>CM053509.1:97699224-97875847 GCA_028627145.1 Eidolon dupreanum | reverse complement strand
CTATGTATATTTTTAGACCTTTTTAGAAATATTGTTTTATTTTTATCAGAAAATGATGCATAAACACAAAGCAATAATATTAGCTAAATTTTTAGAATCTTTTTATCATTAATGAAAAAAATATATATATAGAATTTGGGTTTTAAAAGACAAAGCTCTATGATATATTATAAAATTTCAAATACAATATATTTTATAAAACTTGTTTTAACACTTCTTTTGTGAACTGCTCTAAAAAACTATTTTGTATGTATGAAAGCCTGCAAGTTTCTTGAATGGAATAAATTCATACCAACACTCAAGTTCATTTTCCATGGTTATTCAATAATGAAGTTAAAATATGTGTACATTTAAAAATTTAAGAATGTCATTGGTTGGTTATAGTATCCCATAGAGTTATCCTAGAATTGTGAAGTTTACTCTTTTATGTTGCAGTACACTGACTGCAGTACCTAGCTCATTCAAGGTAGTGCTAAAGTCTTTTGAGTTGATTATTTGAATATTGAATATTGCATATTTGAATATCAAATATTAACTTGACAACAACTTTGATATATACATATATACATATATCTGTATATATATATATGGAATTTTCCACTCAAATGGTTAACATTGTAATCTGTAGGCATGCTTGAAGCATAGAGCGAAGAGATGGGTGACCTCGAGATCAATTGAAGACTCACTCTCCCCTTTGATTGTTCTATCTAGATAACAGATGTGTTGCCTTTGCTTATTAAGCCCTATAAAAGTAAGGTTATCCCTGAGCTCGGGGCCCAGATCTTCGGAGCGCTAGTTCTTCTGGGACTGCCGGTGTAATAAACCTGAGTTCTCCAACTCTCCAAGTGGTCCTTGGTTTCTCACTGGTTTTGTTTTTGCAACATTTCTGGAGGCCCCAGTGAAATTCCAACCAGTGAAATTCCAGCTGGCCCTTTGAGCTGCTGGACCAGTGGCTAAGCCAGGCTGAGGTGGAGGAGCTCAGAGGCAAACAAATAAGAGGTCACCTGATGGTATTCTGGGTTCTCTTTCGAACCAGTGCCCCAAATCCCAGGATGGCCAAGTCCCCAACTGGAATCATAAGAGGGACTGACCAACTCATTAGGAATGGCCACAGGATAAGGTAATGCCCTGGGGCTCAGCCCACTAGTCAGGTCCTGTCTCTGGATGGAAGAGAAACTTGATCACCTCCTAATCTTCAGTTAGAAGACACAGGTCAGGGTCTTCCAAGTAGGGGAAGACATCAGGACATCAGGGTCTTCCCAAGGTGGAAGAAAACATCAGGGTCTTCCAAAGGTGTAGGAAGACATCAGAGTCTTCCCAAGGGGAGGAAGACATCAAGGTCTTCCCAAGGGGGAAGATATTAGGGTTCTCCAAGTGGGGGAGACATCAGGATCTTCCCAGAGGGAAAAACATAGGTCAGGATCTTCCAAAAGATGGGAGGCAATGTTTTAACCTGGTGTATGAATGAGTAAGTGAATAGGCACCTAAGCTCCTTCAGGACATGGCCAAATGAGCACCTGAGTAGCCTCCTCTCTGGAGAAGGCATCCACCCTTGTTTGTCTTTGCATCACCAAAATAGGGTGGGATACACAGGGAAGGGGGCAATTAATTACTGATTTGGCTTAACAATTGTCTATCTGCAAATGGCCCTTTTGCCATAAGGGTCCTCTGTTAAATTATTTTCTTGAAATTTTAAGGTCTATTTTCCCCCTCCATTAGGAAGCTCCCAAAGGCAAATATGGGTGGGGGGAGTTTCCTCTAAGCCAAGTGTCTTAAATTGTATGTTGAGAAAAAAATTTAAAAAAAAAAGTCTTCTCAGAAGATTACTGGGTCAACTTGACCCCAGGAAAACTTTGTACTCTTTGTGAGCTTGAGTGAACTAACTGACTTGGGAAAGAATAAAGAAAAGCCAGCAAGACATCCAATAATATTTTAGCTACCTGCTGTACAATCATTAAAAAGGACTACATTCTAACAGCGGCTCATCAAGAAGCAGAGGAAGCCTTTGCTAGGAACCCCCAGGGCCATGCCCCGGAACAGAGGTAGCTGATGCTGATTGGAATTATAATACCCAAAGGGAATGGCTAGATGCACCAAATTTCTAGAGATCCTCATGGGGGGAAAGAAAGAAAAAAGAAAAAAGGAATACAAAAGCTGTGAACTATGAGAAGCTTAGAACCATTACTCAAGAAAAATATGAGAACCTGGCCAGCTTTTTAGCCCGCTAGAAGAATCTTTTAGGAGGTATACTAATGTAGACCCCACTTCCCCTGCAGAGTTAGCTTTGTTAAGCCAGCATTTATTAGCCAGTCAGCCCCTGATATAAGATGCAAACTTCAAAAGCTGCAAATGGGGCCACAGACTAACCAAATACTATATATGGCCTTCATAGTCTATAACAGTCAAGATCTTGAAGAGGGAAGAAGAGAACAGAATAAAGAAAACAACAAAACAGGATTGTGGTTGTCACAATTGACCAGGCCTTTGGTACCTGACAAGCATCCCTTAAGAGACTGGGGATAAGAGACATAGAGTTCTTACTTCAAATGAAAGAAAGTAAGACATTGGGCAAAGGACTATACCTAAAAGCCCCTGAACCTCTGCCGCACATGTAAAGAAACCGGTACTAATCCCTGGCATTGGAGAGTTGACTGTCCACGTTCCCAGAGAGAAGGGTGGCCAGCCAACACCCTAGTAGCCCAGGTCCGGGAACTGTGTGACTGAAGAGGCATGAGGCCATCCTCGCTGCCCCTGTCTGGGAATATGGTCATCACTACCGAGGAATCCCAGGTAACTCTGGACGTAATGGATAAGCAAATTCAGTTTCTTTTAGATGCAGAGACAGCCTACTCTGTTTTCCCTGCATTTGCAGGAAAATCCTCTTCAAGAACTACGATTATCATAGGAGTAGAAGGGGAAGGCAAGGTCACCTATTCTATTCCACCACTGATCTGCCAATTTGAAGATCAGATCTTTCAGCAGGAATTTTTAATAGTTCCAAGCTGCCCCACTCCCTTGTTAGGATTGGATATTTTAAATAAGTTAGGAGCAATGTTATAACTTAGATGTAGACTCCTCAGACTTTTAATGCATCAAGAATCAGCTAATATACCAGAAAACATTGACCAACAAGTTAATCAAGTGGCTTATTATAATGGCAAGCCCAGGTAAGCCAGGACTGCTGTACCAGTAAAAGTTCAGCTTCTATGCTCTTTCACCAAAAACCCAGACTTATTAGCTGGTCCAATGATAGGAGTACCTTCCCGGAGATCTTGGTAATCAGGAATTTTCTCCTCCTTCACCCTCGGACTCTAAGGGAGAAACAAGTTCTCTTGGTAACCCATCTATTTCATTGCTCCTTGAGGAAACTAGATAGGTACCCTCAGGGAATTTACAAATACTGATGATGGGGAAATATGAGTATATGCATGATCTCTGATCTATATTTGTCTGTGTTATATGTAATATGGTGGTTCAGTTAAAAATTCTTATTATGATGGAAAGGAAAATGTATGTTTTTAGTTGCAGAAGGTATAAAATTTGGAGATTTATTTTGAAGGGAATTGAAAGAAAGTTGTTTGTCTTGAAGTTGGTTATTTCTGAATGAGTGGGAAGAGGTAAACTGAAGGAATGAGAAAAGTGGTAGAAGGTACATGAAGAGAAATCCTGAGAGAAAATTTTATGTGATTAAGCTAAACAAGATTGGGAATTTAAATTCCAAATATAAGCTAATGCAAAATTAGAATTGTGTTTTAATATTTCTTAGACTATTGGTCTGCTACAGATGTTATGGAAAAGTTTTTCTGAGTAGTAAACAAATACTCTGTACTTCAACAAAATAATTTCCGTGTTTTATGTTGTTGTCACCAGTTTTCTGAGACTTTTAGAGAATATACTAACATTGGCCCAAAGTCTGAGGGCCAGACATTCCTAGCTATACATTTCAAAACTTGATCTGTGCACAATATTCAAAGGAAGCTCCAAAAATTGTGGCCTAGACTCAATCCTCACAGGCTGCCTTGGTACCAACAGAATAGCCTCTGCATGGCAAAAGCCTTCTCAGACCATCCATACCATGGGAGATGAATTAGGACAGGTCAGAGAAACTATCCTTGAAAACAGGGCTGCTATAGACAACCTATTACTCAGATATAACCATGAATGTGAAGAAATTAAAAGACTATGTTCTTTAAGAACCAAGCCTTATTTCTTTAATGGATATATAATTTAAATAGCCAGTTAGTATCTTCCTTTCCTTGTCTAGGGACTGAGGTGGCACTTTAGCAGGAAACCCAAGACCCCTACCTGATTAAGACAGAAAGGGAAAGAGCTCCATGAAACCCCAGTAGGCAGGAACTATGACCCTTCGCAACAGGAAGCAGATATGGAAGAAGAGACTTCCCATCCCTCAACATCTATACTAATAATAAGGGAGTTCATGGCTTTTAGAAAGGAGTTAGGCAGGAAAATTATCTAGGAGGTTTCCAGGTCTGCCTGCAAAGACACTGAGGTCATCCTATCCTAGAAGGGGTATGCCCTAATCCACCAACAACTGAATGAGTCATGGGGGTCCTGGTCAAGAATATGGAGTTGGGGTTCCTGGTTTCTCCCACTTGCAGATCCTCGCCTCATGTTCTTCATAGCTCTCTTATTTGGTCCCTGTATCCTGAACTGTTTTGTCAAGTTTGTCTCCTCACACCTAGAGTCCATAAAGTTACAGATGGTTGTGACATCGTACCACCCTTATACCAGCCCCTAAGCCAGGAAGATCAGGAGGTTGATGCCCTATAAGAATTTAAAGGGCATTAAAAGGGGGGAATTTTTCCACTCAAATGGCTAACCTTGTAATCAGCTCTTTGTTCTGCTTCTGTAGACATGCTTACTGCATAGGCCGAAGGGCAGAGTGATCTCAAAATCAACTAAAGACTCACCCTCCCCTTTGATTGTTCTGTCTAGATAACAGATGTATTGCCTTTGCTTGTTAAATCCTATAAAAGTAAGGTTACCCCTGAGCTTGGGGCCCAGATCTTCAGAGTGCTAGTTCTTCTGGGACTGCCAGCATAATAAACCTGAGTTCTCCAACTCTCCAAGTGGTGCTTGGTTTCTTGCTGGTTGTGTTTCTGCAATAATAGCAGTCTAATTTCAACAAGAGACTTTTCTCATTATTCCTTACAATCATTGTTATCAGAGTAGGTATTTCTTGGACCCCTGCTATAATTTCCTGAAAACTAGATTGACCACCACTTTATTGCTTAATCAGTAGGGACTGCACCTTCATAAAGATACCCAGTATAGATCAGTTTGATAAATGTTAAACTGACAGCAGATGAGTGCCTTCTCAAAAAGATAGTAAACATCCCTCAAGACATTGATTGATTAATTCATTTATTTGTTTAACATGGATTGAATATGTATATATTATATGATGATAAACATATTCAAAAAATACCTGCATATCTGGAGCTTAAATTCTATTTAGTAGAGATACATATAAATAACATGTGCAATATGTAAATAAGTTTTATATTATATTAGAACACAAGTGCTATAGAATAACTGGATTAGGGTAAGAATAATTAAATTGGGTGCACTGCTTAAATTTTTAAATAAAATAAATGTTACCCTCATTTGAGGGACAACATTCGTGAAGAGAAGTAAAATATATTTTTAAAAGAATTGCTCTTGATGTTAGGTTGAGGACACACTAGATTTCCTTGAAGAGCTTGGGGAAGGAGGAAGAGAGAGGAATTTGGGACCTGTTAGTCTAGTTAGAAAGTGGTGCTGAAGCAATGTTGGGAATTGCAATTGGACCAGGCTTGTAGCAGTGAAGGTGAAGAGTATTCAGATTCAGGCTTTATTCAAAAGGGAGAACCAAGAGAATTTTCTGGCAGAAAAATACGGATATTAGAGGAAAAGCAGCATCGAGGATGACTAAAATATATTTGCTTTGAAAAAGAGGAAGAATGAAATTATCAATGACTATAAAAGGGCAAAGTTGGAGGATAGATCAAGTATTTGAGGAAGGTTTGAATGTTAAGTTTGAGATGTCTATTCGAAGATGCAGTAAAAATTTGAACAGGTATTTAGACATGGTTGTCTGTTAATTAGAGGAGAAATCTGGTGTGAAAATATTCATTGTGTATATTTCACCTTATGTGAAGTACTTAAACCATGAGACCTTCTGGAAGAAATGATCAAAGAAGTTGAATAAGTATAGGTAAAGATACAAAACTTGAACTTTAGATTCTGTGAGGTTAAAGGATTGGAGAAAAGATAAAACTAAGGAAAAGACAATAGAGGGCTTGTTTACTGGGAATATAACTATACAACTTTGGTATCTTGGGCATCTAATAAAGAAAGTACATCAGGAAGAAAAGTACATTCAATTGTATGAAATACTACATGCAAGGTTAGAGATCACCAGTAGTACTGACAAAGGCAGTCATGTGAATTAAGTTCATTTATCCATTGCACAAAAGTTTTATTCTCATACCTGTAATCAGCTTTTATTATTTTTGAATCATTTTTTTATCAGGCAAAATAATGTTCTGAAGGAAATTAGCTAGCTTACAGCATATTTTTATCAGTATTTAAAGTTTGATACAAAGCAATTGTTTAATTGACCAATTTCACATCATCCATTCCTATGACCACAGTAAATGCTGATTCATCACGCATGCTGAAGCTCATATTTTAGACTCCCGTTCAGTTTAAACTCATTCAGTTGCACAGCTTTAATTATGTCATACAAGGTGAAAACTACCCAATTTATACTTTTGGCTTGGACTTCTCCCCTAAGTTCCAAAAATATATATCTAAATACCCACACAATCTTTACTTGAACTTTAAATAGATATCTCAAATTGTTCTAAGATATCTAGTCTATAATAATTAAAATAAATTAAAAATATTTTTCTAATATGATTAAATTGAACCATCCACTGTAGTTCAACAGGGTTTTTGGATTTTCTAAAAATAATTTTTGTTGGAAAACAATGAGAGCTTCTGACTATTAAATTTATGAATATAATTTATTACAAGTTGGAAAAGTTCAAGATACAGAAAGTTTAGTTGCTTAAGTTTTGAAATAAATCCTATGTATTAAAGTAAAGTAGAACCATTTGCTTAGGTCTGCAGCAGAATTTTAGGCTCAATTTAGATTTTAGAATGAAACTTTTGTACTTGAGTAGAAGAGAAAATAACCTTGAAGAAATTTTCATGACTGTAGAAAAATACTACAAAAAGGCTGAAATGAGAAATAATGAAAAAAGTAATGAGCAGACAGGAAATAACTCCAGTTTATTTTCCTTCCTTCTTTCCTTCCTTCCTTCTTCCCTCCCTCCCTTCCTTCCTTTCTTCTTCCCTCCCTCACTCCCTCACTCCTTCCCTTCCTCCCTTCCTCCCTTCCTCCCTTCCTCCCTTCCTTCCTTCCTTCCTTCCTTCCTTCCTTCCTTCCTTCCTTCCTTCCTTCCTTCCTTTATTCCTGTCTATTATCTATCTATCTATCTATCTATCTATCTATCTATCTATCTATCTATCTATCTATCTATCTATCATCTATCTATCATCTATCATCAATCATCTATCTACCTCTCTGTTATATTTTGAATTAAGGCCTCTGCATCATTAGTTGAAACACTACACAAACTATAGATATTTAGAAGGCTAGATTCATCTTAATCTAATAAAGTCAGGAAGAAATATGGTAGGAAAATTAAGAGCTTATATATTCAATGACAAACAGTAGAATATATTAGCCTTCTTTCAACAGTAAGTAAATCCGTATGCTAAAAGTATAATAAAGTTTAACAAAGATGAAAGTGCTGATTTTTTTTTTTACTGTGAAATAAGACTTAAAAAGAACAAGTAAAGTTCATAGTATTTATTCTTTGCTTTTCTCTAAAAAGTCTAATGTTAATTTTTGGTATGTATACAGAACCTCAAAAATGAATGTACTTTTGGTCAAATATAGCTGATCACTGTAGAACACTAGCCAACCACTACATCTCTATTAGTGTTAGAAATTGTTATGTGGATCACATCAGCAAACAGAGTACCAAACACTGCTAGGAGCAACTCATTTAACCTTCACTTAACTTTACTGAGCTACTTACTATTGCCTTTCTTCTTTTCCAGTACCATTACAGCTTGCCAAGGAGTTGTGTGTCTGTTATTGGCAAATCTGATTTTATCTTATGTCAGATAGAGAAACAAATGATTGACACCAACATAACCTTTTGATTCAGAAAGATCCAAGACACTGAACTTCGATAGCAAATGTATTAGGCATATTCACCTTGGCAGGAAACAAATATTGTACTTCGGAGCAGCTTAGAAATTAAAATAAAGGAGAATGCCATGTTTTTTCAGTAACCATTAAAAATATCAGTTTATTGGCCACAATTTACTTTTTTTAATGTATGAAAGAAACAAAAAAAGAAAGTAGTTTCTAAAATAGTTCAATAAATTAGCATTTGCCAGTGTGACATGATAGGTATTTCATAAAAAGTTTTGAAAAGAAAATCTGAAATCCAGAATAGACTTTTCCCCCTTTTAATTGTAGTGGTTTATTAAAGACTCAGATTTATTATTTTTCTTGCATATATTTGTGAACTATTTTTGAGAATCCAGGGGATTCTTGCAAAAGGTACAAAATGTCATTTTTATTTTTTAGTTTTTGTTTGTAGTATCCTGAAATAAGTAAAAAAAAGGTAGCAATATGTAGTATAATCTTTAGAAGAAAAATGGAGCTGAAAGGCATTATCTATGATTAATGTATTTAGCAGACCCCCCATACACACACACAAACATACCTACTTTTTTAATTATAACTTTGTCAGGATAAATATTTAAATATCAAAAGCTTTTTGAATGATGAGGAAAAACAGTTTCAGGTGAATGTTTTTACTGGGAATATGAGAAATTTGTGTTGAAATATGTTAAAATAAATAGAGTATATTTGTATAGAAATCTGTGAGAATTGAACAGCCAAGGAGGTTGGAAGGGATCAACCATCTGCAGACATCATCTGTTTGCCATGAAGATATCGGTGCTCATTAGCAAAAATAATTATTCCCTATACCCACAGATGTCCACCCTGCTTGCCTAGAAAAAACTCTATCCAAGAGGAAGAACATGAAGGAAATAACTGCCAGCAAATTAAAAAAAAAAAGTGGTTTCTCCATTTTTGTACTATTAAATTGCTAAATTTAGCAGGTCTCTAGTATACTACGTCAAAATGATTAGAACTTTGAAAAATAGGTGTTTGTAGAAGGGTTAACATCAGCCCTAATTAGTTATGCCTGATTAACAAGTAGTTATCTGACAGTTAACCAGTATAATATTATAAATATCTAATTTTGGCCAATTGCGCTAATGCACAAACAATTGAATCAGTTGATTGACAAATTAATGATCTCCTTATATTCCAAAGTGCTTTCTCAAGAGAATCATTTTCCCCCTATAACTCAGGCAGAAAAGCCTTGTACCAGCATTATTGCTGTTTTCTATTCTCTCTTAATAAATTATATATGAAAATATAAATACACAGAGTTTTTATGACCACACATCTAACAAGCAATGAAAGTAGGATCACAGTGCAAATGATGTCTTATCTAGTTTCAACCTGCTACATTTATAATTAATATATTACTAATATATTAGTAACCAGAGTTGGAAGTTTACTAATTAACTTATTGGATTGGAATCAGATCTAACAATTTTCTTTTCATCCATGTAAGAAATTAATCACTGCCTCCTGAAAATACTCATAAAAGTTTTTTAATCACTTTGTGTAAAATATTTTAGGAACATAAACCTGCACAGGATTGGAAAAGTTTTTCTAGCAATTTGCCAAAAACATAATTAATAAAATCAATCTAGGGAAATAGCATAAATGAAACTCATTTGTTTTAAATATTAGACATCAATATGAAAATAAACAAAGAAAATTGAGTAGGGAACACTTATAAAGTAAATTTTCTAACAAAATCTCCTGCCGCCCAATCACTAAAGTAATTGGAATTTTAAGTTCAATTTAGGTCTAGTAGATATTTTTAAGGTATTAAACAAGAAAAACAGCTATATAAGTATAGAGTAACTGAAATTCTTATTGGAATGCACATTATAATGAAAACATCTAATTACTAAACGTACTTACATGCTGAATAATGCCTTTAGTTAATTATTTGCAACCAAATGGATTATATACATTCTGAAGATGAGATTTTTAGAAAGATAAAGTCAATATAAATTGAGTTCAGTGAAGAAAAAGTCATTACAATATATGAGACAATCTGAATTCAAAACCCCTAATGGGCATTAATAACATTTACAAATAAAATAAGATCTTAGCTTACATCAATATTAGAATATTGGGAGTCATAAAAATTAACTGTTTGTTGAGAAATTACAGTTGTTTAGAACATTATTATGTTTTTCAGCTATAAAACTAGAAAATTCAAAGAGGGGAAATGTGGTCCTGTGGTGTACATGTAATTTGTGCTACATCCAAATAAACATAATGTTTCTATAGCAGAATTTCACATAGACTTCCATCCAGGGAAACATAATCTAATCTGTAAGAGTCAATAAGATTCTACTTACTTAGATATCTACTTATGACTATAGTTAGATATAGTAATTATTTAAGAGAATTATAAAGATAACTCAAGGATTCATCGAGAAAGAACAAATAAGCACTATAGAATAATAACCATACATGCTTAATATATATTTGGTATATACAGCTTCACATATAAATCTATAAGTAATAGGATATAAGTTTATCATATAAGCTTCCAGTTCTTTCATTCTAGAAACTGAGGATAGCCTTCAGCTATGAGTAATTAAAGAATTCTATCTTTTCTGGTCCATTTTGTATTTGTCTTGCACACTCATTTCCTTACCTGTATGCTATAGGCCATGTTTCTTTGATGGAAGGCCTTTATAATTAATTAGAAACTTTTTAAATATGTATTTGTTAAAAATACACACATAAGATAAAATGTTGATGGTATTGCTAAGCGGGTTTTATTTTCATACAAATTTTATGCCTCTCATTGCCCATGACAGTTTTCTTTTGTCAATATTGAATCTTACATCTTTTTGTTCCCTTCAAAATGACCATTTTCTAATATTTCTATGTATTGCTACCAATAGTCTACATCAGTAAGGTAAGAGAGCATGGGGAATGGAGTTACAAGATCATAATATCAGCTTAAGTCTGAAAGAAAAACTTCAATGGAATTCAAAGTTGTAATAGATCCTCCTTTATTATTAAAAACAAAACAAATGAAAAAAAAAAACCACATAATTACCAGTAATCATTTTCTAGACAATATTAGTAACCACTTCATTTGGTTACAGTATTTTAAAATAATATTACTTGATTATTATGCCCACTTTTGGATGTAGTGCTAGAAATTATTCCCTAAATTCTTCTAATTAAAAATCAAAGCATGTCATATCTTGTAACAAATGTAAAAAATGCACTTTTAATTAATGTTAATAATAGCAGAAACTGGTTTGGAAATTCTTTGTATTTTTCACTCACTTTTCTGTAAACCTAAAACTGCTCTAAAAAGTAAAGATTTAAAGGATAAAATTAATGCAAAGTATCTTCTGTATAAATAACTTGCAAAATCCTTAGCATATTTAAGATTTTTAAGAATGAAGCAAATTTATTTGTAATCTTAGTAATCACTTTACAACAAATGGATACTTTATTATTTAATATTCTTTTTAGATTTTTTTTAAGGATATTCTATGGAACTTTATATTTTATCTCTTCAAAATTGCTTCAAAATTAGATGTGACCATTCATCATTCATGAGTTCATAAATGTAGAGAAAAATGTTTTATACTATAATTTTCCTTACATAAGACAGAGGCATTTAGGACATCTAAAAGTAAAGAATATAACAGAATTACATTAAATTATGTTCAATTTTAACATGAGTTTTACTGAGAATATGAACTAAGAACATTTTAATTGATTGTAGACCCAGAGAATTAGGTATGAATAAATTTATTTTGCTGGAAACAATAATGTCCAGTTTTGTTTTGTTTTGTTTTGTTTTTCCTAGTCTTCCTTACCTAATGGGTGCCAAATTAACAAAAAGTTTCCTTAAAGTTGCATTGAGAATGTTGAGTTTATTTTATAAATAGATATGTAGAAAGTAATGGTTACTAATGTAATTTGTAAATCATGCTTATAATATGTTAAACAAGTCTTCAATAATTACTTTCTAGAAGTGTAACCTAAAATTACACTTGATCTGACAGCTGCCATTGTAATCAATCAAAATATTGAAATGTCAGCCTCTCAGTTATAACAGGAAAATTCAGGTTAATTAACACACTCATGGAAGAAAAAAGGACACATAAGTGGTATTCCTATGTCAGAATGTTTCATTTTTATTTTATTTCTTAGAGATCAAAAGTGGACTTTAATTTTTGTTTATTGTAATGTTTTTATTTTTCAATTACAGTTGGCATACAATATTATATTAGTTTCAGGTATACAACATAGTGATTAGACATTTAAAAATCCTACAGAATGATCACCCCAATAAATCTAGTACCCATCTGACACCATACATAGTTATGAAAATATTATCGACTATATTCCTTATGCTATACTTTACATCCCCATGATTTTGTTAACTACCAATTTACACCTCTTCTTATTTTTCATTCACCCTCTCAAACCTCTTCCCATCTGGTAACCATCAAAATATTATCTGTATCTGAGTTTATTTATGTTTTTTTTGTTTGTTTATTTTTGGTTTTGTTTTTATTTTTTAGTGTCCACATGTCAGTGAAATAATATAGCATTTGTCTCAGACTTATTCCACTCAGCACAATACCCTCTCAGTCTATCCATATTGTTGCAGATTTCATTCTTTTTTATGGCTGATTAATATTTTATTGTATATATGTATCACCTCTTCTTTATCCTTTCATCCATTGATGGATACCCAAATTATCCCCATATCTTAACTATTGTAAATAATGCTGCAATGAACATATGAATTCACTGCATCTTCAAAGTAATGTTTTGGGTTTCTTTAAATACTCAGAAATGGGTAATGGGTCCTTTTTTGTTTATTGTTACAGATTTGCTTTAAAGTCTATTTTGTCTGGTATAAATATTGCTACCTTTGCTTTTTTTTTAATTTTTATTTATTTTTTTCCATCCCTCTACTTTCAGTCTGTGTGTGTCTTCTGATCTCCTATAGGCAGCATGTAAGAATCTTGTTTTCTTATTCATTCAGTCACCTTATTTTTTGAGTGGTGCATTTAATCCATTTACATTTAAAGTAGTTATTCATAGATATGGACTTATTACCATTATTGGCAGGCACAACTTTTACCTACCCTGCCATCTTGATCAGAAGCAAAATTTTTGTTTAATTTTTAGTAAGGACTTATTTAACATATCTTCGGTGGCATAAAAAAAAAAAACAGTTATTCTTGTTGCTCATATAATCACATTTTATAATAAATGTGTATACTACATGTGGTCATCTGAAACAATTTCAATTAACAAAGTTTTCTATTTTCTTTTTTTGTTCTCACTTTCCTAGAGAAATTTAACTATCCCTTGTAGTTTTCCACAGATAATGTTTCCATCTGGGGAATCCAAAATGATTTGGCTTTCACTCTTTTTACCATATGCATATTCAAATTGGTTGAAAAGCTGTTGGATGACATTGTCCTCACAGATATTAAAATGCTACTAAGTTTTTTTATTTTTCATTTTTTTTCTCAAGCACAATAAATGCGATATCCCAGATGCCTATAAGAAATCATCTTGTGGAAAGAATTCAATTGGCTTTAACTTACTTCATGAATAATAAATTAAAAAACAAGTAAATAAGGAAGAGATCAGGAATAAAGTGGCAAAGGAAAGAAGAACAAGCTTTAGTACAATATATAATACTTTATTTCATTTAATTAAATTGATATATTTTGATCTCCTATTATACACTGTGCTTGGTACAATGAATGATCCAAAGATCAATTGGACTTGAGTACTGTGTTATCAGAACTCAATCTACTGAAAGAGAGAATTAAAAAATGTATAGAAAATAAGGTCAGTTTTTATAAACATTATAATTGAGCTAAAGTCAAAGAGTAAATTAAACATATGGATGAAAAAAATTGCATGTAATTAATAATTTGGGAATAATTCACAGAGGATAGACCATGAAAGATGGATGGAGATTTTAAAGGTAAGGAAAGGCAGTTGAAGTAGAAGGAGCACCATGAGCAAAATACGGTCTGCTTTCCATTTTCACAGGTTTCACACCAGTAGATTCTATCAATGGTGAATTAAATATATGCGAAGAAAAAAAGTTATGTTGTTGCTGACATATACTATGCAATTAGGCTTACAATGGTTGTGTCTATATTGAACATGTATGGACTTTTTTTCTTGTCATTATTCCCCAAATAATCTCGTATAACTATTTTGGGAGTATTTTAAGTAACCTAGAGATGTGTGTAGCTTATGCGTAAATACAATACTATGCGATTCTATATAAGGGACTTGAGCATCCCTGGATTTGGGTTTCCTTAGAGTACTCTGGATCCAATCCCCCTTGGATACTGAAGGATGACTGTATATAGAAAAAAAAGTTATGGCCAAGTTTATTAAATAAATCTAAGAAGTCCATTACAGCTAAAGATATTCCTAATATATTTATTTTCCCTCAAAAAAGTTTGCTTAAAACACTTCTACCCATATATCTTTGAGAACCAAATGAGTTTCTTTGAGAATTATAATCATATTGCTCTTAAATTATTTATGAATTTATTCAACAAGCACTTATTTCCAGGCCTACTTGGTAGTCCCCTAAACATAATAAATGTGAAAACTTGAACAAAATTAACTTTGATGTATTTCTTATAGGGAAAGTATGAGGGCAAGAACATATACAGCTGAGAATTGCTAAATGCATTTACTAATAGTTGTTTAGAAAAGTGAATATTTGTGATTTTACCCTAATCTCATTTTACACTTTTTTTTTTCTATTTTTCTGGTACATCCTTAACTGTCTAATCTTAGGCCCATCATCTCTACATAGGTAACACATTTTAGATAACCTTTCCATTGTAATTTTAATAAAGAAGTACAACAGGTTGTTGGCAGAGTATAAAATAATGAAGAACATACAAAGTAATACATACAAAGTTAAGGAACATGCAATTTACTTTAGGGTTTGTTAAATTCTAAAACTGCATGACTCAAATTTTTAAAATATTCTTTACTATATTTTGCACTTCTATATTAATGATTAGGAAGATAATTTTTGTTTTATTTTTAAAGCACAATGATCAAATGACAGGATACTGAATAAACTATAAACTTAGCCTTCTTGATAAATGCTGGCAAATTCGTAATATTGTTGAAATTTAAATCAATATTTAAAAACATTGATTTTTCATGAGTATGAGACGATATTCTCATTGTGGTTTTGTTTGCATTTCCCTAATAGCTAGTAAAGTTGAATATCTTTTTATATGTCTGTTGACCATTGTCTTCCTGGGAGAAGCATCTGTTTAGGTCTTCTGCTCATTTTTTAATTGGATTGTTTGTATTTCTGCTGCTGAGTTATATGAGTTTTATACATATTTTTGGATATTAACCCTTTATTGGAGGCATTGTTTGCAAATATCTTCTCCCTTTAAGAAGGTTGCCTCTTTGCTTTGTCGATGGTTTCTTTTGCTGTGCAGAAGCTTTTTAGTTTAATATAGTCCCATTCTTGATTTTTGTTTTTACTTTCCTTGTCTTTGAGGCTAAATTAATAAAATCCTCTCTAAATTCAAGGTCTATGAGTTTAGTACCTATGTTTCCTTCTATACAATTTATTGATTTATGTCTTATATGTTTGTCTTTGATACATTTTTAGTTAATTTTGATGTATGGTGACAGATCAACAAGACAAGTGATAAGTATTGAAGAGGTTGTGGGAAAAAAGGAACACTTATGCACTGCTGATGGGGATGTAAATAGGTACAGCCACTATGGAAAACAGTATGTAGGGTCCTCAAAAAATTAAGAATAGAATTTTACATGATCCAACAATTCTTTTTCTGTGTATTTACCTTCAAAATTTGAAAACACTTATTCATAAATATATATGCACCTTGATGTTTGTTGCAGCATTATTCATGATGGTGAGACATGGAAACAACTAAAGTGGACTTCTATAGATGATTGAATAAAGCATATGTGGTACATATACATAATGGAATATTATTCAGCCATAAGAAAAGATGAAAAACTCATTTATGATAACATGGATGGATCTTTAGATTATCATGTTAGGTGAAGCAAGTCAAACAGGAAAGTCTGAGAACCATATGATTTTACACATATGTGAGATATAAAACTGAAAGCAATGAATGAACAAGGCAAACAAACAAAAACTCATAGATACAGACAACAGTTTAGTGGTTACCAGAGGGAAAGTGGGAAGAGGGGAAGGTAGACTGAAGGAAATTTGACTTTGCAATATACAGATGATGTATTATTGAATTATACACTTGAAACCTATATAATTTTATTATACAATGCCACACCAATAAATTTAATCAAAATTTATTTTTATAAATTTAATAAAACAAACAAAAACACTGATGTTTCACTTCCTAACCAAGTGCTTTTTCTGCAATACCAGAAAGTTTACACCATTGTGGTAGTTTATCAAGTAATCAGTCCATTTGATGTTAAAGTTGATATTATTCATTTTAAATAAGTATCTTCATCTTCGCATTTCCTCTGCAAATTTATTTATTTATATTATGTGTGTGTGTGTGTGTGTGTGTGTGTGTGTGTGTGTGTGTGTGTCCAAATTAAAAGAAGAAAGTAAAGATAGGGGACATATGAAAGTGGGATAGATTTGAATATAATGATAACGAGGGAGATAATCTTCTGATAATTGTGAAATATATTGGATGTGAATTCACTTTAAAATGTTTAAATAAATATTTTGAGAACACAAATTTTGGGTGATGTTTTGCTGAAAAAGAAAACAAATTCCACCTGTAGACAGTTTTGACCTATATCTAGGGAGTTTCTCCCTGCTATCATCTTTCCTTCTGAACTCCTTCCCTATAAATTTTCAATTCACTAACCATCCCAATTTTGACAAATGTCTTTAAGTTTTATACCAATTTTATCAGGGTTACATTATTAAGCTTCTTTTTATATCTGAGAAAATGGAAACTCAAAAAAATTAAGTGACTAGGCCAAAGTCACACAACTAGTAAATGACAGACTTTGATTTGAAATCTAGGCAATACTCAAACCCACTATCTTAACTACTACTATAGTGAATAATAGAGTAAGAAATAAATAGCCAAAGCATTAAGTACCAAGATTAAAGAAACATTACAATATGTCTTCCAATTTTAATTACTGAAAGTTTACAAAAACAAAGCAAAATCAAATTTCCAAATTTTGAAAAAGCAACTTTGGTGTTTTCTATTTGAAGTATTTGTTAAAATTTAGACACTTCTACAATGTCAGTTTAAGGTAGTATAACATTCAAGGAGTATTTTTAGAGGCATCAAAGCAGCATTGTACTAAGATTGGGAAATTCCAAATGTGCTCAATCGTTCCCATGAATCATGGATTTAGAACTTAAAAGAATGAGAGAACAGTAAGGAGATACAACTATAACTATGGCCTGAACATATTTTTATAATCCTAAATTGCTGTGTTTCACACACTCTATTTTCTTTGCCTATGGTTTTCCCTTATTTCCCATATTAATGCTGTTCCTTAACTTTGTTTTGATATGTGCACGTTTGAGGGCTCCACAGAAAGTTCTATTATAATGTTTTTATATAGTTTTATTTGAAAAAGATATATGTTTTTAGTTGGTTTTAGTTGAATGAAATGGTCATGTTTCTCAATTTATATCTATTGCCTTTTAATGCTTCCTTTAGAAAATCTAATATATTCACTTTATGATGTTGTCTGTAATTTTGCAGTTCAAACATGTGGCCTTCTGTTACTTTCTTGGAAAAAAGTGGTCTCAAGACACGTAATATCTATGATTTAGATAGTGCTGTCATTATTATAATAATACAGTAGAAACCAATGAAAATATCAGAACACTTAGAAAGGAATTTTATATATAATATCACTAAAAGGAGATCATCTAGAAATAGCCCAAAATATTAAACCAGTCTCCAGTATGGCAAGGCTAATATTTTCTTCCCCACTTCTATCTGAATGAAGCAAGTTGTTTATCATATGTGATGATGACAGAAATATTTCAGAACCATGAAAAACAAATAATGGTGATTTCATATATCTATAAAGAGAAAAGGGAAACAATTCTATACCTTAAAAATAATAAACTATTAATATGATGGCTAGGTGGAGGGCCAGGAGAGTGGAGGAGCAATTAAGGTTGCTTTATGAACTATATAGATGTCTAACCAATGAATATACTGTATACTTGAAACTAATTTAAATAAATAATTTTTTAAAAAAATTAAAAAATAAAATAAAATAAAAAATAGTCTATTATAAATAATATATTACTCAATCTGGGAACTAGACAAAAATTAAAAGATTTATATTTTGATTTTAGATAAAAAGAAGTATATTATTGGTGAAATCAGGTTGCTGAGTGACAGCACTGGAAATTTAGAGCTCATTTTAATATTGTTCTTTTAGTCTCTTAGCAAGAAGCAGGACTGGTTTTTGTGCATGGAAGGCTTTATTGAACCTGTTTCAATAGGGCCCCCTTTATTATTTTTTTATATAATATATATTTTTTAAGCTCCTAAGAATTCACTAGAACATTACTTTTTTATCTATCTTTCCAAAAATTATACAAATACAGAATTGATATTTTTTTCTCCCAAAATAGCTGTCATTTCTTATAAGCCAAGCAGTTGACCTTTGGAGAAGCTATGCTAACCAAGATATAACATGTAAATTTCAAGCTATGCTAACCAAGATATAACGTGTAAATTTCACGTTATGTATATATGTGTATATATATGTATATATATTTTAGAAGAGCTATTCTATTTAGTTGCACATGGTTTGTAATAACTCTAGCATAAGAATTCTATAGCGCACATTGATTTCTATCAGAGGAAGGGCTCTATATGTGTGCGACTGACATAATTACAACACAATTAACATGAACATGTATAACAAATGCTTTATCTTCTTATTTTATCATTTCCTCATTTGTCATTCCATCAAACAAGTGTTTATGTTCCTGGCACTACGTTAGACACTAGGAATATGATGAAAAAGATTGACATGATCTCTGCCTCTAGAAATGTGTAAGCTACCTTCTGCTTATGCTGGTACAGGTAATTTCTGCATTTTAATAACACATTTTTTGGGAGAAATATAAGGCAAAAAGAGAAAAACAATGGATATATGTTAAAACTCTTTCTTCCACCATCAAAAAGTCATTGTTCAACTATCCTCCATTTACTCCTCCTTTTTAAATCTAAATAATGTAACTTTTTTTATACTCATATCATATAACTACTTTAGAAAATGTATAAATATTTCTTTAAAACTTTCAGAAGTTTTCAGCAAATATTTCTTGAGCACATACTATATGCAAGGGATAAGAGAAAGATACATGTATCATTTTTCTCTTTTTTTTACTCATCTTACAGAATTTTATTTTACTATCAATAAGAAAAAGAGAAGAGATCAATATAGAAGAGAATGGCATGAATGAACACAGACAGAAAGTAAATGGGATCAGAGATGACTTCTCTTATTCATGCCTACCTTTCACCATATTTTGAGAGAAGGAAGACAAATATTTTTAAATTAATTTATTTATTTTAATTAGTTTCAAGTATACAGTACATTAGTTAGACATCTATATAGTTCATAAAATGATCCCTTCAATTGCTCCCTTCCTCCCTGATCCTCCACCTAGCCAACATATTAATGCTAACTGCATTCCCTATGTTGTGCTTCCCATTCCCATGACCATCCATCAGTTACTAATTTGTACTTCTTTAACCCTTCACCACATTCTCCCAGACTCCCAACTCATCTTCCCTCTGTCCATCACCAAATTATCCACTATATCTGTGAGTCTGTTTTTGATTAGTTTGTTCTTTTTGTTCCTTAGATTCTGCCTATAAGTGAAATCAAATGGTATTTATCTTTCTCTGTCTGACTTAAATACCTTCTAGATCCACCAAGGCAATAACTTTTTCCATCCCCTTCCTTTTAATCTGTGTGTGTCTTTTAACCTGAAGTTAATCTCTTGTAGGCAGCATGGAAGAGCCTTGCTTTCTTATCCATTCATCCACTCTATTTTTTTAGTTGGAGCACTTAATTCTTTTCCATTTGAGATACTTATTGATAAGAATGTAGTTGTTACCATTCTTTATTCCTGTTTTTGATACACGTTTTTTCTTCTTAAAGAAGTTCCTCCAACATTTCCTGTAATACCGGCTTGGTGGTGACAAATTCCTTTAGCTTATTTTTGTCTGGGAAGCTCTTTATCTGTCCTTCAACTCTAAATGATAGTTTTGCTGGATAAATTATTCTTAGTTGTAGATCCTGGGTCTTTGTCATGTTGAATATTTTGTGTCAAGCCCTTCTGTCTGTCCTGCATAGTTTCTTTTAGAAATCAGCTCCCTTGTAGAAAACTATCTGCTTTTCTCTTGCTGCTTCTAAGATTCTCTTTGTATTATTTATTTATTTATTTTTAAAATTTACTTATTTACTTATTTAATTATTTATTATGCTAACATTGGTTAAATCCAATAACTTTCAGCTGTACACTTTAACAGTAACAGGCATATATATATATATATATATATATATATATATATATATTTACACCATGTGTTCGCCACCCATAGTTAGATTGACCCCCTTTACATAGTCTACCTCCCACTCCTCCCCCACCTTCTACGCTCTGGTAACAACTAGTCTATAGTTAATGTCCATTAGTCTCTGTTTCTTTGTCCTGTTGTTTTGCTGCTTTTAGGTTTATATCCCACATATATGTGATATCATATGATTTTCAACTTTTTCTGTCTGGCTTATTTTGCATAATATGATTTTTTCAAGGACCATCCATCTTGTTGCAAATGGCAATATTTCATCTCTTCTTATTGTTGAGTAATATCCTATTGTATATATGTACCACAGTTTCTTTAGGCAATCATCTATCATAAGGTACTTCAGTTGCTTACATGTTCTGGCCACCGCGAATAATGCTGCTATGAACACTGGTGTGCAAATATCTTTCCGGACATGGGTTTTCAAGTCTTTAGGAAAAATATCCAGTAGAGAGATTGTTGAATCATATGGTAGATCAATTTCTGAGGAACCTCCATCCTGTTTTCCATAGTGGCTGTATCAATTTGCAGTCCCGCCAGCAATGTATGAGGGTGTCTATTTCTCCTCATTCTCTCCAGCATTTATTATTGCTTGTCCTGTTGACTGTAGCTATTCTAAAAGGTGTGAGATGGTATCTCATTGTGGATTTGATTTGCATTTTCCTAATAGCTAGCAATGTTGAACATCTTTTCAAATATTTATTGGCCATTTGTATGTCCTCTAGGGAGAAATGTCTATTCAGATCCTGTGCCCATTTATTGATTGAATCATTTGTGTGTGTGTGTGTGTGTGTGTGTGTGTGTGTGTGTGTGTGTGTGTGTGTGTTTTGTAGTTATTAAGTTGTATGAGTTCTCTGTATATTTTGGATATTAGGCACTTATCAGAGGCTTTGATTGCAAATATATTTTCCCATTTGGATGCTTGTTTCTTTATCTTGTTGACAATTTCTTTTGCTGTGCAGAGGTTTTTTAGTTTGATGTAGTCCCATTTATTTTTACTTTTTCTTCCTTTGCCTTTGATGTCAAATTCATAAAATCCTCTTTAAGTCTAAGGTCTTTGAGTTTCATTCCTATGTTTTCTTTTATGCATTTTATTGATTCTGGTCTTCTATTCAGGTCATTAATCCATTTTGAGTTAATTTTGGTATGTGGTGATAGACAACAGTCTAGTTTCAGTCTTTTGCAGGTGGCCTTCCAGTTTTCCCAGTACCATTTATTGAAGAGGCTTTTCTTTCTCCACTATACATTTTTAACTTTTTTTGCCAAAAATTATTTGCCCTTATAAATAGATATTTGCTTCTGGACTCTCAATTTTCTTCCACTGGTCCCTGTGTCTGTTTCTTTGCCAATACCATGCTATTTTGATTGCTGTCACTTTGTAGTATAATTTGAAGTCAGGCAGAGTGATGCCTCCAGGCTCTTTCTTTATTCTCAGGATGTCTTTGGCAATTTGGAGTCTTTTGTGCTTCCATACAAATCTGTTGCTTTTTGTTTTATTTCTTTAAAAAATGCCAGTGGGATTTTGATGGAGATCACATTAAATCTGTATAATGCTTTAGGTAATATAGTCATTTTAACAAAATTGATTCTTTCAATCCAAGAACACAGAATAACTTTCTATTTCTTTGTATCTTCTTCAATTTCTTTTAATAGGGTCTTGTAGTTTTCATTATATAGGTCCTTCACATGTTTCATTACATTTATTCCTAGGTATTTTATTCTTTTTGTTGCAATTGCAAAAGGAATTATTTTTTCCATTTATTTTTCTGACATTTCATTATTAGAGTATAGGAATGTTATGGTTTATCGAACATTGATTTTGTATCCAGAGACTTTCCTGTATTTGCTTATTTTTTCTAGTAGTGTTCTTGTGGAATATTTAGGGTTTTCTATATAGATAATCATGTCATCCACAAATAGTGACAGTATGACTTCTTCATTTCCTACTTGGATGCCTTTTATATCTTTCTCTTGTCTGATTGCACTCACTAGGAACTCCAATGTTATATTGTATAACTGTGGCAATAGTGGACAGCCTTGCCTTGTTCCTGATCTTAGAGGAAAAGTTTTAAGTTTTTCATATGTATAATGTTGGCTGAGATTTTGTCATAGATGGCCTTTACTGTGTCATGGTACTTTATTCTATATCACTTTTGTTAAGAGTTTTGATCATAAATGGACGATGTATCTTACTGAAGATTTTTTCTGCATCTATTAATATGATCATATGATTCTTATTTTTTAAATTTGTTTATGTGGTGTATCACATTAATTGATTTGTGTACGTTGGACCATACTTATGCCTCTGGGATGAAGCCCACTTGATTGTGGTGTAGAACCTTTTTAATATGTTGCTGTATTCGGTTCACTAGTATCTTATTTAGGATTTTTGCCTCTGTGTTCATGAGAGATATTGGTCTGTAGTTTTCTTTTCTTTCCTTTTTTTTTTTTTTTTTTTGGTATTATCTTTACCAGGTTTTGGTATCAGAGTAATATTGGCCTCATAAAATGACTAGAGAAGTATTGCCTCCACTTCGATTTTTTGGGAGAGTTTGAGGAGAATAAGTATTAGATATTCTTTGAATATTTGGTAGAATTCACTGATGAAGCCATCTGGTCTTGGACTTTTACTTTTTGGTAGGTTTTTGATGATCATTTCAATTTTCATACTGCTGATCAGTCTATTTAGATTTTCCAGATCTTCCTGATTCAGTCTAGGATGTTTGTAATTTTCTAAGTTCTAGTCCAATTCTTCTAGGTTATTAAATTTGGTGTTATATACTTTTTCATAGTATTCTTGTATGGTCCTTTATATTTCTGTGATGTCAGTCATAATTTCCCTCCTTTCATTCCTGATTTTCTTTATTTGTGTCCTTCTCTTTTTTCTTTAGTGAGTCTAGCCAGGAGTTTGTCAATTTTATTAACCTTCTCAAAGTACCAGCTCTTTGTTGCATTTATTTTTCTATTTTTTTTTCATTTTCACTGATTTCTGCTCTAATTTTGATGATTTCTTTCCTTTTGTTCACTTTAGGTTTCATTTGTTCTTCCTTTTATAGTTATTTTAAATGGAGGATTAGGTCGTTTATTTGGGCTCATTCTTGTTTTTGGCAATAGGCTTGTAATGATTTGAATTTTCCTCTTATGACTGCTTTTATTATGTCCCAAAAGTTTTGATATGTAGTACTATCACTATCATTCATTTCTGTGTATCTCTTGATCTCTCTTTTTATTTCTTCTTTGACCCAGTAGCATGTTGTTTAATCACCATGTATTTGTGGTTCTTCTTGATTTCTTTTTGCAGTTGATCTCTAGTTTCAAAACATTATGATCAGAAAATATGGTTGGTATAATTTCTACCTTCTTATATTTGTTGAGGCCATCTCTGTGTTCCAGTATGTGATCAATTCTTGAGAATATTGCATGTGCATTAGACAAGAATATTTAATCAGCTGTTTTAGGATGGAAGACTCTGAAAATGTCAATACATCCAGTTGGTCTAATGTGTCATTTAAGAATATTTCCTCATTGATTTTCTGTTTGGATTCTTTGTCCATATCCAACAGTGAGGTATTTAGATCCCCTACTATGATAGTATTTTGATCCATTTCTCTCTTTAGGTCTGTTAATAATTGCTTTACATATTTCAGGGCTCCCTGTTTGGGAGCATAAATATCAATAAATGTTATATCTTCTTGGTGCATGATTCCCTTTATAATTATGAAGTGTCTCTCAATATCTTTCTTTACCTTTTTTATTTTGAAGTCTATTTCATCTGATATTAGTACCACTACTCCTGCTTTTTTCTGAATGCCGTTTGCTTGAAATATCATTTCCACCCTTTCACTTTGAGTATATATTTGTCTGTGGAGCTAAGATGTGTCTTCTGGGGGCGGCATATGTTTGGGTTTTGTTTTTTGATACAATCTGCAACTCTGTGTCTTTTTATTGGTGAGTTCAGTCCATTTACATTTAGGGTGATTATTGAAATATAAGATCTTTTCATAGTCATTTTGTCTTTTGCTTTCTGGTAGCTAGTGTTTCTGTTGCTTCCTTGTCCTTGTGTTTCTGTTTTCTTTATTTTGGTTGGGTTTTCTTGGTTTTCCCCCTGTTTCTTCTTGTGTTATGTTATATACTTCATTTCCAAATCTTTGGTGTGTGGTCACCATTACAAATATGAAAAGAATAGCATGTGTGTGTGTGTGTGTGTGTGTGTGTATAAACTATTTACATATATATGTACATATATAAACTATTCTCTTCATATTTGTCATTCATTTTCTTCTTTGTGTGCCTTGTCTCCTTTTCTTTTGCGATATTGGATCTTTGAATCCTCCCTTTTTCAGCCATTATCTCAATTTGTCCCTATGTATACTGAACATTCATTATGATCTTGCTATAGCCATTCTCTTCTTATTTAAACTTGTTTTTATTAAGGATTACACTCTTCTGCTTCTATTTGTCTGATAATCACCTTACTCCTAATTATGTTTTTTTTTTTTTTTTTTTTTTTTTGTCATTTTGTTTTAGGAGAGCTGACTCCTTTCAGTATTTCTTGTAGAGCAGGCCTCATAATGGAGAATTCCCTCAATTTTTGTATGTCTAGAAAAGTCTTAATTTCTCCTTCATATCTAAAGGAGAGCTTAGCTGGATATGTTATTCTAGGCGGGTAATTTCTTTCACTTAATACTGTAAATATTTGATTTCATTCCTTTCTGGCTTGTAAGGTTTGCAGTGAGAAGTCTGACGATAATCTAATGGGTTTACCTTTATAAGTTACCAACTTCTTTTCCCCAACTGCCCTGAGAATTCTATCTTTGTTGTTGATTTTTGATAATTTTAATACAATGTGTCTTGATGAAGGCCTTTTTGGGCTGAGATAATTGGGTGTCCTGTTCACTCTTGAATTCCAAGCTCTAGCTCATTCGTTTGATTTGAGAAATTCTCATCAATATTTGTCTGAAGACGCTTTCTAGTCTCTGTTCCTTTTCCTCGCCTTTGATAATGCCCATTGTTCTTACATTTCCTCTCCTGATGGTATCATCTAGTTCTTGTATTTCTCTTTCATTATTTTTCATTCTTTGGTTTCTCTCTTCCTCTTTCTGATTTATTTCTCGATTTCTGTCTTTGATATAACTGATCATTTCCTCCATTTTGTCAACTTTATTTCCCAAGCTTGTGTGTTTTTATCTCCAGATCTATTCTGTTCTTTTTGAGGGTTTCGATCTCCTTGCTCTGCTCATCTAGTTTTTTTTTTTTTTTTTTTTTTAATTCTTGAAATTGTTTATGTGATTAGTTTTGGAACTCACTGAATTTTTTCAGAAGTGCTTATCCTGAATTCTCTGTCATTTAAGTTGCATATTTCTATGTCTGTAAGCTTATTTCCTGGAGATTTTTCTCCTTCTTTCTGAGCTATCTTGTCACCTTGGTTGTTCATGGTGTTTAACAAACTATTTATCTACCTGGGCATTAATGGAAATGTATTCTGCTGTTTTTAGAGGAAGAAGATTTATTATATAAAGTTTCTTTAGCCTGCTGCAAAGATAGTGTTTTTCTTTTGGTTTCCAGTAGGTGTCATCTAAGCCTTTTGCATACCTGCTTTATATATAGTCTTAATAGTCTTTTTTTTTTTCTTGTAAATGCTTAATCATACTCGTTACCCTCAGTTTCAGTCCCTGTCATTGTTAGCAACATTTTCTATAGTGTTTGCACAGATTCCCCTGGCGCTCCACGGTGTTTGGTCTTGGAGGGTATAGGGTGAGGTGCTCTCTGGGTTAGGATTAGGAACTGTGGCTCAGCCTCCGTTTTGCAATCGCAGCTGGTAAAAATCAACAATTGTTTCTTTGGCATCTTACTTCTCTGCTTTCTGCCCTGATAATAGGCCATGCTTCAGGCTGCATGGAAGTCACAACTCTCCCAGGCAGGGCTGTTCAGTGAAGTCATCGCACCTTCTCACCTCCCCCTCCTCCTATAGGAAGCTCTGTTGGCTGTGATAGGCAGCTTCTTTATTTTTCACAGTCCACCACCTGACACCTGGAATTCTGACCTGTGGTAGCTCTTATGCACAGATCCCATGCTCAGACATGCTGGTGTGCAGTTTGGGTGTTTTCTTTGTTGAATTTATAAGTTCAGTTTATTACTGTTTCAAGGGGAGAGATCTAGGGATGACTCTCACTCCACCATGTTTCTCTAAACCTCTCTCTCTTTGCATTTAAACTTTAGTATTTTAATTATGATGTGTCTTGATGTGTGCCTCTCTGGGTTCCTGGTTTTTGGGATTCTCTGAGCTTCCTGTGGTTGTATGTTTATTTCCTTCACCAGGTTAGAAAAGTTTTCCATCTATACATATTTAAATATTTGTTCACCATCTTGTTTGCCTTCCAGTATGCCGATTAGATGGCTATTTTTACTTCTAATAGTGTTCCACTTGTTCCATAAAATTTTTTTATAGACTTGGCTTCTTTTCTCTTGCCATTCTGATTGAGTGTCCTTGGCTTTCTCATCCTCTAGATAGGTCATTTGATTCTCTTCTTTATTCACTTTGTTTATTCCATTTAATATACTTCTCATCTCAGATAATGTGTTCTTCATTTCAGACTGGTTCCTTTTTATAATTTCTATTTCCATTTTTATGTTTTTTATCTCTTTGTTGAAGTTCTCACTGAATTTATCTACACTTCCCATAAGTTCATTGAGCATCTTTATAATCAGTGTTTTGAACTCTGCATCTGTTAGATTACTTGACTCCATTATATCTGGATCTCTGTTCTGTTCTCTCATATGGTTTCTGCTTCTTTATCTTCCCATTTTGGCTGCTTTTCTGTGTCTGGTTCTATGTCCTAAGCAAAGCTCCTAAGTCTCTCCATGTTATTAGTGTGGATTTGTATAGTAGATGTCCAGTGGCACAGTCCTGAGAGGGATTCAGCTGCAGGCCAAGTTTAGCCCCAGCCTGTGCCCCTCTGGGGCCATCTGTTAAGATTCGGCAAGCAATCCTCAGATGCTGTGCTTATAGTTGCCTCAAAAGGCCACAGCGGAAACTGAGGCTGCCTCCAGTGTAAGTTTCAGCAAGGAGCACCTGACTCATTGAAGGTACACCTGGATTGGCTTGTGTTGGTATAGGAGTTAGGGGAGGTGGGGTTTCAGGAAATCCATTGTATGGAGCAACCTCTGTTATCCAGTTTGACAGCATCACTGCTATGGGGGTGCTGTGTCCACGCACTGGGAGGAGAGAGGGCTCAACAGGGAACAATGAATAGCATCAGCTCTTCTGTACAGATTGAGTCTCGCCTCAGCCTTCACTCCAACAATATCTCCCTGTAAGTCCCAGGTGCCCCCTGTGTGCAGCCTAATTGGCATTGATTCTCAGAGCGAGTGGTTTGTCACCGTGAAAGTTCACACACAGATGCAGTTCCTTTAAGAGGAGTCTGCTGCTGTCACAGCCTCTGTCCTATTCAGCTGCTCGGGACCAGGCATCCTCACATCCTTGCACTGTCCTGACTTCTACCATTGTAGGGGGATTTCTTAGATTTCTCCCTAGTTATATGGCTTGTTCATCTAGATCCTAGGTGATTTTTCCTTGGTGTTTGCTCTTTGTTTCCATCACAACTTTGATTTGTTTGGCAGAGGCATGAACAGAGCCTTTATCATCTATATCATTTTTTTTCCTCTGTAGATGAATATTTTTTAAATGTGGAAGTGTATTAAAAGGTTAAATTTGGCCTTAATGTTATTAACACAAAGAATGAGTAGTTTATCAACATTTGAAAATAAAAATATTTTATATAGCAACCAATATTTCTAGCTTATCTTGAAAACTTAGAAAGATACTGATACTCAGACCTATGATCACAGGCAGTCTCAGTTCATTACATGTCTCACTCACTCTGCTTCACCTACTTAAATCACCTGACTAGTTTCTATCAACTAATGTTTCTCCAGACTGCGAGATCAGAAATAAAATACCTAGGCTGTTGATTAAAATTGAAAATTTTCAGCTCATCATCTAAAGATTCTGATTCAATACATCTAGAATGATAATGTACTGTGTTTTAACAAGCATCCCAAGTGATTCTTTTTAACCCAAGTAGTTGATGAAAACACGGTGCAGGTATTTCAGTTTGCAACCCAAAAATGTTTAAGAACATGCTATTAATGTCACATTCAGAGGCAGTGATTTCAACACTCTAATAATTTATGGGAATTTTATAACTGTGTGAGCAGAAATCAATCTCATATATTTTGTTATGTCTAAAGATGGACATATATATGTGTATATATACATATATTCATTCTCCCTGTGATATGCTTAATCTCAGTGTCTTAGATTGATGTAATAGTGTTTTATACATCATTATAGCATCCTTTGTAATAAAGAGTTTGTTTTTTTTTTTGAACTAGGTCAATCTCAATCATGGCTGCACATTACTATTAAATTGGCTGGGGTGGAGCCCACACATTCTCTAAAAAACAAAACAAAATTTCCAGATAAATCTAATATGCAAACTGGGCTAAGTGATGTTCTAACAATGGTTAACAATCTGTTTTCTGGCATAGGGAAACCCTGATTTATAACATTTGTCAATTTTGATGATGTAAATAGTCCCACTATGGTTAATTTCAAGCTAACAATGTACTGTCAGAGAATAAGAAGTTGAGAATGGGAAGAGATATGCCCAATTAGCTCTGATGTAGGTAGTCATTAAATTACGTGATGTTTTAGATTCAGCTTGTGACAATATCAGTGTTTGTTGCATTAACATCTACAAGAAATCTATTAATTATGACAAAACAAAAATATGAAGCTACTAGACTGATAAATTAATATGGAAACTATGATTTGATATTTTTCACAAATTCACAAAATATGATGACTATGGTGCCCTGAGAGCATCATTATAATAAAGTTAATTTTTTCCAGTTGAATCGTTTTGAAACATGTGAAACAATTGGACTCATTTCCAAATGATTGAGTTATTATCTTTAAAACCAATTAACCTTGGTCTATTTTCTTCTGGTGTTTTTCAGGGATGGCTAGGAGAAACCGTAGTTTTCCCTCCCGAGTGCTAACATTCTCTCTCTCTCTCTCTCTCTCTCTCTCTCTCTCTCTCTCTCTCTCTCATTTTTCCACCCCCCTGGCTGAAGGCAATTTTTTTTTTTATACTTTTAATTAAAAATATGTCTCCAGAGTCTAGGCTCTAACAAGATGTGGATCACTTTTCATGGATTTTTCCATGAAAACATTGTACACATTAAATCTGTATATTAAATTGTTTTCCTTGATTATATTCTGGTATTTTACTCTAAGAACATATCTATAAAGAAAGGTACTAACAGAATGAGAAGTTATGGGCAGCATTGTGCTCCTCCATCAAATTTATCAGCCACATAATAGGAGTGCTCACTGTTTGCATTCTGGATTAATTCTGAGCTTGTACTTCCTGAACAGGGAAAAAGGATATTGGGATGAGGAAGTAAATGACTCTTCCTCTTCTCTGCAGACTGTCCCTCTTTGCTGTTGCATAAATAGTATACTGTTTGTCTTAATAAAAATATTATATTTGTTTTATAGAAATCATTTTGTCCAGATTCTAGAATTTCTATCAGTATTCCTATATTTCTCTCTAAGTTTACTCCTTTTTATATACCTTCACCCTTATTTTAGTGAGAAGTTGAGAAAGTCTATGTCAATTGCTTTAAGGTAAACATAATTTTTAAATCTGTCCAAGGAGTTCTTAAACCATTTGGTATTGTGGGTTATTTCTAAGATACTAGCTCTATTCAGAGGGTGTCTGTCTTCATACCTTTCAAGATTGTTCCTTTAGTGTGAACTAGGTTTCATCCCTCAGGTAAAAATTTGCCTAAGATTTTCTGCTCTGGTGCTTTGAAGAGCATAGGCAGGGCTCTCTGCTTTAGCTGCCATATGGGATAAAAAAAAAACACGTGTGTCACCCCAATAATTTTCATTAAAAAATTTTAAAAAGAAAGAAATTTAGGAACAATTAATAACTACTTGTTATTAATACTCAGAACTCTTCTAAAGAATACACCTAAATAATTTAATCCTCGTAATAACCCTAACAGTAAGAAACTAATATAATTATCTCTTTTAATTAATTAATTAATTAATTTTTATCTCTATTGTAAAGATGAGAATGCTGTGGTTTTGGGAGTTTATGCAACCTGCCCGGTAATAACCTATAAGACACAAAGTCAAATTTAGAACTCAATTTTGTCTAATTTCACCACCTGAACTGTAATTTACATATGTAAGTGATGAGCTTATACTAATACTTAACACTAAAATAATAAAAGACACAGTGAAGAGAGTGCTCATGTTGGCTAAACTGAAAATGCAAGTCAAGAAAGCTCTATAATAGTAATTCTATCAATAATAGATTAAACATTCTTTGAGGAAAATGTAAACTGTTTTGACAATACATGTAATTTTTTTAAGAGTCATTAGCTTATTTTTTACCAGGCCTATATTACATGAAATGTTATCAGAAGAGAGAAATTTTAGAGCTCAAATCCTACTAAAATTTCTAAATACACAAAAGTCAACTTCAATTTGTATATCGCACTTTGCATATTAAGATCAGATGAAATATTCTTGGGACTTAGAAATTTATCATGATAATATAGTCTTCTTTTTTTCTTTAGAGATCAGATTTATGACAGCACTCATTTCTCATGAAGGAAAAATCTAATTTCACAGCCAGTTTCAAAATCTTGCTGTTTCAGCAGACTTTGCAGAGATATGTGAATGAGGAGGGTCAGCCCCTATGGTAGAATAACTATGGAATCTGTAATTTCAGAATCCTTTAAATGAAATTTATATTGCTAATGTTATATTTCTTAAAATGAATGAGGTTTCTATGGTACTAGGTCCCTTTAAAGTAGTATGATACTATACTTGATCTTACATATCCTCAGTGGCTAATGCCCCTTCCCTGAGGTCATCATGAATATACTCAATTAAAATATTTTAATTTTATAAAGAGCCTTCATACAGATAGAATTAAGATTGGGAGAAAGAGGTATATATGATCCGAATTATATTAACATTTATTTAAGAAGCCTGGATATTAAAATTGTAATCTTTTGTATTAAAAAATTGAGAGTTCGAAACTTTCTCTTAAATTTCTTTGTTCTAAACATCGCAAAATTTTGCAGTAAGTAGCATTATTTCCTTAAAGGTACAAGGGACATCTGTGCTCAGATGCCTACAAAATTAGAATTCAAAAATCTAGATTCTTAATATTTTGCTCTTCAATAACTTAAAAGGAAAACGGACAAATAATGTGTCAAACTCTCAGTAATTGACAAATTAAAAGGTCAGATTTAATTTTTGTCTACTGTTTTAAAAATAATGTTAAATTATATTTCTAATAAATATGGCTTAAAGATTTTATGATTTAGCACAAATAATACAGTGCAAGAGTAGATAATATTTATAGATTTATAGATGCTCAGATATTTAAATCAAGCATAAACTATACTTATTCTATAAATATTTGTTATTTCTAATAAAGTTGACATACAAAGCTTACTTCTTAAAACTCAGAACTTAAACAATATTTATATTGCCAAAAAGTTATAAAATTTGGGTTTAAAAGGTTTTTTTTCCCTAATACTAAGGATATTCTCTATTCTTTCTTAATATGTCAGTAAATATATAAATAAATAACAATAGAAAAGTAAGTTATTGTAGTTCTTAAGCTTACATTATAAGAATAGTAACCCTAATATAGCTTAACTAAATTTATTTAAATTACAAATGTGTGTAAGGTAAATGTTTCTAGGACCTATATGGGCAACATATGGAAATTAAAGAAGTACAACAGATGAAAAAGGTATGCATTACATGTCATATTGTCGTTTCAAAATGTAGTCACAGATGATTAAAATAGAGTAAATAACATTAATCAATCAAATCTAGCCTGTGCTCATTGGAAAGGAAATGCCACCAATTAATTAGCTGCATTTGTATTTTTTCTACCAGTTCTACCAGTACCTTCCATACAGTGAAAGTTAAATATATGTTTTGTTTTTCCAAAACTGTAATCAAGTTAGTCTGTTATTTCTTATACATACCACTGCTCTCTATTAATTGTAGTCTACCATTATACAATTTCAAAATTTATTTTATTCATGCCCTGGGGCATTTTATTTACTATCAATGAACAGTAGTTTCAGTAAACTACTTTCAACATCTTGTATACTCACCATCATAGAACAGGTTAATCACAAAATAAATATGTACACTCATACTCTGGGATCTCTAAGAAAGATAAAAGCCATGTATCTTTTACCCAGAAAAATGCAATGTGAAACATGCACAGTATTTCATGTAAATTTAGAAATGTATCCTGAAGCTAATGACCTTCAAGTTGGGAGGGAAAAAAAATAACAAAAAACTATTGTAAAACACTTTAAACATAATGGAATAGCTGGTACCCAACTTGCCCTCCCAAAATAAACAACTGGAAATTTGACAAAATATATGAAACAACTTGTTTCCAGATATTTGACAACAGCCATCACAGTACTACTATGATCCTTGAGACAGAGAAAATAATAAAGGCGAGTTTACAATTGTCCTGACTTTCTACATAAAGGCACTTTTCAGATCATGACGCAGGCAGAAGAAACCCAAGCAGAGCATAACAGTCTTACTGAATAGAGAGACAGATACGAAATTTTAGGAGACCAAAGTAGATGGATTTTTGGAAGCAAAGTACTAGGGAAATAAAGTTATGTAGATAATAAGCTTCAGAAATCTGTGTAGCAGTTGATTGAGTATTTGAATGAATTCTCAGGGGCACACAAATAGAATTTAACTCCATTAAGCCAGGCAAAAATGTTTCTTGGGACCTGTATATTTAAATAATTTCCAAAGTTCATACAAGTCAGAGATATGTTGAATTCCAACCACCAGAGTGATGAATACTTGTAACATACAGTTGAGATTAAAGAAAAGTCATGCCTTGGTATTAGAGATAAAACAAACTCTAGAATAAGATTGTTATAACATCTCATTACAAAGTATACACACAAATTTCAAAGGATGCAGTAACTAGACGGCCTTCTAGAATAAAGTGCTGTTTAAAAGGAAGCAAAAAGTCCAGACCCACATAAACATAGAATGCCAAATGTCGAAGGATACAAAAATCTATTCAAGGAAATGGTAAAAAATATGCCACATTCATTAAAATGTTAATCACAGGTCTGGGAGATTTAACAAAACAAAGGGGAATAAAATTTTAAAAAGCACACCAAGGCACATCATAATTACTGATTATTAAAACTAGCAATAAACAGAAAATCTTAAAACTAGCTAAGAAAGAAAAAAGCTACATTACATATAGAGGAACAAAGAATGGCAACCATTCTCCTTGGAAACTGTGCAAGGCATCTTGGAAGTGTTAAAAGAAAAACAAAAAGTCAAACTAGAATTTTAAACAAAATATTTTTCAAAAATAGAGGTGGCATAAAACTAGTTTATACAAACAATAGCTGAAGACATGTTTTTTTTTTTTTATATTAGATCTTCACTATTAAAAATGCTAAAGGAAATTATTCAGCTAAAGAATATTACATGGAAATTTGGATCTAAAAAAAGAATAAAGTACACTGAAAAGAAAAATTGTGATAATATAAAAACTTTGCTTCATTCAGTTATTATATTTTTAAAAAGTTAATTCAGTATTTATATATATGTATATGTATATACATACATATATATATATATATATATATATATATATATATATATATATATGCAAGTATTATGGAATTTATCATGTAGGTACAAGTAAAATGTATTTTAGCAATAGCACACATAATAGGAGCCTAAAATAGAAGTACATTGTTTTAAAGATCTTACATTACATATGATACAGTAAGTCTCATATGTATAATACCACCAGGTGGTAGAATGTGTTAAGTTCAAGGTACATCTTTTAACACTAGGGCAACAAGTAAGAGAGTAAATCAGACAAGCATAACTAAAAGAACCAATAGTGGAGATACAATAGAATGTAAAATATATACAATATAAAAGGAGAAAAAAAAAAGAAAGAAAAAATGGACAAATAGAAAACAACAAGATGGTAGATGTAAATTAACCATATTAATATACTCGTTAAATATGTATTGTCTAAGAACTTTAGTTATAAGACAGTAAATATCAAACTAGATTTAAAAAATCAATGCTACAAATCATCAATAAAAAGGCTACTACTGTTATATGAAACACCATGGATAAAATCTTAGGCATTATACTAAGTGAAAGAAGACAAACACAGAAGGCCACGTACTCTAGGATTCTAGTTATATAAAATTCTACAAAATACAAAACTATAAGGACAGAAACAGGGTGTGAGGAGATAATTAACTACAAAAGAACATTAGGAACTTTTTGAGGTGATAGAAAATTTTGAAATCTTAATTATGTTAGTGATTACATGATTGTATAATTTAATAAAACTCAATCATACACATAAAAAGTGAGATTTATTACATATAAATCATACCCCAATAAACCTAACTTTAAAATAATGAAAAATATCAACATCCAAGTTTAGGATCTATATAAGAAACAATTTAAATATAAAGATAATGGTAGATAAAAAGTAAAAGTATGAAAAACAATTTACCAAAATTTAACACAAGACAGATACAATGGCTGCACTAATATCAGAATGATCAAGGATAAAGTGGTAAATTGTTTAATAAAAAAAGTTTCAAGTCATCAAAGAGACATAGCAATCCTAAACATGTATGTATCCAATAACAGAGCTTCAAAATAAATGAAGCAAAAACTTCCAAAATGGGAAGTATACATAAACATACTCATAATTAGAGTAGATTATGTCAAAACTCCTCTCTCAAAATTGATAGAAAAATAGACAAAAAATTATTGATAATGTACAAGACTTGAAAAACAGTATCAAAGTGAACCTGGTTGACATTTATAGAAAACACATCAGTAGAATAACACCGTGCTTTTTAAAGCATATGGAATAGTCACCTAAATAAATGATTAAAATCATATAGAGTTACAGAGTATGTTTATGATCAAAACTAGATTATATTAGCAATTACATAAAAGTAAAAAATTTTTCCAAATATTTGAAAATTACACAATTCACTTCTGAAAAAATCCACGTCAAAAAAAAATCTAGAAGTATTTTAGAAAATATTTTTAACCGAATGGAAAAGAAAACACAGTGCATCACAGAGAATGACTTTGACTCCATCCATCAGGTATTCAGAAACCAATAAAGGTAGCATTTCAGATTACTATCAAGGGTTAAGGGAGCTGGAATAATTATATTACCATATTTACCAAGCTTGGATCAAGAACTACCCAGAACTAAGTGAAACGGAGGCAAGCAACCTATCAGATGCAGAGTTCAAAACACTGGTTATAAGGATGCTTAACAAACTTAGGAGAAGTGATAAACTTAAGGAGAACTTCAACAAAGAGATAGTAAACATAAAAAAGACATAAAAATTATTTTTAAGAAGTCAGAAATAAATAATACAGTAACTAAAATGAAGAATACACTAGAAAAATCAACAGTAGATTAGATAAAGCGGAGGATCAAATCAGTGATTTAGAAAACAAGAAAGCAGAAAACACCCAATCAAACAGTAAAAAGAAAAAATAATTAAAAAAAAAATGAATGTTTAAGGGATCTCTGAGACAACATCAAGCGAATAACATTAGCTTCATAAGAATACCAGGAGAAGAGAGAGAGCAACAGAGAAACTATTTGAAGAAGTAATGATGAAAAACATCCCTAACCTAGTAAAGGAAGTAGAGATACAAGTCCAGAAAGCTCAGTCCTAAATAAGGTGAAACCAAAGGGGCCTAAACCAAGACACATTATAATTAAAATGCCAAAAGTTAAAGACAAAGAGAATCCTAAAAACAGTAAGAGCAAAGCACTTATCTACAAGAAAGCTACCATAACATTGTCAGTTGATTTCTCAACAGAATCTTTGCAGATCAGAAAGAATTGGCACAAAATATTCAAAGGGATAAAAAGCAAGGACCTACAAACAATACTATTCTACCCAGCAAATCTATCAATTAAAATTGAGGGTGAGATAAAGAGCTTCTTAGACAGAAAAAAGCTAAAGAAATTTATTACCATCAAACCAGTGTTACAAAAAAAAATGTTGAAGGGAAATCTTTAAGAAGAAGGGGGGGCATAAATATGAATAATAAAACTGCAATAACTATGTACCTATCAATAATAGTTTTAAATGTAAATAGATTAAATGTTTCGATCAAAAGACATAGGATTGATGAATGGTTAAGAAAATAAGGCCCATACATATACTGTCTACAAGAAACCCACTTCAGATAGGAAGATACACACAAACTGAGAGTAAAAGGGTGGAAAAAGTTATTTTATGCAAATAGAAATAAAAAAAAAAACTAGGGTAATCATACTTGTAAAAGACAAAATAAACTTTATTTTATTTATTTTGTTTATTTTTTTTAATTTTTTTAAAAAATTGTATTATTATTTTTTTAATGCCTACAGAACCTGGTAGTCCTAGGTAGTCTCCCATCCGAATACTAACCTGTTTAGCTTCTGAGATCAGATGGGATCGGGCACGTTCAGGGTGGCATGGCCGTAGACTAAAACAGACTTTAAAATAAGACTTTATAATAAGGGACAAAGAAGGGCATTATGTAATGATAAAAGTATCAATACATCAAAAGGACATAACCCTAGAAAACATTTATGCAACCAACATAGGAGCACCTAAATATATAAAGCAAATATTTACTGATATAAAGGGAAATATCAACAGTAATACAGTCATAATAAGGGACTTTAACATCTTATTGACATTATGAACAGATCTTTCAGACAGAAAATTACAAAAAACATAGCTTTAAATGACATACTAGACCAGATAGATTTAATTGAGATATTTAGTGTTTCACATAGAAGTAGCAGAACATACATTCTTTTCAAGTGCATATGAAACATTTTCCAAGATAAATCATATGTTAGGTCACAAAACAAGTCTCACTGTATTTAAGAATATTGAAATCATATTAATTGTTTTCTCTGACCATGATGGTATCAAACTAGAAATCAATTACCAAGAAAAATGGGAAACACAAACACACATGGAAGCTAAATAACATTCTACTAAACAATGAATAGGTTAACAATGAGATCAAGGAAGAAATAGAAAACTTCAAGAGAAATTAAAATGAAACATGACAAAAATCTATGGAGCACAGCAGTTCTAAGAAGGAAATTTACAGCGATACAGGCCTACCTCAAGAAACAAAAAAAATTCTCAAATAAACAGTCTAAACTTACACTTAAAGAAACTAGAAAAAGAACAGAAACAAACCCCAAAGTGAGTAGGAAAAAGGAAATAATAAAGATCAAAGCTAAAATAAGCAAAAGAGAGTCAAAATATATTCAAAGAATTAACAACTATTCTTCTCAAACTATTGTAAAAAATTTAGCAGAAGAAAAGCCTCCTAAGCTCATTTTATGAGGCTAGAATTACCTGATTCTAGAACCAGGCAAAGACATTACAAAAAAAAAAAAATTATAGGCTGATATCTCAAATGAACATAGATACAAAAGTCCTCAACAAAATATTAGCAAACAAATTCAGCAATACTGATCATGTGAGATCTATTCCTGAGATGCACAATTGATTCAATATCCTCAAATCAATTAATATGTTACATCACATTGACAAATTAAAAGATAAAATCATATGATCATATCAATAAACCAAAAAAAATAAATGACAAAATTCAGCATCCATTTATGACAAAATGCCAGCAAAGTGGGAATAGATAAAACATATCTCAATATAATAAAGGCCATATATGACAAACCCAGAACAAACATATTCACTAGGGAAATGTAAATGTCTTTTCCTTAAGATCAGGAACAAGACAAGGATGTCCACTTTTACCACACTTGTTCACCATAGAATTTAAAATCCTACCCACAGTTATCAGACTAGAAATAAATAAATAAATAAATAAAAGGCATTTAACTTGGAAAGAAAAAAGTAAAACTGTTGTTATTTGCAGATGACATGTTACTATATATAGAGGACCCTGAACATTTCACCTAAGCAAACAAATAACTATTAGAACTGATAAATGAATTCAGTAAAGTAAGAGGATACAAAATTAATGTTTCTGAAATTGGTTGCATTTTTATACACCTATAATGAACTATCAATAAAAGAAATTTAAAAAACAATCCCATTTACAATTGCATCAAAAACAAACACCTAGGGATAAACCACCAAGGAGGTAAAAGACCTGTACTCAGAAAATTATAATTCCTTACAGAAAGAAATTTAAGAAGATACAAATAAATGGAGATGTATACTGTGCTCATGGATTAGAAGAATTAACATTGTTAAATGTCCATATTACCCATAGCAAACTATAGATTTAATGCAATCTCTATCAAAATACCAATGGCATTTTTTACAGAACTAGAACAAATAGTCCAAAAATTTATATGAAACCATAAAAGACTCAGAATAGCCAAGGCATTCTCTTCAATTAATGGTGTTGGGAAAACTGGGCAGATACATGCAAGAAAATAAAACCGGACCACCTTCTTTCACCATTATAAGAATAAATTCAAAATGACTTAAAGATTTAAATGTAAGACCCAAAACCACAAAACTCCTAGAAGAAAACATAGGCAGTAAACTCTGACATTGCTCTTAGTAATATATTTTTCTGATAAATCTTTTCAGGCAATGGAAACAAAAGAAAAAAAAAATAAATGGGACTACATCAAACTAAAAAGTTTTTACACGGCAAAGGAAACTGTCGGTAAACCCACTAAATGAAAGATGTTTGCCTATGATACATCTGATAAGGTGTTAATATCCAAAATTTACAAAGAACTCATAGAACTTAACATAAAAACAACAAACAGTCCTATTAAAAAGTGTATAGAGTACCTGACTAGATATTTCTACAAAGAGGACAGATGGCTAATAGACATATGAAAAGGTCTTCAATGCCACTAATCATCAGGGAAATGCAAATTAAAACTATAATGTGGTATGAACTCACAGCTATCAGAATGGCTATTATCAATGTATCAAAAAACAAGTATTAATGAGAATGTATAGAAAAGGGAATCCTCATACACTGTTGGTGGGATTGCAACAAGGTATAGCCACTTTGGAAAACAGTTTGGAGGTTCCTCAAAAAATTAAAAATAATACCTTATGACCCATCAATTGCTGTGTGTTTATCCCCCCCAAAAAACCCAAAACACTAATTTGAAAAGCAATATGCACTTCTTTGTTAATTTACGATAGCCAAAATATGGAAGCAACCTAAGTGTCCATCAATAGATGACCAGATAAAGAAGAAATGCTACATATATACATATATACAACTCGACCATGAAAAAAAATGAAATCTTACGATTTGAGATGGCATGGATGTTCTTAGTGGGTATTATGCTAAGTCAGACAAAGACAAATACCATATTATCTCACTTACGTGTGAAATCTAAAGAACATAATAAATGAACAAACAAAATGAAAACAGATTCACAGATACAGAAAACAAACTGGCAATTGCCAGATGAAAGGGGGTTTGGGACCTGAGTGAAAAAGATGAAGTGATTAAGAAGTACAAATTAGTAGTTACAAAACAGTCACAGGGATATGAAGTATAGCATAGGGAATACAGTCAATAATATTGTAATCGCTATCTATGGTTCCAGATGGGTCCTAGACAAGTAAGAGGAATCACTTTGTAAATTATATATGTCTAACCATTATGCTATACACCTGAAACTAATATAAAATAATATCAACTACCAACTATAATCGAAAACCTAAGGAAGTAAGTAAGTAAGTAAATAAATAAATAAATAAATAAAACAGCACAAAGAGTTAAAGAAATTGCAGTCTTCGGGTTTCAGAGTCAAAACTCGTAACCACTCCATATGCTGCCTCCTTCCAGTGAATTATACTCTATTTTAGTGTTTCCAATGGAATCCAGTCCCTACTGAGGAAGGGCCCCTGGTGAGCCATTAGATTGAGCCATTCAAGTAAGATGCTGCATTAATGAGAGAGTAATAGTCCTGGTATATAAGGGCATCAGAGAAGTATAAAGCCAAGCTAAATTTTCTAAAATGTGGCAGTTGCTTTGACAGATAGGAAGAATGGGAGTTTGAGAAAGGAAAGAAGACATGAAAAATGAGGATTTTTGCTAGAGCTTGAAGCATGCAATGCTGAATATTAAAAGAATGCTAACTTAATTTCTGTGTTGAGTGACACATGGTTTCTAGAAGAATGGACAGTTGATCTTATACAGTAAAAAAACCTGAGAATACATTGGACGATAATATTGTTTGAATGAAAGAACAAATCTAAAATAAATAAACAAAGTGGAACATAATACATTAGGCCAGGAACCAGTCCACTGATTCTATGCAAGTTACTGTGAGGCTTCCAGAGTTCCTGAAGCCGGCTCTACTGCTCTGTGTTAGTAGCTTTTCTAACCACCTATCTAGTAAATTATATGGGAAATCTTTCCTCCAAGCATAACCTTTTAAAAGCTATCTTCTCAGGAGGGATTTTAAAATTAATACAGAAGCTATTCCCCTGAATATTATGATCATAGGTGTAATCATGTTCTTTGAATGGTAAGGACAACTCATTTGCATAGAACACTTCATTCTATCATTCCGATTCTTTGTGTCCTACTTCAAACTCCCTTCAATAGTTCCATTTCCTTGCATTATGACCATAATCTGCTTATTTGTGTTTTACTTAAAAAATCCAGTTTCCTAGGGCCAACTGCAGTCTGTTCCTGTCCAACTGGTTTGAATCTCTTCATGCCAAACTTAATTACTTACTTGTACTTTATTCATTGCTTTCCCCTTTCCTACTGCTATGAAACACACAGACTAGGAAAATAGCCTTCCCTAAATATTTACTTGCTCACATCAATGCCTCTCACCATGTATGAACTGGCAGGGCCTTCTGAATAAATAAATTCCAGTTTAATTCTTGGAATAACTCACCCAGCAGTTAAGCACAATAACATATCCTAGATATTTAAATTATTAATACTATTTTTAGTAGATAAAAATGAGCATGTGAATATTAAGAAGCTATAAAATTAGGGGAAGTACTTTATTGAAATCCAAGGCCATCCATAATGGGAAAGGGGATATGAAGAAAACATTCATTTATAATATTTTTTTTCCACTTCTAGGAATTAAACTGAATAAGGAAGTCAGTGAGACACTTATAATTACAAGTAACATTCAGCTGCAGGGAAAGAATACACAGAAGTGAGATTAATGGTGCTGTGAGGGTTGTAGATTGATAAAATGGAGTAACAAAATATTTGCACATACTTTATACTTTTCTTTTTGAAAGTTCAAAAACAAATAGAAAATACTAAGCATTGGTATTAAATGGTTTTAAATTACTTAAACTTTTAATTAAATATAACAAGCTAAAATTTTCCAGATATTTTTCTTATAGTTAAATTGAAGCACCAAAGTGAATGAATAATGTAATATTTGAAAATTATATGCATTAGGAGTGTTTTGAAATTTATAAGCATGAATCAATATGGATACATCAAATTTCGTGAAAAACTTTTTTTAAAATGTTGAATTAGTGGAAGCTGTAAAAGGAGAAGGTCCATGGGGGTGTCCTAAAACACAGAATTTAGAATTCTAAGAAAAGGAGAGAGAAAAAAAAGGGGAGAAACACAAATACAAAGAAAAGTGTTGTTCTGCAGGTTAGGGGTACCAAAGCTTGGGGTGCGTGGTTAGGCACCTGGAAGAATATGTGAGGAGCGGTGGGCAGATGAGACATAGCTTTATTCAAGCATAGCAAGACACAGCAAGGCACATGCATAGCTCCAGCTCCCCAGTCTGCACAGGCGGGGCTGTTCTTTTAACATGGTGCACAATAGTGGCTTAAGACCGAATACTATCACAGTCAATTACAGTGCGCATGCGTTCCACAGGTTGTATACGACGCTGTATCTAAGGTTTCCTGGGACACTATAGCGAAGGCCGCCAGGAAATCGTCTGGCCTGCTGGGAGGGGGCCTGACTACATCCATTTTGTTTGTCAGGTCCCTCACCCAACAAGTGTAGTGTTTAAAAGTGAATTTTAACTATTTTAGAGAAATATTTGAAGACAACATATATACAGTGCATCCAATACAGATCCATTTAATAATATGTATCAAGTGGGAAAGAAAACACTGATTATATTGACAACTAATCAAGTAAAGGACACATCTAAATAACTAAAGATTTTTAAGAATAAAAAAATAAACGGGTTTTCAGGGTTCTTAGGGTCTACCACACAATCCTCTAAAAAGATGAAAATTTACAGAAAATCTAACTCTGATGTTCAAGTTTGGTCACATAAAATATATTTAATTGAATTAATCTACCTCCTGGGTCCACATGGGTGACTCAGTCCAGAATTTTCTTTTCTTCTATAAAATAAATTTATATTTTGTTATCTGCACCACCTTATCTTCGTCACCTATTGTACCATTAATTTCATACCCATATATCAGCTTGGTTCTACCCAAAACCTGAGCCTATAATATTAACAGGAGTATTCCTAAGCTAAAATTGTCCTGGAAATCATCTTTGCTGCGTGTCTTAGATATCACAGTTCAAAACAGGGCTAATATAGAAACTACCCAAAAACATGTTTACTGGCTGTGGGTTTTTTTTTTTTTTTTCATAGAAATACCAAAAACCCAAGATGACTTAGTGTAGTAAATAAATTGTGTCATTCCCTTCTTCACCCCCCCCCAAAAAAAAAACATAAAAACATATTTTGAAGTTTTAACTTTTGGTGTCTGTGAAAATGACCTTATTTAGAAATAGAGTCTTTATAGATGTGATCACTGGATTAGGGTGGATGCTGAATCCAATGGCTGGTGTCCTTATAAGAAAAGGGAGATACAGAGACACAGACACAGTGGGAAAACAGCTATTTGAGGACAGGTAGAAGTTATAGTGATGCAGCTATAACACAAGGAATGCAAGCAACTACTGGAACCTAGAAAGAAACAAGGAAGTATCTTTCCAAGAAACTATGCAGGGAGCATGGTCCTGCCAACACCTGATTTTGACTTTAGGTTCCCAGAACTGTGGTGAAAAAATCTGTATTTTTAAGTCATCTAATTTGCGGTAATTTCTTATGGCAATCCTAGGAAACAAAAACACTTTGGGACAGACACCTATTTATTTATTTGTATTTTTACCAAAAAAAAAAAAAAAAAAACCTGATTAGGTCAGAATTTTACTTGTCTTTAATTGAGGGAGACAAAACATCATTTTCTTGGATATTTAGCATAGCAGAAAGGGCATAGTTCCTGGAATTTAACAGATTTAAATTTGGTAAGTGTGAGTTTGAATGGCAACTTGGGTACTTTGCCTTTTTTTTTTTTTTGACACTTGGCAGGCACTATGAGACCTCAATTTGTCTATGTAAAAAAAAAATGAATTAATAAAATATTCTTTATAGGATTATTGTAATATCACTATTTGAGATAATATATAACATATAACTGGTTCTTATTTCTTACCTTGCTTTACCTTTAATGGGTTACCTTCTTCTTTAAAACATACCATTATCTAGATAAGTATACAGGAGTATATGGTTTGGGGCTGGATTCAACATTCATTTAGAGGGTAGAATAAATTGCCAAAATAATTTCACCTTTATTTATTTATTTATTTATTTATTTATTTATTTATTTATTTATTTATTTATTTTGTTCACTAGGCTCTGTGCCAGCTCAATTTGAGATTCAATTGCTGACTCTGATTCCTATCTTTAATTATTGAAGGAAATAGGATTCCTTAATTATTTTAACAACTCATTCTCTTTTGGCCTTCTTATACAGCCTTTGGATAGAAGTACAAAAACCAATATATAGCTAAGCTATAAAAGAAATATATAAATTAGATATGGTAGTGATTCTCATCTATGAATTTAAAATATACAACATGAAGTTTCAAATTATCATGTCAATATTGTGAAAAGTCTCAAAAATGACTGAGAATAAAAAAATGTCTAAAAACAAAGCTGTAAATGTATACACATACATATATAAATTTAATCCAGGAATTACTTTACAGATCTACTGGATAAAGAAATTACTTCTCTAACTGAAATTCTGTTAAATTTAGGTAATAGTAGAGGCACAGACTAACTATGCATGTATGTCTGTGCATGTGTGGACAGTTATGTGTTTTCCCCAGAAATGCCTCCTCATGCTTTTTCCACACTAGCTTATTAGAGGCCAGATAAGCAGAGACTTAAGCAACAGTAATGCATTATTAGAAATATTTCACAATCAGTTAATTATAAAAGCAAGAAGAAAGGAAATGAAAGAAAAGAATTTGAGAGTAATTAAAATAGACTTAACCCACATGGAAAAAGGCATGTCTATATTTTGAACACTGCTTTTATAATATTCATAGAATGTAAGTATAAAGTACATTAATTTTAATAAATTTATCTAATATTGATCTGATCTTCATTAATACACCAACAACAATAATAAAGTGTGTTATATATCTTGTACGGATAGAAGAAAGCAAAATTCGTAAGAGCTCAATTCAAATTCAATAAATTTTTACAAGGCAAACATGTAACCAGTAATTAGATAATAAAATAGGTTTACCAGTACCTTAAAATCCTTATCATACACTTTTCCTTTACTACCTCTGAGAAAGGTAATTACTGACCTGCCTTTTGTCTGTTTTTGATGACAAATATAAATATAAATAGAATCGTTTACTATATACATGATGGTTTCTGGTTACTTTTGCTAAGCCTTACATTTGTGAGATTCATCTTGACTGTTGAATTAGAAATAGTTTGTTCATTCTTAATAATATATAATATTCCATTGTTTTGTAAACAGTAACATTTATTTATTCAGTTATTTCTGGGTTTTCTATTTTTGTCTATCATGGAAAGTGCCATCATCAACATTCTCTTTATTGGTGAATAGGCTTAGGCAATTTTGCTAGGTAATGTCTATGTGTCCAATTTTAGCATAGCTACACCAGCTTTTCTTTGGGTAGTGTTTGCACAATATATCCTTCAATACATTTACTTTCTGTGTTTTTATGTTTGAGATAAGTCTCTAGTAAGCAATTTATAGTCGAGCTTAAAAGTTGTCTAAAATCTTAATCCTTCAAAGTTTTTTTAACCTATAGATTTTTTAGTCCATTTATATTAATGTGATTACTTTCATCCTTAGGTTTATGTTTAATAGTTCCCGCTTTGAACAGTTTTCCTCACTCTTTCCGTTCTTTTGGATAATTCAACTTTTAAAATATAGTTTCCACCTATTAGCTTGGTAACTTATGTTATCTTTTTTGTATTTATTAAATTTGTCTCAGTTTAAAAACGTTCATCTTTGTTTTATCAGAGCATAATACAAAATATTTTATCATTTTCCTGCAAAATAGGACCTTAAAACCCCCTAAATCCATATAAACTCTCAGCATTATATTGCTATTGCCAGACATTTTAACTCTAAATATATTTTAAACAATAACAAAATATTTATTTTGTATAATCAATATCAATTTATATTTACCTACACATTTGCCTTTTTATAGCTCTTGATTAATTTTTGCATATCTATGCTCTGTCTGCTTTCTTTAGTCTGAAGAACTTTAACTATTTTTAATGTATAAACAAATGTGTCTATATTTGTTTATTTGTAAACATTTTTTACATAAATAACTGAAAGATATTTTAACTCAATATCTAAATCTAGGCTATTTTCTTTTTTTTTTTTTTAGACTTCCATAGATTTTATTTTATTTTCTTTAAGCTTCCATTGTTTACATAAAATGTTAATCTAATTGCTGCAACTCTGAAGATAACATGCCTATTTTCTCTGGCTGCTTTTAGTGTGTATTCTTTGGTTTGATGTTCTTGTTAGCATTCTCCACAGAGTGTTCTAGTCTAGAGTTGGCTTGTCTTTTGTTAAGGAAAATTTAGCTGTATACCGTAATTCTCTTCTTGACATCCCCTTCTCTTGGGTTGTGTTTCTTGAAGTCTTAGTGCTTCAACTGACTATACTTTCATATAATATACAGGCACACTTCAACTTATTGCTCTTTGTTTTATTATACTTCACAGGTGTTGCATTTTTTATAAATGGAAGGCAAGGCCCTCCATCAGGAAATGTAATGACTTACTTTATTAAGGTGCTCACTTTATTATGGTCAACTGGAAGTAAAACTGCAATATCTCTGAGGTATACCTTGGAGAGATTTTTTATACTTTTGTTATTTCACGTTCTTTTTGATGAGAGGTTTGGTCAGCCCAAAGCATCTTTATCATTCTCAGAAACAAGCATCACATGGAGAGTTGATTTAGAGCCACACAAATTATTTGGGAGGGGGATGAACAATAGAATTTTATAGTAGAGAGATATATGTATAGAGAAAAACAGGTAAAATAATTAGTAAGAATACACAAAGAGCTATATATATATTTTTTTATTTGCTGAGATTAACTGTTTTCAAGCTTCTATAGAATATAAAATTGAGAATCTTGATATCCCATAACATAACATTGAGATTCCACGAAGAAATTGTAGTGTACAAAATTAACACTAATCCAAAAATATTTCACCTATGATTTTGTAACTCATTATACACATTTTTCAAATACTTTTAATACCTTGCACTTTTTAATCATTTTATAATCGACTTTTTCCCAAAGATATTTTTTCTTTTCCTAATACACGTTGGGTTAATGGTTGTATTAGAAAGAATAGGCTACACTGTAAAAACAATGACACCAACATACTATGTACAAGTTTGTTTTCTCAGTCATTTAACTGTCTGAACCAGGTGTTCCTCAGTGGCATGGGGCTCTTCTCTATGTGGTGATTCATTTAGTGAGGCTTTTTTCTTCATACGCTTTCACTGTCCCTTATAGTTTTATAATCACATGGTTCTTGTCAGTTGATGGAGAAAGAAATTGTAAGGATAATAAACAAGTGTCTTATAAACCCTGTATGACCCACTTCACTTCCTTTAATACTCTTTAGCTAGTACTCAGCTTATACAGTCATCTAGCTGTGAGACTAGCAACTGTAATCTATGTCCATGCTCAGGAAGAAAAAGGAATATACTTTCTTGGTGATTGGCAAATAATCTGTCACAATGGTGAAGATAACTAACTCAGAGAATGCTAAGTGAAGTTTGAAACATGATGTGATACTTCTTATATACACAAATATTTAAATAGTATGGATTCAAGCATATATTGAGCTTTGGAATGATTACAAGTTCAGAGTCAGCAGCAGCTGAAGAGAGAACACAAGCACGATATTTCATATAATTCGTTTCCTATTTAATAGTATATTTTTATTAGTAAAAAGTTATTATATTCTAATTATATAATATATGTTCATTTTAGAAAAATGGATATTAAATAAAGTAAAGCTATTTTTAAAAATCATTCTTCATTTCATAATGATGCAATCATTGCTAATCTTTTGGATTACCTTTCCATTTTTATGTACATCGCATATACTGTTTATGTTTTACAACATTAAAATTGACATAGTAATAGATATTAGGCTCAACCTTAAGAAACTGTCGATATTAAGCAATTTTGAACTATAAGAATGAGATTTTCATATGGTTTAAAGTAACAAAGAATAAAAATAAAGAGTAAACTATGTTATAGCACTCAGAAAATTAAACTATTAATGCTTGACTTTGTAGTGTTATATTCAAAACATGTGGGGTAGAAATGAGTAAATTAGCCTCTGTTAATTCATATTTTTATATAAAAGTTTTCTGAGATCATTTACATACATTTTCAATAACATTATGTGATGGAGGTATTAATTAGTGAACATGCTTCTATAAAAATCCTTCAATTAGTTAAAGTTCTTGGAAATATATGTAATAATTGTTAAAATGCTTGGAAAAGAATAATTAGATTGAAAGACAATACAAAAATAAGTAATTGTTTTATATATCAAAGCTATTTATAATAAAAAATGTTTTTTTAGTAAAAAGTACTGAATAAACTATTTAAAAAATAGCTATTTAACAGGTAATGATACTTCGATGTAATGAACATGTTGAAATGTCAAATTTATGACAGATGAGCTAATGTATATATCATTAAAATTGTATCTTAAACCAAAAGTTAATGATATTTAAAGCTAACAAAGGTAAATATTTCATTAAGTACCTAACATTTTCCTAATTTTTTTGAGGTATTCTAGAACATATGAATTATTTTCTATTATGAGCCAAAATATACAGCAAATTATTACCTTAAATAGCCTTAATATAGTACTCGATTCACTGAATTAATTTTATTTTATTTGACAAGAGTAATGATGCTTCAACCAGAAATAAACTATACTGAAATTTTATTGAGCTTGCTTCTCTTTCTTAACTTTCTGTTTATGTAACTTATTGAAGTATAAATTTCACATCTTAATTTGTGGTTTCTGCGAAGTCTATTCTATTTTATCATTTCCTAGTCTAAAAAATTATACCTTTAAAATCATTCAACTGGCAGCAATGAAATAGAACATACACATATGTCAATATGTGAAATTCTTTGTTTTTGTAATAAACATTTATAATATATATTTTATGCTATTAATAAAAATATACTAGAGTCCATATTTATCACTTGGTAAATAAAGAAGCATTGTTTATTTGCTAACTAGCAAATTATTTTGAAATATGTTTTTAGAAATTTTAAAGACTTATGAAGTCTAATCTTTCATTTAACAAATGAAAATATTATGCACCATAGAGTTTCAGTGGCCTTACTAAGTTCTATTTCTTTAGCCCTTGTTTCCCTGTCTTTTCTTAATTTCCCATTTCTGAAATTTTATTGATTTGAGTTTCTCTGTGTCTTCAGCTTTCTGATGTGCAAAGTTTTAAAAATTATATTGTGGCTTATTTAGTTTGTTTTTGTTGTTAATTCAGGAATGACAGTACTTTGTGTCTTTCTACCATCTACCTACAAATAGAAGTATTATTCAGATTGTATTCTACTTTTCATCAAAAAGATTAATCTGATACCAACTATGTTGTCATAGTCAGAAACAAAAGTCCTTGCTTATTTTTTAAAAGAAAATATATAATTACACACTGGGAAATTATAAACAATTCAATAAGATATAAATTACAAATGTATCTTTAAATTTTCAAATTTCATGTTTTTCTTCGAGATTGTTGAAGAAAGCCTCATTCTTTGTCACCATAGTAAGGAATTTTTAAAATCTCTCTACATAAATGTTCTTTACCTTTAAAGTTTTATGATCAAATTACAACTTGTTAATTATTTGGTATTAATTTCTCCTGTATAGTGGTGCTTTACAATGTACAGGATCTGTTGTTGTTATTATTTAATTAGATTTTCCTTCTAATGTAAGCTTTGGATACATTATCAATACCATAAGTTGATTTTACCTCTTTGTGAATATCGTTTTAGCCATATTGGATAATTTTTCCTCAATGTAGTCTTGTCCAATTATTTTATTATCTTCTTACTTTGATTTTACTGTGTCTTAAGCTATTTTTGTGTCTACAATTCAGTTTTCAGCCATCCATTTGATTTCTTGCTATTTCATAAGAATTTTTTAATTGTGTAAAGATATTTTTGTCTTATATTTATTATCTGAGCTCTCATAATCATGATTTAGCATTTTATCTTTGATATTATTGTAGATTAACATCTATCCCTTTCTGTATCTAAGCTCTTTTTAAAAAATAACTGTGCTGTGTATCTCACAGACATACAATATACTCTGAACGCATTGATATTTTTGGATTATGTCACCTGGATTTTCAAATAGAATTTAAATAGATATATTCCAAGAAAGGGCTAGAGACTTGCTTGTACATTTGGACTTGTTCTCTTGTGTTTCTGTCATTGTTATGAAGTAAGCATACATTGGGCTGGCCTGCTTGTTCAAGGAGCAGAAGATACATTGAGGCAGATCAGAAGTCAGCTTGTAGTCTAGAACTCCAAATTCAATGTCAATTTATATCAACAAAGCCACTGCAGGTGATCTGTGGACACTGAATATATGCTTGTATGATAAGTAGTAATCATTAGCTGTTACAAACTGATTACATATATACTCAATAAATTCGTATTCTAATTATTTTCAGCTACAGCATGGGTCAGCCAGCCATGTGTAAATTTACTATTTTTTGTGATTATTTAATTCAACAATTGATTCTTATTATCTGTACTTTTTTTTTAATTTTGTTATGTACAATTCATCTTTTAATATTGCTATTTTTTTTCTCTTTCTCTGCTTTATTCAGTTTGCTGTACAAAAGAATCCTGTCAAATTTTATTTCATCTTGGGTGACTTTCTTTGACTTTGGGTGACTTTAACACTACTATGAGAACTGTTTATCTTTTCCACAGAATTACAGCTCAGAGTTGAAGAGTATTATGTTATATTTATTTTTTGGTAGTCTGAGAGCATGTTAGGATAGGAAAGCTCAGCTGAAGAAAGCTCAGTTTTGGTTGGTGAATTTGAGATATATTCTTCAAGGTCTGATTTTATCAAATGGACTGTATAGGGTTTACTCAACTTAATAAGTACTTCTTATTCTTACTGGGAAATTTATAAGACTTTGGAGCCTGAGAACATGATAGCTTTGGCCATTTCTTGACTTTTAAACATCATTTATATAGCAGCAGTCATTCTCACTCATAAATTCAAAAACATAGCATAAAATTATTATCTGTAGTTTTGTCTGCTTGTTTCCTTGTTGTTATTGTTGTTGTTTACCATTGGAGGAAAGGAGCTTGGAAGCAGGGGAATTTCATTTTTCCTTTTCCTTCTAAATTTCTACTTCTTTTTAAGATCCTCTTTTATTTATTATTATTTTTTTTTTTGTTCTTCCATTGGTTCATGTTGCTTAGTTTTTCCTTATTACTAGGAATAATTTGATTTTTTTGTCAGTTTTCCTTGTATTTATGATTAGTTCAAACAGCATTAGCTTGATGAGATTCTAAACTACAAAGTCTATTCTTTGGGTTTTTATTATTTTTATATTAAGCTGCATTCCTACTTCTCAGTCTGCTTCTCTACAAATATAAATATATTCACATTAGTTTTCAAAATTTTGCCTCTCAAAAATGTATAATTTGGGGGGAGACATGGAGGAAGATTGGGATAGGATTATGAGCTGACTCAAATAGCAGCTTTCTTTATCTGCTAGTTTTAGAAAATTATTGTATAAATTATGACTCTGTTGTTTTTTGTTGTTGTATATAATTATAGATCTAGTATTAAATTTGGAATATGAGTCTTTCAACTGCTGAGCTATTTGATGCAGTGTACATCTCAATTTCACTAGTCTTTTATTCCACATGATATTTCTGCTTGTTTCTTTTTACTTACTATATTTATTTACTATAGTAATAGATATTCCTATCTTTATAAGGATGCTTTGCTAAAGTCATTTTTCATAAATGGCAAGCATTTTATACATTATTTAATTTATTTACTGTGGTGGCAAGTCAAAATAGGACTACACATATTTATATTTCATTTTCTATCATTATATTTTCTTTAAAATTTAAGCTATATTTTATTCTCTCTTGTTATGATTATTTCTTTAATTTGTAATAGTATGCATTCTCTGCTAAATTCTAGTTAAAGCAGGTGGTTGATTTTTCAGACTGAAGGTCTCAAATCTCCAGAATAGTACATTAAAAAGCTTCAGACACAGTTAATTGAATAATTGAACTAACACTACAAATTGCTAAATCCCAACTTTTGCATCTGTTGAAAACTCTCACTAGTGCCCATTAGATCGAAAATGCAGGCTCTACATAGATATGAAAGGAATCCCTAGTCACTAATGTGCCTTTAATTCTCTATAGGAAGAACATAAGCACATTTGAAAATAATCTTCTTGAATAAAATGATTTATTGCTAAACATACACTGCTCTCTTCCAAATAGTGACTAAACATGAATAATACATTGGGAATCAAAATTACACCAAAACAGTTTTTTATTTACAAACATTTTAGGTTTTTCTTACCTATTAAAATCTCCAAACTGATTTTATATCAGATATGAAGTGTATTTGTCGGAACATACACATTCAAAATATAAAACTTCTAAAATAATTATAAAAAAAACAATGCCAACGAGTATAAATGATATAATAAAAGTAATACTGACTACTCAATATCTTGCATCATAGAGATTTAATTTAGATTATTAATGGAGAAATAAGAAGTATGATGGATGTTTAATATTTGTATACAAAATTAATATTTTAATGTTTTTATTAATCTCAAACCATACCCTATTGATCAATAAAAGTGAAACAAGATTTGAAATATGTAAAAAAGAATGTTTTTGTAATGTTTCAAGAGTGTCATGAATAGAATAAAACTTCTAATTTTCTAAGAGATAACATAAAAAATAGCTACAGATATTTAATAGGACCTTCTTCAGAAATGTATGGGCTAATATAACTGTGAGAAAAATACAAAAATATTTTATTTCAAAGACTGCATGTAATTGAGTTGATAACCTATTTGTTTGGTTTCAAACCACCTTCTTATTGTGCCTGGGACTAGGAAAACATTCTGTTCATTCAACATCTTGTTAGGTAAAGTTATTAGCCATACACTAATTTTTATACAATAATAAACAACTTTAACCAAAAGAATATTTCATGGTTTTATCAGAAAGAACACTTTGGTTCCTTAGTGAGACAGGGCTTTTATTTACAAAAACATTACTCTGGGAAGAAAGGAAAGAGAAGTAAGAAAATGTGACATGTAAATTCTATGAGAAAACACTTAATGGGGTGGGGCTCAATAGTGGTAAGGGAATGAAATTGTTTCATGACATTATCTTCATATAATTCTTCCATTTCTTCTTTAACATCATCTATCCTCGCAAGGAGGACCTAACTGTTATATGTCTAGAGTCAGTTAAGAAGCAGAGACTGTATTTTAAGCAGTTGTTCAATATGAGGAGATTGAAATTAGTAGCAGATATGTAGAAAGAGAAAAGAGAGAGCATTCACACTTTTAATTGTTACTCTTGGAGAGAAGGGTGGTTTCTGTCATCAACAGTCATCTTAGAGAAGTGTATAGAGGTCAGAAATTAACTGAATATACAAACAAGCCTGAACATGCAGATGTAATAATACTTTGTTTAGTTATTCCTTCACTCTTTTTTCCCCTAGGTTTTACCATTTAGTGAAATGAAAAAAATTTTGATAACCTCCCCCACCACCACCACCCAAACATGCACTAAAAGAACTGGTATAATTTTTAGAAGTTTTTAAATCATTCCAGTTACTTATTTATTGAAAATAACCTATAGTAATTTCATTAGATTATTTTGTTACTGTTTATTGATTGATTCATTTCCGTAAGAAGCCTTGCAAAACTCAAAATATCAAGTCAATTACTCCTACTTTTATAGTTTAAGAAGGTTCTTTCACTCTGTTTCAAGATGGCTTCATTTTTTTTCGTTAATATTTTTCTTTGCTCTTTTTCACAAAGTTCAAGATCCCCTAGACATTATTGAATGATTATCATACTTAGACAACCATCTTTAATTTAATTTCATTTGCTGTTATGTAAGAAAAAGTTTATATGTGACAGCTATATAAACAACGTGGGTGATCATGTTATAAGGCATAAAAGTATCAAATTACTATATTATAAACCTGAAACTAATATCACTAATCTAATATTGTTTACCAGTTATACTTAAATACAAAAATAAAAATAAAAAAAACAGATGTACTTTAAAATAGAAAAACAAATATAGATTTAAATTATCTGACTTCTGCTGCAAAAAAACAAATATTCTTTCATTCTCTTATTCAAAAAATATTTACTTTCCTGTTACTATTTCCAGATAGTATGCTAGCTGTTATTATTTCCAGAGTATATGATAGCATTTTGGGCAAGGAACAAATAACAAATTATGGTCCTGATATCATAGAGCTGATAGTATATTTTAGAGCTGACAGATAAATTGGCAATTACTACTATGGTTACTACATGCTAATGTAGAGGGACTGCAGTGTGTTAAGGTGACACATAGAGGGTAAAGCCTATTCAAGAAAGGAATGCAAGTATTCCAGACAGGAGAAACACACAAATAATAGAACAGACTTGACAGAAAGTGTGATGCATTTAGAGATTTGAAGAACATTTACTATAATTCCATTTTGTAGAAGAGATAGTGATTAGAGGTAAACTAGAAAGATAAAAAGGGTAGAGAACACCTTAAAAACTATCATTAACTTATGGATTTTACCTTAAATGCCCACTGAGGAAGCATTTCAAAGGTTTTATGGAGCAGAGTGACATGGTTATATTTACATTACAAAGATCATTCTGATCTCAGTGTGAGGTGTGGATCGGAAGCAGGCAAAACCGGAGATAGTAAAATTATTTAGGAAGCTGTTGGGTTAATCCAGGGAAATAAATGAGTATCCTGTTTGCAGAAAAATATGTCTAAGTTGAATAAGTAAATAAGTAGGATTTTGTAATTTCTTAATATGGGTCTTGATAGAGCTCAGGTGAATGATAATGATAGAAAGATGGTACTCAATTATAGGAACACCTTTGAAAAGGGAAATTTGCATTTATTTTTGTAATCATGATTCATGGAGTCTTTAAAACATACAACTGGACATGGCAAAAAGTTGTTAGATTTGTGGGTTTAAACATTAGCACTGATTTATAGCCATTTGATTTGAAGTCATCAGGATGTAGATGATTGCTGAAACCACTATGATAATGAATGACAGTACCCAGAAATGTAAGATGAAAACAGACCTTGGAAAAAACTCTGAAGGCCACTATTTAACATATATGTTTAGGAAGTGACATTGAAAAAAAAAAAAGACATTGGGAAAGATAAAATGAAAAAAATAGATAGCCAGAATTACAGAATTGGATATGTCAGTGAAAAAAAAAAAAAGTTTTGAAGAAGAAATGGTAAAGAGTATTAGATTCTAGATAAATCAGTTAGGAGTAGTACTGAGAAAAGTTTATAATAATAAAGAGGACACTGATGATCTTAAAGCAATTTGAGTTAAATATTATAAATTAGATTGTAATAGTTTAAGAAGTGAGAGGTAAAGACTTAGAGATAACATATATAGTAAATTCTTTCATGATTGCTGTGAAAAAGAAGAGCTAGTTAGTGCAGTAGTTGTGAACAGTAAGATGTTCAAAGATTTCCCTTTAAGATGAAATAGGGTTGAGTATGTTTAAGTGATCACAGGAAGGATTTTCCAATGAGGAAAAGATAAATACTACACAGGTGGGAGAGTAAGGTTACTGGGAACATTCTTGTGCAGTGGGTGAGATACAGAGCACAGGTGGAGAGAGCTGATTTAAATAGGTTCAAGAATCTCTACTATGAACGGAAGAAAGAATAAAATAATATATAAAAATTCAGATATGTTTTCAGATTGAAGATTGAAGTGAGAAAATTTCCATACAATGATTTTGTTATTCTGTAAAATCAGTGAAAAGATAGTCTCATGAAATGTGTTTGTATCTAGATTTTAACCTACCTTCTTTCTGAAATATAAGTTGAACACAATTTATCGAATAGTCTCGGTTATAGTTTTTTTGTTTCTCCATTTAGCTTTTATCTTTATTTACTTGAGAGAGCAAGGAAAATGAAAAATAATTAGGCCACCATACAGGTAAATTAAGTCTGCTCTTGGGATCAGTGAGATACTAACAGCCATACTGTAAGCAAAGTTTTCAAAGTTCTGGGCCTTCTTTTCCTTTTTTTTTCCTTTTTTTTTCTTTTCTTTTCTTCTCCTTTTTTTTTTTTTTTAATTTTTAAGGGTGGCTGGAGAGGATGTTCTACACACGATTTTATATAGCATAACAGATTTTTTTTTTTGCCTAAGTCCTTTTCTGAACTTATAAGTTTAATCGATCATAATTGTTAACTAAAAGATATACAACTTCATTAACTATGGCAGAAGTACACACAGCGTGTGCATTCATTTAGAGCAGATGACATCTATCACCTGTTGTGTTTTCAAACCATATTCAATGTCAAATAAAATGTTAGAAAAGGGCAAAACTTTTCTTCAGGTTTAATAATATGTTATTGAAAAATAATCACAAAAATAACAGTGAACACAGTAAGGACCGTGTCACTTCTCTTATCATATTAATTCGGAGGCAATGGAAAAGTGAAACTGCAGAGAAGAACTCAAGTTCTCTCACTAAGCCATAGCATATGCGATGCAATTCATAGAAAACTGCTTCTTTTGTTGCCCATTAAATAATGCATACAGTTATTAAGATATATATTCTTGAAATTGAGAGGGGGATAAAAGGAATCTCAAAAGTAAAAAATCAAGATTTACATACTATAGTGCAAAATTGATTTATTTCAACTCATTGTTAAAAGAAAAAATATTTTCCATTCACTTAATATCTTAAACAGTGAGAAAGACCGCAGTGTCTATTCAGAAAAAAATAGAAAAAAGAATATAAGATGATATGTTTTTAATTCCTTTCAATGTCGAAGGGTTAGAAAACTAGAAAGTTTATTATTTTTTTCAAAATGTGTTTTCTAGTAGTGTTCTACTGGAAAATACCATGGCTTGTCATAAAGTTAAAGTCCTGAATTAGTAAGCATTCCATAACAATTGGATGACAAGTTATCTTGATAGTGGGGTTCTTATTTAATATCTATTCAAATAATACTGAGGATCACTTCTAAATATATTTGTTTCAGAGAATATATTTTGAAGATAAAAAAATATGAAACAAGTAAGTGAACAGAGGGGAGAAAGTTTAAACTTTGGTAGCTTTTTAAATTTTTATTTGTTTTACATAATTTGAGATGATCTAGTGTACTCCAGAATCACTAGACAAGAGCATTTTCTCCAATGCTTTAATCATGGTCATTTATACACAGTTTTGGTTGATTTAGAAGTGACTATCATAATGTAAATGTAAATCTGAATGGAGTTTAGAAGAAAAACCAAGAGCCTCACCACACGTGATCTGGCTCCTACCTACTCATACCCACACAGGCAATTGTCAGCACATCCACTGTCTAAGCAGAAGTCAGCCTTACCACTCCTGAAGCAATCCCACCCCTAGTTGCTCCAAATAATTTTCTTGGAATTTCTCCATTTTAGTTGGTTTAGGGAGAAGTAAAGTTACTCCTACATTACTGAAAGTGGTGAGACAAGAAAAATTCAGGCCTACCTCTCCCCATTTTGTTAATGAATTTTGTTCCTAAAGATTTCTTCTCATTCTTCTGCTTGTATAAAGGGTTTGTATTGGACTGGTAGGGAGTGGGCATTATTGGAGTGATATCTTGAGTTTGCACAGCCATTTCAAATGCTTCCCCAACAATTCTCAAAGAAGCTGATTGTTTACAGCTACTTTCTATTTCCTCAGTTCTAGAATCTACACAGAAATAACTAGATAACAAAATGTCCCCAATAAATTGTTTTATATAAAAAGCAAACATCCACAAAAATCAAATGTTACTAATTCCATACTAAAGGTGAGAAATACAAATGTTCAAGTTCTTATTATATCAATATGGATTCTTGTTAGAATTATGGTATAGTATTAATATTCTAGAAAGTATTTTGTTTTATCACTGAAAAAATTTAGAAATAATTTTATAGTTTAACATATTTACAATTTCATTACAAAAATAGCAATCAAATAACACACATCAGGTTTTAGTTAAGTTCTACAAGCAAATTTTTTTCTTTCTATCTCCTTTCTCTGTTTATATGTGCATACTTACATTCTCAATTAAATTTGAAATATTGTTTTGTATTTATTTTTGCATTTTTTTCTTGATTAGAAAGTACTGGACACACACTATATATATATATATTATATATTATATATATATAAATATATATGTATATATAATATATATGTGTATGTATATATAATATATATAATATAATATATAATATATGATATATAATACATATATTATATATAATATATTTGTATATATACATATATATTTTTATATATAATAGATATGTATATATATAATATATGTATAATATTAATATTTACAGGAGGGAAGGGAGAAGTTAGATAAGGATACAAGAGAGTCAAATAAATGGTGACAGAAGGAAATTTAACTTTGGGTGGTGAACACACAATGCAATATACATATGGCATATTGAATTGTACACTTGAAATCTATTTGATTTTATTACTAATGTCATCCCAATAAATTTAATAAAAAAGGTATAAGTAAAAATAGCTTTCATTTTTCTAATGAATAATATTTTAAAACATTTAATAGAAAGCTATTTACCTACTTTAAGTTATATTTTAATATTTATCTATAAAATGGATGATCATGTTAAACAAATACATTTTTAGTAGAAAAAAAATGTTGAAAAATAAATACAAGAACTATGAGTTTACATTTCTAAATTAGTCACAGAAAACTGGAATGAATTTACAATATGATATGCACCTAAACACATAAATGCATAATTGTAATTTTTAAAATCATGTTTTACTTGTAATCTTGACATGAAAACAAATTGCTAACAGATATGTTTCCATTGCTGGTCTTGATTTTATGAATTTGTTTAGTTTGAGAAGAACTCTTTCAGCAGTTGGTAATGTATTCCTTTTGAGGAATGCTCTAAATAGGTTGCCTTGGGAAGTTCTAAGTTTTATTGAATACTATTTCAGTGCCAGAAACCTCTGATAAGAAACTTGATTTCTCTGGGAAATGTGTTCATTTGTGTGGCTTTTAGATAAATCAGTTTGGAGGAAGGTCAAGAGGCATTTCAGTTCTTTTTCATTGCTTTTGTTAAAAGTAATATGAGCACTTTCATCATTTCAATGGAAACTCTAGATGAATCAGATAGTTGAAAAGCTTTCTGAAAATATAGAAATAATTCCCTAGGGGAAACACTGGAAACCTATAAAATATTCATAAAAATATAAAATAACAAATTTATAAAATGAATACTAGAAAGAGAGTAACTAGAGCTAATATGTGGGTTTTGAGTATAAATAAAGTGTTTAAGGAATCCAGAAAACATCTACCCTCAACTACATCCTCCCCAACAGAGTTAGAAACAAATACTCAATCACACCTGCTTGGAATCAATGTGTGAAGACAGGAGATTTTGGGCACAATTAATAGAAGACCAGGAATTCATCTTAAATGAAACTATAATCATGTGCCACATAATGACATATCAGTCAATACAAAGTGCATATAGGATGATAGTCTCATAAGATTATAATGGAGCTGAAAAATTCCTATCACTTAATGATGTCATGACATAATAGTGCAATGCATTGCTCACATGTTTGTGGTAATGCTGGTACAAATGTTCTATAGAACAAAGGTCTCAGGGTCTGGGCAGTTCTCACTAAATGTTATTCTTGCTAAATGCTAAAATGTAGCACAGTGTTTTGTAGGTGAGCTTAACCAAAACTACAACCTGATGAGTTTAGCCACTGTTAAGAAGAAAACACATAATTAAACAAATAGTGTATATAAGCAATGGCTAAACCTCCCTTTGGAGAAGCAGAGCTTTCACAGTGATTCCTCTTGCCTCTTTTATTTGTCACAAGTAAAAATAAAAACTTTTTCTTTCGACAAGAACTGTGTTTCTTTGGGGTAGATACTTTAAGCATCAAACACATTGTGTTCAGTTATATAAACAAACCTATTGCACTGCAGTAGTATAAAAGTATAGCATATACAGTTAATACAGTTATGTACTGTACATAATAATTAATGACAATAATAAGTGACTATTACTGGTTTATGTATTCACTATGCTATACATTTTATCATTACTTTACAGTATACTTACATAAAAAGGTTGCTGAAAAACAGTATGCTGTGTTAAGCCAACAGTAGCCTCTTATGTCTTGTGCTTACCGCATGTCTTGATTGCATTATTTTCACTTATGCTTGATTTAATCTTGTGTTATATGATACAGTATCATGCTGCACAGGCTTGTAGTCTAGAAGCAATAGGCTATACCATATGGCCTAGATGCGTAGTCACCTAAGTTTGTGAAAGTACACACTATGATATTAACACTATGACAAAATCTTCTAAGGACACATTTAGTAGAATGTATGTTTGTTTTTAAGTGGCAAGTGACTGTATAAAACATATGCATTTAATTAAATAAGATAAATATCAGAATAAAAAGAATCGTACAAATAATAATAAAGTTAAATTATTAATAATGCATAGATTATTGAGAATATCATTGATATATAAATATTTGACTTATAGTTTTGCCAAAGATAATAACTGGAAGAGAAGAAATAAAGAGAAAAATTATAATAATATAAAAGATTATTGTTTAGGAAAATTAATATATAGATTTAATAGAAAGATTTAATTAATAGGCAATCAATCAAGAAATCGAGTAGAATGGATGATAAATAGAAATTCTCTTTTTTTGTATAAAAATACAATATAGATATTAAAATAAAAGTCTGAATATGCTCCCAAATTAAATATGCTAGAAATAATACAAAATTTCTCATGTTAGGGAGCTAAAACATATTTTCTTATTTTATAAATTTTTGAAATACCTGAAGAAAAGGGAAAAAAAGATCCTGATTGCTACCTTATAATAGAACATCAGAATGCAGAAAATAAAGAGAAAATCCTATAACAAATTAATATAATCTGCTATGGGTCAATGCTGTAGGGAAGAAGCATAACAGACAAGTTCATTGTGTCTCTGGATAACAGTATATAACACAATTCGCCCAACCGCTAAGTCCATTATAAAACTGAATTGATCTAGATCTGTTTTTTGTTGTTTGTTTCTTTCACTTTTTATTATCTTTCTGGTAAATAAATGCAACTACCATGAAAAAAAGAAACAAAACATAATTATTGTTGAGGTAACCAAAGTGTCTAAGGACAGATAAATGAATAAACAAAATGTTTATATACACACAATTAAATATTATTCAGCCTTAAAATGGTAGGATATTTTGTCACATATTATAACGTGAATGAATGTTAAGAACATTATATTAAATGAAATAAGCCAGTCACAAAACGGACAAATACTGTATGATTCTGCTTACATGAGATAACTAAAACAGTCAAATTCACAGAGATAGAAAATAGAATGATAGTTTCCAGAGCCTACAGAAAGGGAGGATGGGAAGTTACCAATAGGTGTAAACTTTCAGCTTCATAAGATAAAAAATGTTTGAGATGAATGTTCGTGATGGTTATACAACAATGTGAATGTATTTAATATCACTGAACTGTACACATAAAATGGTAAATTCTATTTTATGCATATTTTACCTGCTTAAATAAAATAATTATAGCCATTGAAAGAAAAGCAACATCATAATTGTTGAAATAAAATAAAATAATGACTCAATTTGTTTAAACATGAATTTACATTTTTCATACTTAAAACATTTTTTAGAGGTAATGACAGCTTATTCAATCAATAAACCAATGTGAGGTTAGGAAGAACATCCACAAGTAGAAAAAAATCTATGTTTATATTATACTTATTGATAAATTAGAGAAGACAACTTTTTTATTAAAGCAAAATTAGTCAGTTGTTCTACTTTCAAATAATTACCTAAATTATACATACTTGAACTCTAAAGGTGTTTCTGAGTTAGTTTCTGTACTAACACTTCTTTGTTTTCCACATTGAAAGTATGTGGGTTTTAATTTCCATAATTTTAAGAAACTTTAGGAATATTTAATTTATATAACCATTTATATCTAAGCCAATCATAATGATTTCATTTAAGAGATTTTATTATCTAATATGGTAATTCCATGTAGGAAATATTACACTCTCACATAATCAGCAGTAAAATCCTTTCTGCATTCTAGATATCTAAATATATAAATAAATAAAAAGGAGAGAATGGTTATAGCTTCAATTCTAAAATTACAGCCATGGGTCAAGCATAAACACAGAAATACACAAATCCTCAGTCTGTATATTTCCTAACCAGAGAGCATGAAATTCTTTATTGGGTTGAGATCAAAACAGACAAACATAAAATACTACCAAACCATATACTCTGTCATATTTCAATCAACAGAGACAAAGGCTCAATAACCCATTTATCCATTAACAGGGACCACCAAATGATCAGGCCATAAAACCTAAAGAAGCAAGTACAAGAAATCATGTGACTATTCAGAAATGATCAAAATCAATTCCTTATCCTGCTATCAAAGGGCATAAGTACTATTTTACCATGAGAAGGAATGAGCTACTGACACATAGTACAACATAGAAGAACATTAAAAACTTTATGCTAAGTGAAAGAAGCCTGCTACAAAATGCCACATATCATATGATTACATTTATATGAAATGTCCAAAATAAGGAAATCTATAGAGACAGAAAGTGGATTGGTGGTTGCCTAGGGCTGAGGACAGAGGGTAATTAGAAGTGACCTCTCATAGGTAATTTTTTTTTGCGGGGTGGTACTATAAATGTCCTAAAATTAGATTGTGATGTTTGCACAATCCGTTTATACTAAACACTGAAAAGTTGTATACTTTATTTTTCTAGTTATAAATTTCCACCAACTTTATTAAGGTGTATTTGATAGATATATTTATGGTATACAGAATTATGTTTTGATATATGTATGCACTGCAAAATAGTTACCACAACAAAGTCAAACTAATTAATATTACATCACCATACAAATGATCTTTTGTGTGTGTGTTGGGGGGTGAGAATATTTAAAATCTTCTCTCTTAGCAAATTTCAAGTATATAATACAGTCTCATTAACCACAGTCACTATCCTGTACACTAAATAGTATACTTTACATGACTGAATTGCAGTCTGTGAATACATTTCAGTGAAAATCTTAAAAACATAACACACAAAACATACTTTTTTACCTCCTTCCCTGTTTTAGTTGATTTTTTAATGCTTTCTTCAAAATTTATTCTTTTTGTTTGGCACCTGATTGCCACTGCTCTGTGAAGGCAGAAGTTTGTATGTATATATTGTTTATTCTTTGCCTCCAATGTGTAGAAATGTATCTGGCATATTGCAGGGGACAATTAATGTGGTAAACGAGTAAATAGAGTTAAAAACAAAAAAAAGTAATAATATAAAAATGTCAACCAACCAACTGACGGAAAAGCCTAAGAGAAAAAGCTGAGTTAAAATACATTAAAAAATTAAATGCAGAAAAATAAGATAATAATTTTATCATGTGATAAAATGATTGTAAATAAAAGTATCTTAAAAAGGAGACATTACATAATAATAAATAAAAAAATATAATGTAACAGTGTTTACCAAAACTCCTCTAATTATGATAGTCCCAAAGTTAAACCAAAAAAAATTTTTCAAAACAAATCTTCACAGAGCCCCAGAGGAGTCCACTGATGAATTCTACCAACATTTAAGAAAGAAATTACACCAATTCTCTACAATCACTTTCAGAATATAGATGCAGAGGGAATGCTTTCTATCCCATTCTATGAGGCCAGTATTATCCTAATACCAAAACTAAAACATTATAATAAAAGAAAATTACAACAATATCTCAAGAACATAGATATAAAAATTATCAACAAAATATTAGCAAATCAAGTCCAAAAAAGTCGAGAGAGAATTATACACCATGACCAAGTGGGACTCACCTTTTGAAAATCAATTAATGTAATTCATCATATCAGTGAGTTAAAAAAAAAAGTTACACAATCATATCAGTAGATACAACAAAAGCATTTGACAATATCCAATATCCATTCACAATAAAAATTATTCATAAACTAGAAATAAAAGGAAACTTTTTAAATTTGATAAAGACTATCTACAAAGAACCTATAGCTAACTTTATGCTCAATGTTGAGAATTTTGAAGTTTTCTCACTAAGATTAGGTTGCAAGGTGGTATTTTCCCTCTCATCACTACTTTCAACATTGTACCATAAATAGTTATAGTGTTAAGACAAGAAGAGAAAATAAAAGGTATATAGATTAGGAAAGAAGAAATAAAACTTTCTTTGGTCACAGAGGACATGATTGTCTATGTATAAAATCAAAGAGGATTACCAAAAACATTCCTGGAATTAATAAGTGATTCCTGGAATTAATAAGTAATGTTGCAGAAAAGGTTATTATATAAAAGTCGATAGCTTTCATATGCACAAGCAATGTACAAGTGGAATTTGAAATTAAAAACACAATACCATTTAAAGTAGCACCTAAATTTATTTACATAAAAATTTAACAAAACATGTACAAAAGCTATATGAGGAATACTACAAAACTCTGATGAACAAATTAAAGAAGAAATAAATAAATAGAGAAATATTCTATATTCAGAGATAAGAAGACTCAATATTGTCAAGATATCAGTTCTTCTCAACTTAATCTACAGATTCAATGCTATCCTAGTTGAAATCCCAGCCAGTTATGTTGTAGGTATTATTTAACAGATTCTAAAGTTATAGGGAGAAGCAAAAGACCCAGAATAGCCAAAACAATATTGAAGTAGAAGAACAAAATTGGAAAATTAGTACTACCTGACTTTAAGACTAAGTGTAAACCTATGGTAATCAAGATCATGTGGCATTGGCAAAAGAATAGACAAATAGATAAATGAAACACAATAGAGAGCCTGGTAATATACCCATGTAAATATAGTCAACTGATGTTTGACAAAGGAGTAAAGGTAATACAATAAGGCAAACATTGTCTTTTTTATAAATGCCACTGAAAAATTTGGACATTCATAACCAAAATAAATAAATAAACAAATAAACAAACAAAATGAATGTAGACCTTAGACTTTCACGAAAATAAACCAAAAGGGATCAAAGACCTAAATGAAAAACATAAAACTATAAAATTCTTAGAAGTTAACATAGGAGAAAAATCAATATAAACTCAGGTATGTCAATGGCTTTTTAGATACATTAGTAGAGATACATTTTATGAAATAAATCATGATAAGATGGACTTCATTAAAATTAAAAATTTCTGCTTTGGGTAAGATAATATCAAGAAAATGAAAAGATAAGCTACATACTGGGATAAAATCTTTGCAAAAGACACATCTAATATCCAAAATATACAAAAGTACTCTTAAAAACTCACCAATAAGATAACAAACAAACTGATTAAAAAGTGGCCGAAGATCTTAACCAGATACCCTACTAAAGAAAATAATCACAAGATGGCAAATCAGCATATGAAAAAATGTGCTTAATCATATATCATCAGGAAATGCAAAATAAAGCATTGATAAGATGCCTCCATACTTATTAAAATAGACAAAATCTGGAACACAGGCAACATTAAATTCCAATGAGGGTGTGGAGCAATATGAACTATCTTATTATTACTGGCGGAAATACAAAATGGTACAGCCTCTTTGGAGGACAGTTTGCAGTTTCTTAAAAACTGAATATATTCTTACACAATTCAGCAATTACATGTCTTAATATTTACCCAAAGGAGTTAAATATTAATATCCACATAAAGACCTACATATGGATGTTTATAGTAGCTTTATTCATAATTGCTCAAATATGAAAGCAACCAAGATGTTCTTCAGTGGGTGAATAAATAAAATAGAAATAAGCTATCAAGCTATAAAAATACTTAAATGCATATCACTAAGTGAAAGAAGCCCACCTGAAAGTCTACCTATTATATAATTCCAGGTATCCAAGGTATGTATTCTGGAAAAGGCAAAACTATGGAGACAGTAAAAAGATCAGTGTATGCCAGTGGTTGGAGTACAAGGGGAGTGATGAATAGGGTGAGCACACAGGATTTTTAGGGTAATGAAAATACTCTGTAAGATACCATGACGATGGATACTGATTATTATACATTTTTCCAAACCCACATCATGTACAACATCAAGGTGAACTGTAATATATATAAACTATGAACTTTGGGTGATTATGAAGTATCAAGGTAAGTTCATCAGTTGTAACAAATGTACTGTTCTGGAGGATGTTGATAATGAGAAAGCATGTAGGAATGCAGTTGTTTATGGGAAATCATGATTTTTGCTGTGAATCTAAAACTGTTCTAAAAAATAAAGGCAATAAAAACCCCCACAAAACCCAAAATAGATACACATGCTACTCGATACAAAGACAGAGTTCCATTGTAGTCTATATGAATCAGAGAAAACGACAATATATTTATTTAAATTATACTATTTATGACATAAGATTAACACTATAAAGTTTCATAATATAAAGTTGAATAAAGAAACAGAGTACTCTTCTTAAAAAGATTTTTCTCAGTGTATGTCATCTTTATGGTTTTAGTGCCAACTTAAACAATAATAAAAACTCCCATTATTTACTACTAATTCTCTGATAGGCACAAAGGTATATTTTACATGTGTCCTTTATTCTTATAGCAAGTTAGATAATACTATTTTTTATATTTTATGGTTCCTGGTGCAAGCCTCTGAGCTAGCCATAGGCAGAGACAGAGAAGCACCTGGTCTAAGAGGCTTCTAATCTCATGCTATTCACAACCACTGTCTTGTTCTGTAGCATTAAATTGTTTTATTCTCTGAATTCATAATAAAATGAACAAAGTAAAAATTAGTGTACAAAAAATTTGAAGAAGGTCTACTATACAATAACTAGCTCACCAATAATTAGAAAATACAGTACAATTCAAAAGCTTAAAATCAAATGACCAAAGCAATACTTAAAAGAAAATACACTTAATTAATGTTCTCTTTAATAAGAAAAAATGGATAATTGTACTAAAAATACATTTTAACAGTAGAGAAAAATAAAATTAAAAATTAAAAAGAAAATGGTAAATTAAAAAAAATACTGGAAAATGAAAAAAAAATCATTGCAAATGGCTAAATTACTTGATAAATTCTCTAAGATTTCAGAAAGAAACATACAGAATAGTAATTTAATAGTAATTTACAGGCATTATATGAAATATAATATGCCACTATTTGGAAATATATTTGTTCTTCATGAAAAAATTAAAAGTATTAAATAGATAATCTGAAGTTTGTGAAAAGAAGAAAAGCCCATTTTAACATGCAAAAATACAAAATAAAATTTTAAAAATTATTTAGGATTGTCTTATCTTTCATAAAATTTCTATCATAAAAATTAGTATTTAAATATTGTGTAGTTCACATTTTTAGACAATTTTCACATATGTAACTTGGAGAAAATTTACCAGGGGTGACGAATATCAGCTTACCTTCAGCTATTACCTTGCTCTCAAATAGGCGACATACATTACAATAAAAAATGCTAATATCTGTTTGAAATTGATTAATTTTATTTTCTATCACTACAAGCTAGGGTAGAAATCAGAAAGTTTCAAAAAAAAATCAGAAAGTTTCAACATTAAGAACTATTAAGAACTATATATTTTTGGTGAAAATGTGTTAAATATGTGCACTAACAAAAAAAGGATCTTTCTGAGCTCTACAACACGGTGAACCATCAATACAACTTTCCTGGAAATTGTAAAGTGACAGTAGTACAGAGGCTGCTATGATATGAACGAGTAAAACCTTACATAAATTCTGTTTAGCTCTCAGATTTAATGACAAAAGAGCTCCTAGCAGCACAATTTGTAAGAAGGAGAAATAAGAAATCAACTACGAATTTATTTAATCTAAATTTTAAACAAAATGGAGGACCTTAGAGATCAGCAGTATAAAGCTGATTATGTCAAATAATAAAGCACAAAGTTAAATAGATTAGTGCTTTGTCTTTATTCTTTGATCCTTTTCTCAGAATAACAAGGTAACATGCTGGAGAAGGTGATAATTGCATTTAATAATTATGAGACTAGCTCCTCCACTAATATTTATGAAAGAAAAGATCAGGTTTTGAAGAATCAGGGATTTGTCAGTTCAAAACAAATGTCACATACTCACTTATTAGGATAAAATCCAAAGTTCTTTCTGATATTCTACAAATCATTGAATTAAAGAATTCTGGAGTGGGAAGAGAGCATGCAGTAGTCAAACCTAAGGTGGTTGGTTTTAATAATAATAAATCCGGTAATAATAATAAAGATACAAGATGTGGCTTAATTTGCTTTTGTCACAGATCCATGAATACTAGCAATTTAAGTAAATGTGTCAGAGAATGGCAATAAGAGATTACAGGAGAATTGATGGTTCTTGTTATATTCATGTTTCAGGTGATACTAAAGCCCTATGCAATCCTCATCCCAAAATTTTATCCTATTAATATATAATATTCAAACAACTTTACTATTATGGGTGATTTTAATTAAATTACCATTCATTAAGGATCAAAATTTATAACTTTTCTTTTTATGTAAATAAAACAATGTTAAGAGATTTGGAGAGTTTAAACAATGGTTTTATATTGCAGCAAAATATAATGGAGCAGTGCTGGAGTTGCAAGATACTGAGTTGGAAGATATTATTCTAGTCTTTATATGTTTAATATAGCAAAATAGCTTCTGTGTTACTTTAAGAGATTTCACATCCCCTATTTCAATATTCCCTAATGCTTTCATTTATTTCAATATTAAGAAGAGTAAAACTTTGTAATATTAAATATTCATATATAGTCTATCTGTGATTGGCATCCAGATCCCTGAATATCTATTCAGCTAACTTTACAGGCTCACTTTTGTTATTTAATTATTCTCAAAATAGCATGTCTTCACATTTCATGTAGTAGTGTTTTATTTTTAATCTTATTGTTTTGGTTATCTACTGGTACATAACAAACAACAGAAGTTTGAAAAAACAAATCTTTTATTCTCTCTCATGATTTTATCTATTGTCTGGACTTAGCTAAACAAGTCTACTTTTGCTTAGGCTATTCTAATTTGTTACAGTCAGATGACTTCTGGGGCTAGAGTTATATGGAGGCTGGAGCAGGATGCTCCAATGTTTGTGCTTAAATCTCTTTTCTCTTCTCCACATAACCTTTACACATGGTCTACCTATAGTCTCTCCAGTAGTATAGCCAGATTTCTTATATGGCCAATCAGGTATCCCCAAAGTAAAAATCCCAGTAAGCAGAAGTTGACAGGTCTCATAAAAGCTTGTTTGGGATGGAATCATTATCTCTTCAGACACATTCTGTGTTTACAGGGTCAGCTTACATCAGTATTAGAGGGACTATACAAGAACATGAACAATGGAAGATGTGGTTCATAGTTGGGTCATATTTGGAGGTTAGCTACTACACCTACATTAGAATCAAAATTAGAACTTTGTTCTTTATAGATAATCAATAATATTTCAGTGGGGGCTCTGAAGAAATTGTATATTGCATAATAGAGATGGAAATAACTCTGAAAGAAAAACGTTAACAACTGGTTTCTGACTTTTCCTCTAGTGTCAGAAACACCTGAGGAGTTAATTTTTATAAATTGTCCTTGAAACACTTATAAAATATATAAGAGCATACCAGACTCAAGATTAATGAGAACTGAGTATAGGTAACTATGTACTGAAACAAGCACCTACACCTTAATGTCAAATATATTTATTTAGTTATAAAGTAACTCGTATTGATAAGATTCTGTTGCAAGGAAGAATTAAAGATAGACATGTACCACTGAGGAGACTTCATATATAGAAAATTATAAAAGCTGACAGTACCCTGGAGCTAATGACTTCCTGGAACTGCCGTAATCTCTGCCCACTAAGTCTCATTTCTCACAACCACATATGTCCCAAATAAAGGATGACTGGAACATTGAGAAACTGCCTAAAAGTTATGAGATTTTAATTCTGCTATTATTTTTTTGCTGTGTTGCTATGTTTTGTCAGTCCTATTTTATATGCATTTTCAAACCAATTAACATTGGTTCTGGATGAAGCCTATTATATTTTGTAACTTTGTTGTCAATGCAACACCAAGACCACTGCTGTGGCTGACTAGAGGGTGTGTTTGCAAAATTCCAACTGTCTTCACCCTTCTCTTTATTTTCTTACTCTTGGACACAAGGCAGGTAACTAACTCATTAGGTGGAATACTTTTCCTTGAGATGGATATAATTGATAGAGTCAGTGTCACTAAGTCCTCTTGGATAATGGCATGGCTGCACTATGAGAAAGTGTGTATTGGAAGAGAGAGGAGTGAACTTCTACATTATTCACTGTTCTTGTCACTTAGAGTCAGGTATACATCCCATCAGAAGCAGGACATCTAATCTAGAGTTCATTTAGTTTCTCTTCTGGAACTAGCCATGGCTGTAAGGTACCTAATTACTAACAGCTCAATGACTTTAATAAACTTAGAAAGAAAAAGCATTGTCAAACTTGCTTCCTTTTCTGTTGGTCAACAGCCAGACCATTTATCCCAGCTTCTTTGCTTCTATGTTGATCTAAGTAACAAAATAGATTAAGAATGCAAATGATGTGTCAATTCTAAGGTAAAACAGTCATAAATGGACATACTTTTTTCATTGTCTCATTCCTTATTCCCTGGGATACATAATTCTAGCTATAATTCTATAATTTTTTAAGCCTGGAAATTGCAGGTTAAAGTTTGAGAGAACTTTGGGCCTTGAATCAATGTTTGCAAAAGACCAGAAGAGCCGCTTATACCTACAACAATTATACTGTCCTATAGTGGATAGTCAGTAAAGTATAGCATTATGTACCTTAGCTAATATATAAATCAGTTCAAGTAATTGGAGTTCTGGTGTAACAAAAAAATAAGTATTTGGTTTTGAATTAAGAGTTGGGCAAACTTTGGATTAGGAGTTGGGCAGTGAGTAGTAAGAAACTGAAATTAGAGGGTAGAAAGTTGATAATATATCATTTAGATACAAATATTTGAAAACAAAATTGTTGCTTATGGTAACTTAGGAGGCAATCCTCAAGACTGTACATCTGGCATCTTCTGGCAAAGAAGTTAGAATCAAGATTTAATACACTAAAATTCACTTGTGAAAGTTACATATATTTCTTTTGAAAAATTTCAGATTCCATATTCTCTAATTTATTGTTTCAGTATTTGGCTAATTTGGGGAAAAATAGATTTTCTGCAAACATGTTCAAATGTGTCTGTTATCAGAGTATTTTCTTTAGTTTAAATTTAATTTCTAAATTAGATGACCAAGCAAGCTGAGCATAAGTTTTTCTTATTCACAATAAAAAATAAAATAATATCTGTTCTAATTTTTCCTGGTCCCAACAATAGCAGTTTCTTCACTGAGTTTAAAAAAATGTATTAAGTGGTTTAATATTATATTTTTTATTTAAAGACTACATGATAATTTCAAAAGGAAACATATTATTCAATAGTCTACTTTGAAATTATTTTAAATATTTTTCAAAATTGTGTGCATATACACACAAAAATATATTTAAATTTCTGATTATTGAATATATATTAAGCAGTGAACATAAAAACACTTGAAATTTTACTCACAAAATAAAGGAATAAGTATATTATTTTTCTAAAGCTTATTAATTTGATTTATACTTATCTCCAAGTTCAAAGCTCCAAGTTCAAGTCTCAAACCAAATAGCAGTTTTTTGCGAATTTAATGTAATTATTTTGCTTATTATTTTTGACGTATAAATGAGTGATAACAACATAAAGTCTCTACTCAAAGGTAAAGCAAATAAAGTCCAGGAAAAAAATGGATATAAGTTTTCAAGTGAAAAAGAAAACTTATTTTAATACTGGGGTATTTCATGAAACACAAAGAAGTGAACAACCATAGTTTAGGAATGATTAAAACCGGTTTATCCTAAAGACTTTAGAAGCAGGTATTTCAGTATATTTCAAAATCTATTACTCTAAATTTCTATGTTCCTGAAAATATTATTGTCCTAGCATGGGTCTATTTGTTTACTCCTAGACCAAATAAAACCATGAATGCTGGAAACTACTCCAATGGTGGAGGGGGAAATCTCAAAATAGTAAAACTAAGCATAAATTTTAGTATATGACTATTTTAGATACCCAAGACAGTGGGGAAAGAAAAGCAGAAACAACTCTATATATTGAATTCTCTAGAGAGTGAATATATGGAAGAGATATTTTTGCTTGGCTCTTCTAACTTTTCTACGTAAAGAGCATATTCAATATTGACTGATTCAATATTGATCTACTGTCCCTTAAATATTTTAATTTGGTTTGGAATTGATACTATAAAGTAAGCATTCCAATATAAGATGACAAACATTTTTTTCATGTTGAGACATTAGTACAATTATGTAGAGCAAAAATTAAATAAGCTGGATAATTATTACCTTTAATGACTTGGTTAATATGCTAATATATCTTTTCATATATCTTATATTTCAATATATGGTGAAGAAAAATGGTGGGGACAACAGTATGACTTATTTGATCGATTTTAAAGAACACTTTCCAAAGCATTAGACTCATTTATAATGTAAGTACATGTTTGCAATTCAAACTGATAGTCTAGATTTCATGTCACTGATGAATGACATTGAGGTTCAATTTGTTGAAATGGACTAAGATTAGAGCTATGAATCCTATGATTCAGTGTATTATAATTATTACAACCCTGCTAATTAATTTACAAATTCTTAATCCACAGCTCTAGTAGGCTGTTACCATTTGAGGGTGTCATTTCAGCTTTGGCATATATTTAATTTACAAAATGTCATTTTCAAAATGTTCGTGTAAAATATTTCAGTTATTGAATAGTTACATTTATTTGTCCTTTTTATTACTATGCAAGCTAAATAAACATTCCATTATAGTAAAGCTCCTTCCATATTCTTAATTAAGGTGATATTAAGTGCTGTTATTTTGCACATTCTCCTTAACATTTCAGCATCCTTACTACTAAAGTATATACCTATACTTCTATCAACTGACAGAATCTGTGTGTATCTATTTATAGTTCTATCTCTCTAACATAAAATTAATCATTTTAAGTATCCTTTAACTGATATTTACTACATTTACATTATTTTATGACCAATGCCACAATCGAGTTCCAGAACATTTTGATTGCCCCAAAGAGAAAGCTGTACCTATTAAATAGTCATTCTCATTCTCTTCCCTTATCAGTCCTTGGAAACCACTAATCTGCTTCCTACCTCTATGGATTTGCATATTCTGGGCATTTCATGTAAGTGGAAATATAGAATATGTGGTATTTTATATCTTGCTGCCATTGTTTAGCATATTTTATTTTTTTAAAAAAAAAGCAAACAAAAAAGAGACAACTTTGTTCACTGTGGAAATTTGAACATACTTTTTGAAAAAGTAAATTTGTGTGCTGAGAAAAGCCCTAGTATATATAATTAAGTTAGTTGACATAAAAATATGCTTATTCTAAGCATTATTTTGTGTGTGTGTGTGTGTGTGTGTGTGTGTCTGTGTGTGTGTGTCTGTCTGTGTCTGTGTCTGTGTATAAGTAGAGAGAAAGCAGTTTTAAGTTTGTGTTTTAGTAAACTTTAGCAGATGTCCTTGCTGTCAATGTCATCTTGGAATTAATTTACTATTTCTTCTTTTTCCCAGTCTCGCTTTTTATAATAAGTAGGCAATAAGGAAATGGTGATACACTCTCAGATGGTTTAACTGTAAAACATTTTGTGACATTTCAGTTACTGGGGGAGCCAAGCATGAGCCATTCCCATTTTAAGATATACAAATAAACTTTTTAAAAGTAAAAGTGTAAATAAACAACTGATAATGTAACTTTCAGGTAAATGTAGAAGAAAATGCCTCAGAAGATAAGAAAACATCTCCGTATTTATAAAATTTTGGATAGTATTCTTTGTGACCACCTGATGTATGAAGAAGCAATATTATTTCTTTTAACCCCAGATTGCCAAAAAAGTTTTGAAAGCCTTGTGTTGTCTCTTTTGCTTTATTTATTTGTTTGTTTATCTCTTATCTGAAAACTTACTATTTTTACACTTTATTAATAAGATTGTAACAACAAAAATAATAAATTTAAAGTAATAATTTTCTCTTTTATTCTACTTTGGAATGTTACATTTTATAACTAAAATGTTTAAAGTCATTAATATCAGAACAGACTTCAGAATGAGATCCAGATTCCTTATTATGGGTGCCAGGCCTGGCTGGTCCAAGGTCTGGCTGTGATCTAGGCCTGCAGGTAGGAATAGAAACCCAGATTTAGAAAATATGTAAACATACTTCAGCTTATTGTATCACGTATGTGTGGCTGAAGACCACTATTGTACTCTGATATGTATGGAGCCATGTGGTCCCCTGGAGAGCAGAAGGGAAGCACAAGAAAGGGGAGTAGAAGTGCACACAATACCGCATGCCCCCCCAATAGACTGTACTTCCCAACAGAAGTACACTCCCTACAATAAAGTTGGTACCTGCCATTTCATTCTCAGGTCAGTCTTTTGTGCGTTTTTCCAACTGGGAATCTCATCATCGAACCTTTCCTTCTAATCAGCGTTACTACTGACACTTGGTGTAGCCAACAAGATCAGCTCAACCCTGACACCTATATTCTCATCCCTAAGCTTCCTGAAGCGAAGGTGACCTTTTTAATTATATTTCTTATTTTTTGTCACACGAAATGATAATAATAACTATAATCATTTATGAAGGGTAATTGAAAGGTGGCACAAAAAAGCACTCTTCTCATTTGAAGATAAAATTATTCTTTTAAAACCAAATTAATTAAATCACTATTAAAAATCCAAGAAAGTTATCTTAATTAATTAAAATGTATGTAAATGAGAAATGATATTTTGCAAATTAAAAGTATATTAAAATTATTTAAGACAGAATAAACTTGTACCTAATTTTTATTTAGATAAAAGAAATTGCTATCTAAGAAATCATATCATCAAATCTTTGGAAATCAATCCAATATGATAATAGTTTTAAGCAAATGTCTTAGATAAGTGGGATCTTGTTAATTTGCATTTCCAGCAACATTGTGAAAATGAGCAGAAAAATTTCAGCAGGTCTTCTTGTCCCAAATGAAATCCTAAGTCAAATTCATTTGATTCTGTTTGTTCTAACCTCTTGCTTATTTTAGTGAACAAGTTTGGCGGCCCAACTGTCAGCACTGAGCTGATCAAGAAGGGAATGTTTCGGTGGTGAGACGTGCAGTTGAAATAGTGCATGAGGAGCCAACATGAGAATGAAACAGCAGGCATCAACTTTATTGCCGAAAGCACCCGCTTCTACGCTAGGGGACTGCATGGGCTTTATAAATGTCAAAAAACAATAGTGGCATTCTGTCACACTTGTGTAATGAACAATAAGCTGAGTTATACTTACATAAGTTAGGTGCAGGTCCTCTACTACATTAATGTAACATTTTAAATCTGGAGTCCTATCCCTAGCTGTGAGCCTGGATACCAGCCAGACCTGGAACCCACACTGACACATTTTTATAAATCACTTATAAATTCAATGATGATTTTTTTAAATTTTGTATGGACATATATACTATGGTTGTTTAATAATTTTGTTGAAATTATTATGTTTCCAAGATTCATGTGAAAATCGTCTTTCCTCTTGCTTAAAGAGAAGAGAAAACATGAAAGTCTAACTGCAACTTACATGTTGATAAAGGGACCCAAATTTAGGAATGAAAAAAACATTGAAGACAAGAGATTTGAGAATCTAAAAGAGTACATATTATTATTAGCATAATTGATTTCCAGATTCTACCATTACTTTAAGTCATTTGTCCTTTGAACTTCAAAGTATGTGAGATATCAAACTCCTGTTCTATTAAATCCCATGTGAACTAGAGTTTTGAGTAGATAATTGCTTCTTAATTGGTATACTCACTGGAAGACAATCTTGCTTATTTATAACATTTCATTGTCTCCTTTTTCTTTTCATTCATATTTATGTGGTATGTCAAAAGTGCATTTCTCTGTTTCTCTTGTAGTTAAATATGAACATATATCTAAATCTTGACCAATGTGATAATAGCACAAACAAATTATTGTAGAATTAAATAAGAACTGACTAAAGAAAGGTTCTCATCCCTCCATTTTGCTACTTGGAATGTAGATACAATTGTACAGTTTTGAGGATAAATGTTTCACTTTAGTGAAGACAGGGGGAAAAGTTAGAAGTAGTTGTATTGTTACCATCTGTTCCTAACTGACTAGCAGCTTTTGGCCATTTTCTATATGAGAAACAATTAAAATTCTACTTTCACATTGGTGTATGGAAAGCCAAAATTAGTCCTAACTTACACTGACAAAAAAAAAATTCTTCTGATTACCAGTTTTTTCTTGGTAACTTTAAAACTAGAAGATGTCCTATAAACATTAATATATCAGCATATGATTTATTCATTAGTAACTTGTACATTTGATTAGTACAAATCTGTCCAACTCTGGAGCCCTGGTAATATCCATATTCTGAAGCTAATCTCTATAATACTTCAACTGTGCACTTGGGAAGATATTTAGCTTCACTGGAATTTGTTTCCTCATCTATAAAGTGGAATAACAATATAAAGAACTTCTGTGAAATCATTCAAATCATGTTAGTTTTTGTTATTGCAAGGCTTGAGACAAAAACTGAATGATACTAACTCAAATGTATATTTGCCCTTTCTAAGCAACCAGTTGAAATCCACCATTCAAATAATTCTTAGTCACATTGGTTCTAAGATGTAAGAAATATGAGCTTCTTTTAGTATTCTACTATGAGGTAGGTCTATCTCAAATAAATAGCTAAAGCTCTTAAGTAATTGTCCCAAAAATATGCATTGCAGAATTGACAGAATCTCATTGAGAGTGCAGGAGATTACGAGGAATTAAATATTGCTAATAATGAAAGGCAGATAATAAGGGAGGGCAGAGAACTGTGATATGCAGAATCCTAAGATGATCCCTGTATTAGTTTTGTAGGGCTACTATAACAAGTTTCCATATCCTGAGCAGCTTAACAGAAATGTATTTTCTCACAGTTCTGGAGGCTGGAAGCCCAAAATTAAGATGTTCACAGGGTCGGTTCCTTCTACAGGCTGTGAGAGAAGAATCTGTTTCAGGCCTCTCTCCCTGGCTTATAGATGGCTGTCTTCATATTCACATGGTATTCCCTTTGTATCTGGTTGTGTATAATCTCCCCTGCTCATAAGGACACCAGTCATACTGGATGAGAGTTTACTGTAATGAAGCCACTTTAACCTGATTACTTCTGTGAAGACCCTGTCTCCAAATAAGGTCTTGGTCTGAAGTGTTGAAGTACAAAAGAATTTGGGACAACAGTTCAACTCAGAACATCCTTCCAGATCTCTGTCCTCTGGTATATATGCCTGCTGTTGAGTGTTACGTAGGGTGGGATACTTACTCTCTTCATTAGGTTGTTTTATACAAAAAATTAAAGGGATTTTTCAGATCTATTTAGGTCTCTAGTCTATCGAATTTTAAATTAATCAAAAAGGAAATAATCCTATGGGAGCCTGACCTAATTAGATGAGCCCTTTAAAAGGCAATATACGGGTTACAAGCAGAGGAACATGTTAATTTGAAAAAGCAAATTGCCACATTGTGGGAAAGGGCAAATGGTAGGGAATAAGAAGCTACCTCTAGGAGCTGAAGACCTTAGACTTATCACTACAAAAAACTTAATTCTTTCAGCAACCAATGAAGTAAGAAGACCCTGAGCCTTAGATGAGATACCAGCTATATCTGACACCTTGATTTCAGCTTTGTTGGATCCTGTGCAAAACATCTGGTTAACCTGCACCTAAGCTCCTTATCCATGGAAAATATAAGACAATAAATTTGTGTTGTTCTAAGCTGCTAAGGTGGTAGTAATTTATGAAGACAGAGCAATAAAAAACTAATACAAGAGAAAATACATTAACAAGTATATACCATATAAATGGTCATCCTTTTTTGGAAATAAATTTTACATGAAAAATGAGTATATTTTTCCTAGAAAAGATTACACTTTTAGCACATATTGCTAATTCTAGAGATATGTGTTCAAAGCATAGAGGCTTAATTTAAGTATATAATAAATTTAGTATGTAATAAATTTAGTGTGTAAAAAAGATATTTTGGGTATTTAAGTGAAAACTTGATTTTTGCCTCATAAAACATATTTCATAATTATGTCATATAATATTATATATTTCAGATTATACATAGAGAAAGGGTCTGAGATGATACATACCAATATGTAAACAGTATTTATCTTTGAGAATGGGATAACCAGTTAGAACATTAGAAGGGAGAGAGAAGATATTATTACTATAAATACTACTTTTTTGAGACTAGAATTTTATTCTTTATTCATTTAAGTAGGTAGACCCTTAATGGAACTGAGTTTAAACAAGTCATGACTTGACAAATTGAAGGCAAGCAAAGCTATGTAACATTAAAAAACAAATCTGTGAAGTGTCATTAAGAAATAATTTGAGTTTATGGTGTTGGATTCTAGTCATTGGGTGACGTGGAATTCATTTTTATCAATTGTTAAAGTAATAAAAGAAATGCATAGATCCCAAGGGTATGGCAGACCCAGTTGAAATACTGTTTGGTATATTATTTATTTTTTAGTCTCTGAAATCCACACGTGAATATGTCATGTCATTTATATTTATATTTTTAATTTGCTGAAAACCATTTTATTCTCAAACTATAAAACTTGTTATAAAACTTGTTTTCATAAAATAAAACTTGAAGACATAAAAAGTTATTTATTCCCTAAATGATGTTTCTGTTAGCTCTCTCAGTTTCAATTTTTCTCAGTAGCTGTAGTTCTAGTTGTTAACTTTCATTTCGCCCCACATACTACCGACACCAACATTTTACACTCTTCCACTTTCATATATTCCAAATTTGAACCAAGCAATCGTGGATATCTTAGAATAATATCTTCCTCCTTGATTTCAGTCATGCACCACTTATTTCTTACTACAAGAGCTAAATGGGAGAGGACAGGACCCAGTCATGTGTGAAGGGGTTTAGAAGACTTTGAAGTGATTGTTAATGCTCAGAAGTGGGATAAAATTAAAACACTGTGAAATAGAATATATGCCATTCTACCTTTCAGGATTTTCTCACCTAAAACTCTTGCTTTCAATATTTTCAAATATTGATTCTTCTTAAATCCACTGCCCTTCACCCCCAATAAGCAATCACACTTTTGACCTTCTGGTTTTAGAAAAGAATTTTGTCATAACTTCTTACTTTCCTTATAATTTATGCATACTAGATTCAAAGAATTCCTGTTAAAATTCTACACTAATGTCCCACAGAATATCAATTTAGTTTATATTTCTCTTGTTTAATTAGAGAGAGTTCATTTGACTAATATCAATACTGCTTTAAAAAATAAAACAGAAAATAATGCATACTTTTTTAACCATCAGCTTTCAAAATGGCTAAAACTATTAGTTGTTCAAAATATCTTTCCAGTCTATTTTCTATTTTACCATTTTTTTCCTGGTAACATGTTTTCTGTTACAACAGTTGAGAAACTCCTAGACTAGAATATAACCTTTTGATTACTAAATACTTCTTTTGGCCCATTCCAAAGTTAACAGTGCTTAATGTTGATCTACTTGTACCTGATACTCATTTTTAAAGATCATGTTGGCTTGCTTTATTAGCTTAATATCTACAGTATATCTTTGAAAATGTAGAAATAAAATGTGAAATCTCCATTGGATACACTACATTGTTTTATAAACCATAATCTGACAGTTTAACACTTGCCATGTAAAGCATTTGTCTTTAACTTTCATTGTCTTCTATTTCATGAATGATAATAAAATAAGATTGTTAAAATAATATTTTATTTATTCTTCTCTCTTTAAAACTTTGTTTAAGAAATCGGGGGAAGAAATGGGATAGATGATAGAGGCTCTTTTCATCCCATTGGTGACCAAATCAAAGTTGTGATGTAAACAAGGAGGAAGCAGCAAAGAAAAATCGCCTGGGATCTAGAGAAACAAGCTATACAACTAGAGATAAATCCAAGAAATCACCCTGCAATGGCAGAAGATAGGATGAGGTGAGGACAGGGGGTGGGGGGCTACCTGGTCTCCAGTGGCTGAGTGACATGGAGGCTGTGGCAGAGGCAGCAGCAGAAGCCTTTCAAAAGAGCTGTGTCTATGAGCGGCTTTTCGCGGTGACAGACCTGCTTGCTCTGAGCACTAGAGGGCACCAGAGACTTATAGGGAGACATTGTCAGAGTGAGGGCCAAGGTAAGACTCATTCAGTACCAATGCTATGCATTGTTCCCTGTTGGGCTCTCCCCACTCTCAGTGTGCAGACACAGCGCTGCCTTAGCGAGACATCGTCAGACTGGATAACAGAGGTCACTCGGCCCAGAGGATTCCCTGAAACCCCGCCTCCCCCAACTCCTGGTCCCACCCAAACCATATCCAGGTATATCCTCAGCAAGTCAGGTGCTCGTTGCTGAGCAGCACTTAGACTCACACTGAAGGAAACTGGCCTCGGTTTCTGGTGTGGCCTTTTGAGGCAACTATAAGCACAGTATTTGTGGATTGCTTGTTGAATCTTAACAGGTGGCCCTGGAGAGGCAGAAGCTTTGGCTAAATTTGGCCTACAGATGAATCCCTCTCAGAACTGTGCCACTGGACACCTACTTCACAAATCCACACTAACAAGACCAGGAGACTTAGGAGCTTTGCTTAATACACAGAAACAGACATGGAAGGGAAGTCAAAATAGGAAGACAAAGAAGAAGAAACCATATGGGAAAACGGAATAGAATTCCAAGAAAAATGAAGTCAAGTAATCTAATAGATGCAAAGTACAAAACACTGGTTATAAAGAGCTCAATGAACTTTTGGGAGGTATAGATAAATTCAGTGAGAACTTCAACAAAGAGATAAAAAAACATAAAAATGGAAATAGAAATTATAAAAGGGAAACAATCTGAAATGAAGAACACATTATCTTAGATGAGAAATATTTTAAATGGAATAAAAAAGGAATAAACAAAGTGAATTAAAAAAAAGGATCAAATGCCCTATCTAAAGGATGGGAAAGCCAAGGACACTCAATCAGAATGACAAGAAAAAAGAAGCCAAGACTATAAAAATAATTTAAGTAGCATAAGGGACACTATTAAGGGTCAAAATATCCATCTGAATGATGTATCTGAAGGAAAACAAGATATTGAACAGCTGTTTGAAGAAATAATGATGGAAAATTTTCCTAACCTGGTGAAGGAAATGGACATAAAACCCAGGAAGCTCAGAGAATCTCAGGGATCCAAAAGGTACACACCAAGACACATAATTAAAACACCAAAAGTTAAGTACAAAGAAAGAATCTTAAAAGCAACAATAGAAAAGTAGATAGATTTTTATAAGGGAACACCCATAAGATTGGCAGCTGATTTCTCAAAAGAAACTATGCAGGACAGAAGGACTTGGCAGAAAATATTCGATGTGATAAAGACCCACGATCTACAACCAAGAATACTTTATCCAGCAAAGCTATCATTTAGTGTTGAAGAACAAATAAAGAGCTTCCCAGACAAAAATAAGCTAAAGGAGATTATCACCACCAAGTCAGTATTACAGGAAATGTTAGAGGGACTTCTTTGAAAAGAAAAAAAACATGTATCAAAAACGGGAATAAAGAATGATAGCAGCTACATTCCTATCAATAACTACCTCAAATGGAAAAGAATTAAATGCTCCAACTAAAAGATAGAGTGGATGAATGGATAGGAAAACAAGACATGTTTACAAGAGACTCACTTCAGATTAAAAGATACACACAGACTAAAAAGAAGGGGATGGAAAAGATATTACTTTGATGGACCTAGAAGGTATTTAAGTCAGATAGATAAAAATAAACACTGTATTATTTCACTTATATGCAGAATCTAAGGAATACAAAGAACAAACTAATCAAAAACAGATTCACAAATACAGTGGACATTTTGGTGACAGAACTCAGGCAGGGTTGGGGAGCTGGGAGAATGGAGTAAACGTTTAAAGAAGTAAAAATTAGTAGCTGATGGATAGTCATGAAGATGGGGAGCACAGCCCAGGGAATGCAGTTAGCACTAATATGTTGTCTAGGTGGAGGGTCAGGGGAGGGTCATTCGGGGGATCGTTTTATGAACTATATAGATGTCTAACCAATGTACTGTATACTTGAAAACTAATCAAAATAAATTAATTTTAAAAAAGATAGAAGCTGTTAATTTAGGCTAGATTGGCTGAAGTGGAGGAGGATGGAAGTGAATTAATTCAATAAATATTTATGAGGTAAAATAAAAAAACTTTGTTCCAATTGGCAATATAATTATTAAGAATATTTATAAATTTAGAGCACTAGAGCTATGCAAGTGGTTTATTGCCTTTAAGCTCACCTCCAAGTAAACCTGCCCAGCCTCCAGTATTTTATACCTAATGGCCATTTTTTGTTGACACGAACCTGGCATGACAGCTAAGTCAACTGGCAGTGGGGATATTTCTTGAGGGCAGCCCAACTAAAAATCAATTTGTGCTGGTAAATAAAGAACTGATGTGGAAGAGTCATGATTCTTAATGAGCCAGGAAGGAGTTCTTACAATTTCTTGTAATTAAAATGTCTAAAGTAGAATATTGAATAATATCATTATCACTTATTCAAAATAATGCATAATTTAAAACTATTTGCCTCATGAAAAAATTAAAACTAGAAAATGCTGAAATCTTTATAATCAATTATGTAGAGTTCAAATATTTTTTGATTCTTTTAAATTTGATACTAAATGTTCATACATTATATTACACATATAAAAAATGCATATGCAATAACTGAGATACAAAACTAGTACACATAAGTTTGTACAAGTTATATATCATCAGTAGTTTGAAAATAATACCTGTACATGAGCTGTATGTATTGTAACAATATAAATTACACTTTCAACTACATAAGTTTTCCTGTTTCAGAAAGCTATTATCAATTCATCTAGAATAGTGCTCCTTATTGTATTAAAGACACTGGTTCCTCAAGTTTTTTTTTTTTTCTGTCTTTTCTTTCAGGTTTTCTTTTTAATATAATATATATTTTTTCTTTAGTAAAGCAAGAAGATGGTGAGATAAAAATATAGTGTGTAGTTTTACAATCTTTCTCTTTCCATGCTTTAAATAATATATGGTATATCATGACTGATAGCCAACTGGGAAATTTGAAAGCAAGAAGACCAATCAATTAAGGATTTTTGAAGTATGTCTGTATGCCTGCATTCTAGCAGATATGAGAATTCTTGGACTGAAAAGATACAAGTGTCTGGATATGACTGAAATGATGGGTTGACTATACAGAAATAAGATAGTGATTATTGACAGAATGAAACAAAACATTCACATTGTTCTGCAATGTACTTTTATTTTTTTTAACAAATTTCATTGTGCATGTAAAAAAAAAAACTTCTCTATCGTTTTGAGTGCATATTGACAAATCATAATTTTTATAAGCAGTCCTCTATTGGTGGACATTTAGGTAGGGTTCATTTAAATGAAAATGTTATAATGAACTACTATGTGGTTATTTCTGTGCCTATGCTTATATCTATAACTATCCACATCTGTGCTTATGTGCATATTACAGTAAAGTATGCATGACCCGTATTCCATTTGTTCAAATTTTCTTCCTGCCCTTTATTTTCTATACTGAAATTTTGGGTTTCATACTCTGCTTCTCTCTCTAAGTAATACTTTTCTAGTACTTAGTCTTAAAATTACAGGTCTTCTAATATATAGTTAAAGAAATATTAGCAAGACAAAAGTTGAAAAATTCATGATGCTGCTGAAAAGCGGATACTATTTTTCAGAATAAAATTGTTCTTAGAAAAAAATGTGTGAGAAAGGTGTAATATAAAAATCCAAACTTAAGAAATTATTGTTCTATGTAAAAATAAATTTAAAGATCTAAAAGTCCCTAATTCTCACTAATTTGTTGCCATGGAAATGATATTTAAATTGGCATCTATGTTTACTAAAAGTATCATTAGTTGCAACTTCTCTTTGCTAAGCCAGAGAAGATCATTTTCATTTCCCTCTTTTTTACATGCATGGCAGCTGAAAAGAACAGGCTCACAGAAATTAGTAACAGACACTAGAAGATATGCAGTATAGTAAGAAAAGTAAATGTACTTATATCAGATAGATTGGAAAAATTTCCACAAAATGGCTTAAAAACATTGATACTCCTACTAATAACAGTACATGACAGGCACCTTTCTTATGGTCTTGGAAACTTTAGATGAAATCAATATTTTCATAGTCTGAAGGAGAAAAACTAATCACTGTAATAGATTTCATTAACTTTTTAGTTGACTGTCAAAAGTGCAAGACACCAACATTGTTTTTTCTATAGTATGTGCCTATTGATAACTTTATATGTTATAACTTGGCTATGTTAAATTGATATCACATTACCATTTTTAAATTTATACTGCAATACATAATGTAATGTGATATATATTATGTATGTTACAAATGTAAGTCCATATATTATCAAAATGATAATTAACACTTTACAAATATGTAAATGTGTAAAATAAATCACTTTTCCTTATTTTTACCTTTTGAACCCCTTCATCATTTTTCTTAAATTTCTGTTACTTTTCTCTTAACATTCTTAATATTGTATAAACTTTGTCCCCATAAATATAATTATTAAAATATAAACAAAGGTATTAGTTCTAAATATAGAAAGAATGCAGAATTTTCATCACAACTTTATAAAGTAGCAGCACTGACAATTAAAGTATGTAATAATATAGGAATTATTGACTGTATAAGACTATTCATTACAGAATAAAAGTTTTGTTTGATGGTTCAGTAATTTTGTGAGTATTATCTCATATTGTTTCATATACTAATATCTTCCTCATCACAAGGTAATGGATAAAGCCTTTTCTTTAAAATTAAGGGAGGATTTGAATTTGAACAACTTTCTTGGCAATATCATATTAGAGATTAGAAAATAGTTATAGCATTATAGGACAGTCATTCTAAGTATACATTTATGTATCTCTATAATTATGCATATAGCCTATTCCATAATGTTTTTAGCCAAAACCCAGGAGCTATTCCACAAAAATTTACCTATTATTCTTCATTGCACATCAAAGCCTATCCAAATAACCAGTTTTACAACAATAGGAAAGAATAAAGATTACTCTGTGGAGAAGTAAACAAAGTTTTTTGTGCAAAATATGAATATGTGTATCTTTGTGGAAGGCTTTAAAAATAGATATTTTATCAGAAATAAAGAAGCAATAAGACATAAATCAGCAAAACATAATGTAATAGAAGCCAAGAGAGGAGAAAATTATAAGAAGAAAAACATATTTGACAATTCAATGGAAGAGATAAGTGGATGAGATATAGATTGAGAAAACTGCACTAAATTTAGAAATTTTTAGACTGTTTATGAAATTCAAGAGGAGTACTATTTCTATTCTAGCAAGTTAGATACTTGAAAGAAAGGGATTAAGGACAAATTTAAAAGCCAGACATATATGTGTGTGTGTGTGGGTATGTGTAATATGCATCTTATTTTATATATATCAGAAACTTTCTATAATATATATTATCTTATTATATGTATCAGTATCTTATAATATATATATATTATCTTGTAATATATATATCAGAAAACTTTTTATTGAACAATAACATATACAGAAAACATTACAAATGCACCGTTCAGTGAGTTATCTCAAAGTGAACACACACATGAATCAATTGCCCAGTTAAAAAAATATATTACTGGTATAATCACATAAACTCTCTCATTTCCTTTTCTAATCATTATCGGTCTTTCTTCTCAAAATTTAACCACTATTCAGACTTTTAACACCACTGATCTATTTCGCTTATTTCTGAACTTCATATAAATTGAAAAGGGGTGTGTTATAACAATAACATTTGATGTTTGGCTTCTGTTGTTCAATATAATATTTGTGAGATTCATCAATATTCTTGCAGGTAGCAGTAGATTGTTTATTCTCCTTTCTGTATAGTATTCCATTATATAAATGTTTCATTTTTTTTTTTCATTCTATTATTGATGGATATTTAGGTTGTTTAGTTGTATATGCTTATTCAGGCCATCTGAGTTTGTCTATGAAAAGTCCCTGGTTTGAGAAAGCTCAGTATGAGCTTCTAAAATCTGTCTCTCTTCTCTATCAGAGGGCTTTCTCTGACACTGAGGGAGTTTGCACAACTATGTGCAGGCACAACCCAGAAGTGTAGGGAAATTTATGCTGCTGGGGCAACACTCAGGCCCTGTGACATAAAATCTCTTAGATAAAAGTGTTTTCCTGTCTTCCTGCAAGGCAATTCTGAGTTGTGTTACACATATATCCCAAAAGAATCCCATAAGACTGGACTCTAGTTGCTCATTGTTCTGAACTTTATTAGTTTTTCTATCTTCCCTTTTTCACTTTTACCATTTTCTCATTTCACGAGTAATCTACTTAATACAAATTCTTGTAAATGGTAACAAAAATCACACTGGTGATAGAAGTTAGGGTGACAGCAACACCTGGCATGCTGTCACATTACAATCACTAATATTTTTTAACTTTAGTGGATAATAAAGAATAGTAAGTGGAACAGCAAACACTTGTTATGCAGAAGTTCTGGCATTTAAAGATGTAAGACCAAAAGTGATTTAAAAGGATTGTAGATTTGGCTGGCTTTTGTTAACTTCTCTAGAAACCTTGGAGGTCCATCACAACTTTTTTCTTTTACATTATTTTCTATTTTTTTTTCCATATATTTGTCTATTTGCTTCAACTTGAATATTTTTTTCTGAAATATATTTTAATTCTAAAGTTTCCATTTGATGTTTGTATTCGCTATTTTACTTCTCAAATTTTCCATCTATCTTTTCTTTCCTTAAACATGTTAATCATAGGTATTTAAAATCTGTGTCCCATAACTCCGTTAGCTTTATTTCCTATGAATCTCTTTCTAATTATTGTAATTTCCTTTATTTCAGTTTAAGTCTTTTGATGTGTCTCATGATTTTTGACTGATTGCTGAACATAATATATGAAGAATTTTACATTACATTTTAGGTCATAGAAGGATATTCTTTTATATTTTGTTATAAAGTCAGGCTAAGTGAAAATCATGTTAAACCAATCAGAGTGTGAAATGATGGTAAGCTGGTTTCTAGTTCTTGTGAGAAACGGTCCATTTCACTGTTCCTCTTAGAGCATTTCTCTTCTGAGTAGCTTATTTACCAGCCACTTGACAGGTCCTGCATTCCATTCACTGTTTGTTTTCCCATCAACAGGATAGTCAGAAATAGCTTCTCAATGTCTCAATCTCTGAACAGGACTTTTAAAGTTGGCACTGTTTTATGCAGAAAACATGGTGTGAGTATATTATTACTTATATTATCTTCTGTCACCTCCCTCCCCAAAATATGATGTTAGTATTGACACCATAAAACAAAAATTTTAAACTGTTTTTTTGATCTGTTCCATTTATTCTCTTAAACAGCATTAATTTAAAACAATCTAGTTTACCATTTTCAGAAATAAAACTCATAATTTTTTTTCTTGATAAGTATCCACAATACTCTTTTTAATATTTTAGTTCTAGTATGGCTTTCTTTCATATTAAAGGTCTTTATGAGTGATATATTTGTAAATAAATATGACTTCCTCTACTTTTATTGTAGATTTTTACAGACTAGTAGTTATAGAAAATGTCAAAAATTGTCTTATATGTTAGGCCCCTAATACTAGTTGCCCCTATACATAATGAATAAAATATAAATGGCTGTTTTTTTTAATGTTCTTCAACTAATCTAAAATTGTATCTAATCCTAATTTTGCTAATTTGTTAATAAAAAAAAAAAATTTGTTTACACTTTATTCATTAGTTTTTATTTCCCTGATTTGCACAATAGTAGAATCACCTGACAGTTACTTTATCAAGTTATAAAATGGTTTTAGATGGCTGTAGCTTTTGCTAATAACACCCTATCTTGATACCTCATAAATATAATATTCACCTCATTTTACTAACTTGAAAACTTTTTCTAATTTGAAATATTCTATTTTTGAAAGACTAGTGCACTATAGACAGTAAATTTAAGAGTGATTGTTTTGTTTCCTGAGAGGTAAATTATGCTACATTAAGATTCCAACCAGTGCCTGATATAATCATCTGAAAATTTATTACCTACTGGGTTTAATTACTAAAAAAACAAATGCATTTCTTAAATATTTGGAAAAATATAAATCTAACAAAGTCGATAATGATAATTGCAACGTTCTAAGGACAACCAACTTCTGTTGTCTGCCAATGAATTAACATATCTGTGAGGATAGTATTCTGACATAACATTAAAATAAGACCAAAAATATACCATAGATTATATGGTATTACATAAATTGAATGTTTTTAAGAATAACTCAGTAATGTTAATTTTATATTTGTTTCTTTGAAAAATATTTTTGAAACAAAGATTCTCTTTATACTAACTTAAGAAAATATTTTATGCCAATTTATTACACTTTTGATATCAGTCTAACTCTTTTTTTGCCTTAAGACATAAACTCTAAGTTTTATACATATTTAATGTAATTTGAAGACAGATGTAGGTGAATTTTTTCCCTTAAAAACCTTGCCTTACAGGTAACGATTAATTGGTAATTATTTATTTCATTATAGCAACTCCTTGTCTTCAATAATGAAAACAAGATATATTATTTTGATATTTTTAAATTAAGTTTATTGGGATAATTATATATACAATTATATTATTTTCAAGTATACATTATAATTTAACATCTGTATATTCTATTGTGTGTTTACCATCCAAAGTCCAGTTTCCTATAGTTACCATATATTTGATCCCCTCTACCCACTTTGTCTTACCCCTACTCCTTTATATTTGACTCCCTTTACCCCATTTACCTCCCTCCTCCTCCCCTATTCCCTACCCTCTGCTAACAACTCGTGTATAGTCCATATCCATGAGTCTCTGTTTGTCCTGTTCTTTTGTTGCTTTTAGGTTTATATCCCACATGTAAGTGATACCATGTGATTTTCAACTTTTTCTGTCTGGCTTATTTCACTTAGCATGATTATCTTGAGTTTCATCCAAGTTGTCGCAAATAGCTGTATTTCATCTCTTCTTATGGCTGAGTAATATTCCATTGTCTATATGTACCATGACTTCTTTAGCCAATCATCTATCATAGGACACTTCTGTTGCTTTCATGTCCTGGCCACTGTTAATAATGCTGCTATGAACATTGGTGTGCAAATATCTTTGTGGATATAATTTTTTAAGTCTTTGGGGTAATTACCCAGTAGAGAGATTGCTGGATCATATGGTAGATCAATTCTTAGTTTTTTGAGAAACCTCCATAGTAGCTGAACCAATTTGCAATTCCACCAGCAGTGTATGAGGGTTCCTTTTTCTCCGCATCCTCTCCAGTATTTATTACTTATCTTGTTGATTATAGCCATTGGAACAGGTGTGAGATTATATCTCATTATGGTTCTGATTTTCATTTCTCTAATAACTAATGATGTTGAGCACCTTTTCATACATTTGTTGGCCATTTGTAGGTCCTCCGGGGAGAAGTGTCTGTTCAGATTCTCTGCTCATTTTTTGACTGGATCATTTATTTTTTTGTTGTTATTGAGTTGTATGAGTTCTTTGTATATTTTGGATATTAGGCCCTTATAGGAGGCATTGCTCGCAAATATATTTTTTGCATTCTGATGGTTATCTTTTTACCTTGTTCGCGATTTCTTTTGCTGAGAAGAAGCTTTTTGGTTTGAAGTAGTCCCATTCATTTACTTCCCTTGTTTTTGAGGTCAAATTCATAAAATGCTCTTTAAGTCCAAGGTTCTTCAGTTTCGTTCCTATGTTTTCTTCTACACATTTTAGTGTTTCGGGTAGTATATTCAGCTCTTTAATCCATTTTGAGTTAATTTTGGTGTGTAGTGATAGACAACAGTCTAGTTTCATTTTTTTCCAAGCAGCTTTCCAGTTTTCCAGCACCATTTATTGAAGAGACTTTCCTTTTTCTACTGTATGTTCTTTGCTTTTTTGTCAAAAATTATTTGTCCATATAAATATAGATTTACTTCTGGACTCTTAATTCTGTTCCACTGGTCTATGTGTCTGTTTTGCTGCCAATACCATGCTGTTTTTATTACCGTTGCTTTGTAGTATAATTTGAAATAGGGCAGAATAATGCTTCCAGTCTCGTTCTTTTCTCTCAGGATGGTTTTGGCAATTCGAAGTCTTTTGTGCTTCCATACAAATCTGATGATTTCTTGTTCTATTTCTTTATTTTATTTTTTTATTTTTTATTTTTTATTTTATTACTTTTATTGCAATTGCTAATGGAATTATTTTTCCCACTTCTTTTTCTGACACTTCGTTGTTAGGAATGCTATGGATTTTTGAATATTGATTTCATAACCAGAAAATTTACTGCATTTGCTTATTGTTTCTAGTAGTGTTCTTGTGAAGTCTTTAGGGTTTTCTGTATAGAGAATCATGTCATTCACTAATAGTGACGATTTGACTTCTTCATTTCCTATTTGGATGCCTTTTATATCTTTCTCTTGTCTGATTGCACTTGGACCTCTAATGCATATTGCATAACAGTGGCAATAATGGACAGCCTTGTCTTGTTCCTGATCTTACAGGGAAGGTTTTTAGTTTTTCACCATTAAGTATAATGTTAGCTGAGGATTTGTCATAGATCGCCTTTATCATGTTAAGTTACTTTCTTTCTATACCGATTTTGTTAAGTGTTTTGATCATAAATGGATGCCATATCTTGTTGAAGGCTTTTTATCTATCTATTGATATAATCATATGATTCTTATTTTTTAATTTGTTTATGTAATGTATCACATTAATCAATTTGCTTATGTTCAAATATCCCTGTGCCCCTGGGATGAAACCCACTTGATCATGGTGTATAATCTTTTTAATGTTGTTTTGATATATTTTTAAATAAACTTTTTCAGGTATAACTTACATATAACAAAATATATCTATTTTAAATGTACAGCACAATAAATATTGATAAATGCATTCACCTGTTTGCTACAACTCAATTAAACTGAAGAGAAATTTTCCACTCAAATGACTAACCTTGTAATCAGCTCTTTGTTCTGATTCTGTAGACATGCTTGCTGCATAGGTGGAAGGGCAGAGTGATCTCGAAATCAACTAAAAACTCACCCTCCCCTTTGATTATTCTGTCTAGATAACAGATGTATTGCCTTGCTTGTTAAGCCCTATAAAAGTAAGGTTACCCCTGAGCTTTGAGTCCAGATCTTCAGAGTGCTAGCTCTTCTGGAATCGCCAGCGTAATAAACCTGAGTTCTCCGAGTGGTGTTTGGTTTCTCACTGGTCTTGTTTCACAACATTTTTGCAACATTTCTGGAGGCCTCAGCAAGATTCCAACCATGCTGGCCATTTGAGCTACTGGACTGGTGGCTCAGTCAGGCAGGGGCAGAGAGGCTCTGAGACAAACGAGGAGGTGCACCACCTGATAGTGTTTCAAGTTCTCTTTCGAACAGTGCCCCAACTCCCAGGATGGCTGAGCACCTGAGTGGACTCATTGGAGGGACAGACCAACTCACCAGGAATGGCTACAGGATAAGGTAAGGCCCAGGGCTCATCCTGCTAGTCAGGTCTCTGGATGGAAGAGGAGTTTAATCATCTTCTGGTCTTCAGTTAGAAGACACAGGTCAGGGTCTTCCCAGTGGGGGAAGACATCAAGTTCTTCCCAAGGTAGGGAGAGGAGACATTAGAGTCTTCCCAGGGAAGAAGACATCAGGGTCTTTCAAGCAGGGGAAGATATCAGGGTCTTCCAAGCCAGTAAGACATCAGAGTTTTCCCAGTGGGGAAAGACATCAGGGCCTACCAAAAGCGGGGAGGCAATGTTTTAACCTGGTGTGTGAATGAATGAGAAAATGGGCAGGCTGTTCGGCTTGACTTGGTTAGGTATGAATTTGTGGTTCCACGGCTGGGCACTCTTAAGGTCCCCTAAAGTTTACAGAGTCCAATTGGGCTCATGTGTGGCTCTGTGGTGTAACAATCATTGAAAAGGACCACATTCTAACAACGGCTTGTCAGGAGGCAGATAAGGCCTTTGCTAGGAACCCCCAGGGCCATGCTCCTGGAACAGAGGTAGTACTGTAAGCTGATCCTGATTGGAATTATAATACCCAAGAGGGAATGGCTAGATGTGACAAATTTCTAGAGACCTTCATGGGGGGAATGAGAGAAGGAAAAAAAAAAAAAAGATACAAAAGCCGTGAACAATGGGAAACTCAGAACCATTACTCAAGAAAAATATGAGAACCTGGCCAGCTTTTTAGCACACTAGAATAATCTTTTAGGAGGTATACTAATGTAGACCCCACTTCCCCTGCAGGGTTAGCTTTGTTAGGCCAGCATTATTAGTCTGTCAGCCCCTGATATCAGATGCAAGCTTCAAAAGCTGCAAATGAGATCACAGACTAACCAAATACTATATATGGCCTTCATAGCCTATAACACTCAAGATCTTGAAGAGGGAAGAAGAGAACAGAATAAAGAAAACGACAAGGCAGGATTATGGCTGTCACAGCTGGCCAGGCCCTTGGTACCCGACAAACATCCCTTAAGAGACTGGGGAAAAAGGAAACATAGAGTTCTTGCTTCAAATGAAAGAAAGTAGGACACTGGGCAAATGACTGTACCTAAAGGCTCCCAAACCCCTGCTGCACATGCAAAGAAACCAGCACTAATCCCTGGCATTGGAATGTTGATTGTCTACACTCCCAGAGAGGAGGGTGGCCAGACAACACCCTAGTAGCCCAGGTCCAAGAACTGTGTAACTGAAGAGGCCTGGTGCCATCCTCACTGCCCCTGTCCGGGAATGTGTTCATCACTACCAAGGAACCCCAGGTAACTCTGGATGTAATGGATAAACAAATTCAATTTATTTTAGATACAGGGGTAACCTGTTCTCCCTGCATTTGCAGGAAAACCCTCCTCATAAACTACGATTATCATAGGAGCGGAAGGGGAAGGCAGGTCAACCATTTTACTCCACCACTGACCTGCCAATTTGAAGATCAGATCTTTCAGCAAGGGTTTTTAATAGTTCCAAGCTGCCTCATTCCCTTGTTAGGATGAGATATTTAAAACATTGACCAACAAGTTAATCCTGTGGCTTGGTATAATGGCAAGCTCGGGCAAGCCAGGACTGCTGCACCAGTAAAATTTCAGCTTCTATGCTTCTTCACCAAGCCCAGACTTATTAGCTGGCCCAATGATTGGAGTGCCTTCCCAGAGATCTTGGTAATCAGGAATTTTCTCCCCCCTCACAGTTAGACTCTGAGAGGGAAACAAGTTCTCTCGAGACCCCCATCTGTTTCATCGCTCCCTGAGGAAACTAGATTTGTACCCTCAGGGAAGTTACAAATACTGATGATGGGAAAATACGAATATATGCATGACCTCTGATCTATATTTGTCTGTGTTATATGTAATATAGTGATTTAATAAAGAATTCAAATTATGATGGAAAGGAAAATGTATGCTTCTTGTAACAGAAGGTATAAAATATGGAGATTTATTCTGAAGGGAATGGAAGGAAAGGTGTTTGTCTTAAAGTTGGTTATTTCTGAATGAGTGGGAAGAGGCAAACTGAAGGAATGAGGCAAGAGGTAGAAGGTTTGTGAAGAGAAATCCTGAGAGGAAATTTTATGTGATTAAGCTAAACAAGACTGTAAATATAAATGCCAAAAGTAAGCTAATGTAAAATTAGAATTGTTTTAATGTTTCTTAGACTATTGGTCTGCTACTGAAGTTATGGAAAGTTTTCTGAGTAGAAAACAAGGATTACATGCTTAATCAAAATAATTTCAGTATTTCATGTTGCCTTAACCAGTTTTCTGAGACTTTTAGAGAATATACTAACATTGGCCCAAAGTCTGTGGGCCAGACACTCCTAGCTATACATTTCAAAACTTGGTCCGTGCCCAATATTCAAAGGAAGCTCCAAAAGTTGTGGCCTAGACCCAAACCCCACAGGCTGCCTTAGTGCCAGAGGTATTTAAGGTGTTTAATAACTGGGACAGGGCAGAGAAGGAAGTTCCTTATCTAGAGACTGAAGTGGCTCTTCAACAGGAAACCCAAGACTCTGCCCTAATTAAGGCAGAAAAAGATCTCCATGAAACCCCCGTAGGCAGGAACTACAACCCTTCTCAGCAGTAAGTATATAGAGAAGAAGAAACCTCCCATTCCTCAACATCCATACTAATAATATGGGGGTTTGTGGCTCTTAGAAAGGAGTTAGGCAGGAAAATTAGTTAGGAGTTTTCTGTGTCTGCCTGCAGACACATCTGTCCTTAAAGGAGTATACACTAATCCATCAACAATTAAATGAGTCATGGGGTCCTGGTCCAGAATATGGAGTTGGGGTTCCTGGCTTCTCTCACTTGCAGGTCCTCTCCTCATACTCTTCATAGCTTTCTTATTTGGTCCTTGTGTCCTGAACTGTCTGTCAAGTTTGTCTCCTCATGCCTAGAGTCCATAAAGTTACAGATGGTTGTGACATCTGGACCACCCTTATACCAGCCCCTTGGCCAGGGAGATCAAGAGGTTGATGCCCTATAAGAATTTAAAGAGCATCAAAATTGGGGAATAAAGAGGAAATTTCCACTCAAATGGTTGACCTTGTAATCAGCTCTTTGTTCTGATTCTATAGACATGGTTGCTGCATAGGCTGAAGAGCAGAGTGATTTCAAAATCAACTAAAGACTCACCCTCTCCTTTAATTGTTCTGTCTAGATAACGGATGTATTGCCTTTGCTTATTAAGCCCTATAAAAGTAAGGTTACCCCTGAGCTCGGGGCCCAGATCTTCAGGGCGTTAGCTCTTCTAGGACCACCGGTGTAATAAACCTGAATTCTCCAACTCCCTAAGTGGTGGTTGGTTTCTCACCAGTCTTGTTTCTGCAACAAAATTACAGTCATAGCATGTCCCCTTTGCACTTTTGTAATCAACCCCAGCCTACTACAGATCTGCCTTGTGCCACAATAAATTATTTATATCTTCACTATAATTTTATAAAAATTAAATCATATGTTATGCGCCCTTTTGTGTCTGCCTTCTTTTTCTCTAAATGTTTTTGAGTTTAAAAATGTGTTTTACAATCTTGAAAAGACACCTGCATCTCCATGTTTATAGCAGCATTATTCAACAATATCCAAGATATGAGAACAACCTAAGGGTCCATAAATGGAAGAATGGGTAAAGAATTTATAGTATCTGTACACACACACACATACACACACACACTCACACATGCACATACATACACACACTGGAATATTATTCAGCCATAAAAAGTGAGAAAATTTTTTCATTTGCAACATTATGAATGTACCTTGAAGGTATTATGCTAAGTGAAATAAATCAGACAGTGAAGGACAAATACTGTATGACCTCACTTATATGAAATCTAAACAACAACAACAAACTCATAGAAAAAGAAAATGAATTCATGTTTACCAGAGGTGAGGAATAGAGGAAGAAGGTATTGAAGGAAGGTGGTCAATAAGTACAAACTTCCAGTTATAAAATAAATAAGTACTAGGGATATAATGTATAACATGATGACGATAGCTAATACTGCTGCATGATACATAGAGCAGTTTAGAGTAAATACTGAGTTCTCATTACAAGAAAACATTAAAAACCTTTTTTATCCTCTCTCTTTTTTTAAAATTATTTCTATATGAGAAAATGGATATTAGCTGAACCTAACATAATTATTTCACAACATATGAAAATTAAACAAGATTAAGATGTATGTCGATTATTTCTCAATAAAACTGGAAAAATCTTTTAAATACATAACTACTTTTAAATACTATCCTCAAAAAATGTGTTAAATATAGTCATTAATACATTTCTTTCTATACTCAAAATACAAATTATGATATTTATTTATCTAGAAACCAATTTGCCAAGAAGAGAATGAAAATAGGGTGATTACATGTGTTTTCTAGTTGTTCCAGAAGACACACTGGAGCCAGTGGGCCGAAGTTACAGGAAATAAAAATGTTAGCTCAATAGACAAAAGTAGTGTTACTTTTAGTTGGAATTGTCTAACCATGGGGAACTTCCAATTACTGCAAATATAAAGTCAAAGATGACTGATGAGGGTAATCTATAGGTGTCATCTTCCCAGAGAGTAAGAACTTTTATTTTTCAGAAAATCAACCAATCAAACTGCTTTTGAACAACCAAAACTCTTCCATGCTTTCAATGAGTTTTAAATAGAGTGAGAAAAAGGAAACAAGCTGAATTTCAGTACAGAGAGTAACAAGTATATAAAGAAAAGTCAAAAGGAGAATATGGAATTTTACAAAAGAAGAGTCCTTTTTGATATAGAAATAAGGTCTTGAAATATGGGCAGGATTTCATCAACTGAGACTGAAGCTGAAGAAGTGATTTTACAGGGAAGAAACTACGAACAAAGAGAAATGAGCAAAATGTTCTGAATGTTAAAATATCGCTGTTTGGGAAATATGAAAGGAGATAACTAAAACTTTGACTGGAAATGTCAGTAGATCAAAAGCAGACCATAGAAGTATTTAGATACTTAGTTACAACATGTTTCTTTAAGCACTAGGGAAATACTGCAGGTTTGGAGTTATTGGATTGAATATTTTCTGTTATCTAATAACATGGGCCAATTCCCACCATACAATGTTATGTAGAATTGGAGGTTGTTGGAATTCTGGTTTATATCTGACTTTAGTGGAAAACCTCTAGTGCAGGGGCCCCTAAACCCTGGGCCGCCAATCAGTATCAGTCAGTGGCCTGTTAGGAACCAGGCTCCACAGCAGATGAGTGGTGAGTGAGCCTGCGAAGCTTCTTCTCTATTTGCAGCTGCTCCCCAGTGCTTGCAAATAATGGAACTCATCACCACCCAAGTTCCACTTCAGAACATCAGGAATTAGAGTCTCATAGGAGCCCGGGTCCCTCATGCCAAAATGTTGAGGACCACTTCTCTAGTGGTTCCTTGTTATAAAATACACTCACTTGAAGCCTGCTATAACACCGTGTGCATATGTGTGTGAATACATGTATGCGTGTATGTATTGTGTATAAATTAAGGACACCTATCAAAATTTACACTTGAAAATTTTATAACATTTATGGAGGTTAAAGGATGTTAAATACTGGTTAGATAACTGTAAATTATCATAAGATATTTTTTCTTTACGTTTAATAATGGAATGGGTTATATTAATGTACTTCTTTATATTGAGCCACATTTGCTTTCCTGAAATAAATCTCATTTAGTTATGAGGGTTTTTTGTTTGTTTTTGCTTTTCTTTGGTATACTCTTGGTCTGTTTCAAATATTTTATGTGTGATTGCTCATCAATATGCATGTTAGATTGCTTGTAGTTTTTTTTTTTTTTAATGTTACAATGTATTCATGTTTTAGTATCAATATGTACTAGCATCATAAAACCAATGTGGACATTTTCATTTCATTTCTATGCTCTGGAAAAGTTTAAGTAGCATTATGATTATCTTCTTAAAATACTTCTATAAATCTGAGCCTGGTGCTTTCTGCTGGGTATGCATTTCTTCAAAACTTGAATTCTACTATAGTATTATGTTTATTTTGATTTTTAAAAATTATTAATTATTCTCTACTTTTAGTATGGTATTTGGCTACCTTAGATTTTTATATCTCTGCAGAGGTAAATTTTGGAGAGTTTAACTTTTCTTTAAAAATGTGCTTTTTAGCTAGAATTATAGAAAGCAAACTTATAAATTTCTTATTTATTTTTTACCCTTGCCATTTTCAATTATTGTATTTGTAGTTCTTCTGTTTGTTTTTCCTTTTGGTTGAATTTCTTAGAGATTCATTTAGTTTGTAAATTTTTTAACAACAAATCATTTTTTTGTATTTATTTAGATTTGTCAGTAAATTATAGTTGTTCAGTTAAATTTAAATGTCAGAAAAACAGCATTATTTTTAGCATACTTTTGCTCCCAACGTTTTATGTGCATACTTGCATTAAGAATTACCTATTGTTTATCTGAAATTCAAATTTAATTGTGCATTCTTTATTTTAATTTGCTAAGACTAGAAATCTTATTTATTTTTCTAATGTTTTTTCTATTTGTTTGTTTTGTACATTTTATCTTCATTAATTCCTTGCCTCTCTTCTCTTTTGCTTTACTATGTTATTTTCTTATATTTTGAAGTTAGATATTTAATTCATGTATGTTACTTTATTTACTTTTACTTATATGGGTATTCAATGGTAAACTCTTTCCTCAAATAAATGCTTTAGTTCTTTTGATATATGTTATTATTATCATTACATTCAGGAAAGTCTGCTATCTTATTATTTTTTTCCTTTTGACCCAAGATTTATTTAATTTTATTAAAAATACCAGGTGGAAGAAACTTTTAATATTGTTTTTAATTTAGAATTTTAATGAACTATGAAAGAAATGCTATTTGGATTATTTCTATTATTTAAAATACATCAAGGATTTCTTTATGATCTGTATATGTGGTCGACATTTCTGAATATGACCTTGAACAAAATTATTTATTATCAGAGTTCAGAATTTGATATTTTAAATCTTCCTTATCATTTATGATATTTAGGCCTGCTTATGTTTATTGATTTATTTTGTCTACCTTATCTATGTTCATGAGGGAGTATATTAAAGTTTTCTCACATTACTATATTTGTATTTTTTCTTGAATCTACTGTCCCTTCTGTTTGATGAAAGTTATTGCTGTATTATTGGGTACATAAATATTAATAACTACTATATCAGATAGTATCCTTTTCTCTTTAAATCTGTGTGTGTGTGTGTGTGTGTGTGTGTGTGTGTGTGTGTGTAAAATCTGCTTAGTTTAATAGAAAGATTGTGACTTCTGCTTTTTTTCTGGATTTATATTTATCTGTTACGCCTTTATGTCTTTGTCTATCCTTTTATTTTGAACATTGTTTTCTTTTAATGACCTATATATATATTGATATGTTTGGTCTCAATTCTGTTGTAGATTCTATTTTACTTTTAATACATCCTGTCTTTCATAACATTCTTTATTTTCTTTTTTGGTCTATCTTTTATTATATAGAAAGTTTTAAGTTTTGTGTATATTCTGTATATTTATTTGTTCAATATGTAAATTATATTTATATATTATTTTTCTGAATTTTTAAAGTAAATAACAGAAATATGCCCATTTACCATCTGATCTAGTCTATATTTCCAATTAAAAATGAACATTTTTTTATATAACAGTAAAAATTCCATAATCAGAAAAGTGACATTGAAACAATACTGTTACTAACATATAATTTATATTTAGATATTGACAGCTATCGCTATAGTGGCCTAACTTTCTAGCAAATAAAAGTAAAAGTATATTTATAGCATGGTATTTTTTATAAGTATAAAAGCAAATTTAGAAAAATATATAGTATTTGCTAATGTGTGCCAGAAGGGTGAATTAAAAAAATAATGAAGTTGGTTTCATTTAAAAGGCAGAGAGGAATGGTGGTGAAAGGATAGGGTGATAGGAACAGGTATAGAATGAAAGACAATTTAGAATATAATGTTTTGTACAGTTCTCACTTTTAGAATCATGGTAATCTTTCATATAGCCAAAAGAGAATGAAAATCAACAAGGATAGGATGGGTGGAAAAAAAAACTGAATACAAGCAAAATAAATGAAACTTACTGTAGGGAGGGAGAAATTATCTAAGTAAATTTTTAACATAAAGTTTTAACTATATTTTCCGGCTTATGAAACTATTTTCAGAAATATCCTGAAATATGTGTGTTCTGAGACTAAGAAAATGAGCAAATATATTGTAAATAATGAGAGCTAGGATTTCACCACTGGAGTAGAGAAATTATGTATGTGGAAAGCAGGAAGGCTAGAATAAACCTCATCACCTTTGATGGGAATAGAAGTATAATTATAAATTTACTAGTTTCATATAAATGTACAGGCAGAAATATATTTACATAGATGTGTTTAAATATGCACATAAAATCACATACAAATGTATATTTATGTATCAATGTATATTTATATTTATATTTTTATTATAAATATACACATATATATTTGTATATATACACACATATATTTGATTGTGAATATACATGTATCTATGGATATCAGGACAAAATATATCTGGAAATTATATGTTTTAAATGTTGTAAGCCTGAAAATATTTTAAATGAAAAAGCTTAAAAATATGCTCTTTTCACTGACATTATCTTAAAATCTTTCCTACATCTTTTTTCATATAATTTGAATAAAGATTCTTAAGTTAAATTAAAATACAAATTTGCCTTTGTTTTTCTTTATAATATTTTGTCTTCGAAGATATGTTTGAGATGAAACACTTACAGTATTTTCTCATAATTTTGTTATTTTTCTTTACAACTGAACACTTTTGATGAGTTCATGAGAGATGAGTGATTGAGGCTACAAAAACAACGTTTTGTCACAATAATTTCCATCTATTTATGAATTGAATTACTATTAGCATTTCTAGCCATGTTTTGCTATACAATTTGTTCATTAAAGTTGATCCATGTCATACTGTGACCATTAAAGTGACTATACTTAATGTCATTCGTTGAAGATGATGATTTTAGAATTCTAACATGTTTTCAAGTCAGTTACTACAAAAGATGCAACTTGAATACTAGATTTGTCTTCCTGATACAGAGTGCTACACTTAATAAATATTTACAGTCTTAGTTGTTTTTCATTAACATTTATAGCACTTATTCTACAGTTTTATTTATTCAAAATGTCAATAATTGCTCAACTTCATACACAAAATTGTGCAATATTTTCCGCTGCATTTACGTAAATTTTTTACAGATGCTGGGGCATGAATGCAATGGTGTGTTGGAGCTGGCTCATACTGGCTTTCAAGAGCTGATGGATAAGCCTCTCTCCACCTCCATGTTCAATGACATCACACTGCTACCTTAAAATCACCATAGTGGGTGTATTTTACAATGTGGGAAGTGGTAAATGTATTAATCAGATTCATTTCCTTTTTGTTTCCCCCAGGGAGCTGTTTACTAGATATTTACCAGCATTCTACTATTTTAATGTCCTCTAGAAATATGGAACTTCCATATTGATAAAGCGAAGCGGAAACTTGGAAGTTTAATAAGGCCTCCTTTTTCCCTTATGCAGCTTCAGCCACACTATTCTTGTTGCTTTCTTAAGGCAAGTAGACTCTAAAAGGAGGGCTTTTGTGTTTGCTGTTCTCTGCCTGAAATACTATTTGCCCAGATAACTGCATAGCTTTTTCCTTTATTCTTTTAATGTTATGCCTGAAAAGCAATTAATCGGTGATACTTTTCCTGATCACACTATATGAAATAAATTCCCTGTGTATACATGTCTGGTAATCCTCTTCCCAAATAATACATAGATTTGTTTTACTCATTAGCACATATCACCATCTAAAGTAGTTCTGATTGACTTGCCATTTGATTGCTGAACATTTACCACCAATACAATGCAATCTCTATGACAGCACGTGCCTTGCTAATTTTGCTCAAATTTCTTTCTACAAGGTCTAAAAAGTGGCACATAATTGACACTCAAAACGTATGTTGAATGAATAAAAATAATGGAAATATAACTGTAAATAATATTTTTAATATAAATTGCCTATCTTTAATAAAATTTTAAAGTATATTTTTAAAATTTAATGCTTTAATTGTATATATGTATAATTTCTGTTTCTTATGTTTTTTATTTATTCATCAATCTCATCATATAAGCATCTTTAATTGTTCCTTTAGTATGCCTTTTTATCCATATAACTAGATATTTATTTTATAAATATCACATGAACTGCTTTTTTCATAAGACAATTTTGTGTTTTTACATAAAAACTGTTTTCATGTGTAAAAATATGTTTCATGTGCAAAAAATTGTTTACATTTCCAAACACGATTCTTAATGTTAAGAAATATTTAATATTTTTGCTAACATTAGTAATATAATATAATACATTTCAGTATAGTCTGTTATTAATGTTTATTAATTCTTTCAACAAACTCTCATTGATATTATGATTTAAACATAGTTTACCAGTGTTAGGACTTTGTTGGTATTTTTAATTGCATTTTTTATTAGTAGCAAGGTTTATAGAGTTTAAATTGTATAAACTTGTTGTTTCATTACTCACACACATTAAATGTATAGATCATTTATAGTGTAGGAAGTGCTTTCATAATTATTGACTCACTTAATTCCTGCAATGGAACTTATTGTCCCAAATTTGTAGGTAATGACACCTAACAACTTTTGGCATATAAGTCTGTTTGTCTTGTCAGACTGTAATCTCCAAATTCATTAAAAACAAGAAATATGTCTAACTGATTTTTGTATTCCCAGATAATATCATGATAGCTATTAGGAATCTAGGACACTGAGAGTCATGAATAAATGCATGAAATAAATAAATGAGTAAATAAATTCCAAGATACTTGCATTAGAATATCCCAGAAAGTAGCTCATATAAGGTACAATATCTAAACTTAAATAAAGGATTTCTAGCCTTAAGCCCACTGTTCTTTCTTCAAAGATATATGAAAAGCACTTTGATTTCTTTTTTAATTAAACAATTTCACGAATGCTATATTTTAGAGCAGTTTTAGATTCACAGCAAAACTAGGGGAAAGGTACAGTGATTTACCATATAGACTTCCTCTTGCTCTTTTGCATGCCTAGCCTCCCCCATTATTAGCATCCTGACCAGGGTGGTACACTTGCTACAATTGAACCTACATTGACACATCATAATCATCCTTGGTTCATAGTTTACATTATTGTTCACCTTGGGTTTGGACAAATATATGATGACATATATCTATCACTGTAATACACAGTATTTTTACTGTCTTAAAACACTTGTGTGCTCCACCTGTTCATTCCTCCCCTCTGTGAAACTCCTGGCAACCACTGATCTTTTTAATGATCTCTATAGTTTTGCTTTTTGCAGAATGTTATATGATTAGGATCATTCAGTGGATAGCTTTTTCATACTGGCTTCTTTCACTTGATAATGTGCATTTAAGTTTCTCTCATATCTTTTCATGATTTGACAAGTCTTTTCTTTTTAGCGTTGAATAATATTCCACTGTCTGGATGTACCACATTTTATTAATCCATTTCTACTGAAGGATATCTTGGTTGCTTTCAAGTTTTGGCAGTTAGAACAAAGCTTCTGTAAACATTTGTGGGTGGGCTTTTTTGTGGACATAAATTTTCAATTCTGTTGGGTAAATACCAAGGCATGTCGATTGCTGGATTGTATGGTAAGAGCACATTGAGTTTTATAACTAACCACCAACTGTTTTCGAAAATAGCTGTATCATTTTGCATTCCCATCAGCTATGAATGAGAGTTCCTTTGACAGCATTTAGTATTGTCAGTGTCCTGAATTTAGGACATTTTAATAGGTGTATAGTGATATTTCATTGATGTGATAATTTGAATTTCTCTGATGAAATATGATGTGGAACACCTTTCCTTATGCTTATTTTCCATTTATATATCTTTTTTGGTGAGGTGTCTGTTAAGGTCTTTTGCTCACTTTTTAATTAGTTTTTTTTTTTTTTAAATTCTTGAGCTTTAAGAGTCCATTATATATTTTGGATAATTATCCTTTATTAGGTGTGTCTTTGAAAATATTTTCTTCTAGTTGGTGGCTTATCTTCTTATTTTCTTGACATTGTCTTCTCCAGACAGTAGTTTTGTTTTTGTTTTTGTTTTTGTTTTTGCTTTAGTTTTTTATTTTTGTTTTAATGAAGTTCAGTTTATTGATTATTTCTTTCATGAATCATACCTTTGGGGTTGTATCTAAAAAATACTACTATACCCAAGGTCATTTAAGTTTTCCCCTACGTTATCTTCTAGGAATTTTATAGTTTTACATGTACATTTAGGTCTGCAATTCATTTTGAATTAAATTTTGTGAAGAGTGTAAGGTCTATATCTAGATTATTATTATTTTGCATGTTGATGTCCATTTGTTCTAGTACCATTTATTGAAATGACTATCCATGGTATTGTCTTTGATCTTTTGTGAAAGATCAGTTGACTATATGTGGGTCTATTTTGGGCTGTTTATTCTGTTTCATTGATCTATTTGTCTATTTTTTCTCCAATACAACACTGTCTTGATTATTGTAGTTCTATAGGAAGACTTGAAATTTGGTAGTCAGTTCTCCAACTTTGTTCTCCTTCAATATTGCATTGGCTTTTCTGAATCTTTTGCCCCACCACATAAACCTTAGAATCAGTTTTTTGCTACTCATAAAATAATTTCTGGAATTTTCATTGGTATTACATTACATCTAAAGAGTAAATTGAAAAGAATTAACATCTTCACAATGTTAGCACCTTAATTTATATATGAGAATACAAAGGTCCCTCTGACAATCATTTGCACGAACAGAATATACATGGTGATGATTCCAAGATTCATCAAACAAATTATTAACATCTCAAGTGTGGAGCTGTGGAAATTTAACAAAGTCTAAACACAATATTTGTTTTAAAATTTATTAATAATGAATTTCATAAGTAAATTATGGCCTCTCTTTTTTATTTAATTTTTTTCTTTTTTTAAATTTTATTAGATTTTTGGGGTGACCTTGGTTAATAAAATTATATAGATTTCAAGTGTATAATTCTAAAGTATATTATTTGTATATTACATTGTGTGTGACATAGACAAAGTGTAAAGGGGACCAAATATATGGTGATAGAAGGAGATTTGACCTTTCTTTTCGTAAATCATTTTTCACAGTTAAAAATAACTCTTCAGAATGGTCATTATGATAATAAAATATTGAAATAAAAATTTTGCTGCTTGGGGTTTTTGATTGTTTTTTTTTCCTTTCACATGATAGCCGGTTTACCACAAAAATAATGTAATTTAAATATATCCTAGCAGGCAATGGATTTAACATTTCAGAATAATACTCTATATTTTTAAACATAATAAATATATATTTATTACACTTAATATATTAAATATTGAAAAATCCAAATAAGCAACTAATATACTCATATCTAAATTATGCCCACAATAAATTAATAACCTGCTTAGGAGTGTTTTAATTAGCTTTTAGTGTAGCTGATTTGCAGTAATGATGGTAATAATGACAAGCAAACAGAATGGTGAACATGTATATAGGTTCTTTCAGAGTTAAGAATATTTTTTATTCCCAGCTCTGCCACTTACTTGCTATGTGAGCTTGAGCAAGAAATTCGACATTTTTAACATCATTTTCTTCATCTGTAATGTTATAATTTTATATAGTTCTCTTTCTGAAGACTGTTTTTATAACTAAATTGCTATAAAATGTGATCAGGTGTGTAGCACACTCTTTGACCTCTTACTAGAAACTTTTAAAATTTGGATTCAGATCCTACTTTCCTTAATGCATGGATTCAAATTTCCAATTGATTTATTCTAGTTCTAGTTTAAAAATATATTATTACAATGGGAAGAGTAGTTCACTGTTACATGTTTATGAGGCTTAAGCAACCCTCTAAAACTTCAAGAGACACAAAGATATATGGGAGACATCTCTTTCTATTGAATAATTTAGACTAAAATAAACGAAAATATTTTAGAAAAAATATTTAAGACACAAACATATGTATTTATTTATTTTTTTATCAGAGAAAGTTTCACTAATTTAATTTGGGAAAAGCAATACTTTATCGAACATGCTATTTTTCCCAGCACAGGTACCCTCTTCCCTTGCAAAGGTACACAACAAGAATGTAGGTTTACAGCTCTGAAAAGACTGTCAGTTCCCCCTGAGTTCAGTTCATGCATCCTTATGCAGCATCACATATCCTGTAGACAATCACATTTCAGGCCCTTTGACAATACCCATATTAAAAAAGATGTGATGTTCAAGAAACGGAGGTGGATTGAATAATTTAACAGCTACATATAGGCCTATGAAATATTAAAGGGACAATAGTGTACAATAGGGAGTTTTACAAAGATTCTAACTTGACATGAGTCCCCTTCTTGCACAGTTGGCTGCTTGGCTATAGCAATAGTTAATGTGTTATGATGGTGAAACAATAATTACAGTAGAATTAATAAGTGTTTTAATGAAATCTAAGCCAGCTTACTGACATTCAGATATTTAAAAATAAAAGCACTCCAATAACTTAAGCTTCTTTTGGAATATTGAGTGATATTAAAAATCACTTGAAGAACATTCTGCTCCTGCTACTTTTAAATAAATTTATTATAAACAAGAATTGTTCAGCTAGTTATGCATCTCCTTCAAAAATATGAGGCTTTAATAAAGCCTTTGTAAAGTGAAAGGCACAAGGCAAGCATAGTCTCTGAGGTTGTGCTGACATGAATTGAAGAATTAATGCTTATCATTTCATATAGTACATCCACATATTCAATTCCACTTTATAATCAGGGTCATCTCCACTGGAGACTCAGATCATACTGCTGATACCCAAATAAGGCAGAGTAGCCGAAACAGGGACTCTCAATTTTATTAATTGCAGATTTTGGGCTTAGATATCTATAATATTCCTTAAAAGTCTATATTTGATTCAAAAACCTATATGTCTTTAATTTTCATCACTTCTTTTGGCATGACAATGTGCTTACAAAAAAAAAAACCTGTAATTAGTAAAAGGAATATTTTACCCACTCTAAATGAAATAAATATTGAAATGCTTTACTTAGTTTGTTATTTTGCTATTACTTCTAAAAGGCTTCTGTTTTGTTTTGCATTTCCTAATATTGTGCACTGAAATTTTTGCTTTGAAGAGGCACTTACGTGTGAGGGAAAATAAAGAATAAAGGGCTTGTTTCTTGAAGGGATACTTTGAGAACTTTTCCAGGAAATTTCCTGGGAAAGCTATGATTCTGATCTCCTTGTTAAGTGAATACTGTAAATCGGGGGTCTTCATCCCCTGGGCCAGAGAACAATACTGGTCCATGGTCTGTACCAGGCCTCACAGCAGGAGGTGAGCATCAGGCAAGTGAGCCAAGCTTCATCTGTCTTTGCAGCCACTCCCCCAGCTCTAGCATCACTGCCTTGGGTCCACCTCAGATCATCAGGCATTAGGTTCTCATAGGAGCACCAGCTTCTGGTGCCAAAAATTTAGTGGCTAATGCTTTAAATCAATTAAGCAATGATATTGCGTTCCCACAGAATACTAAGGAATTGTTTTCTACTCTTTCAATATTTATGGAAATCTGTACTCTGCCTAAGACTACATAGGGCTTATTCGGGAGAGGATAAAGTGTTCACAGAATGATGATTCTTATCTTCTAGGCCTTAATAATCTCAAAAGAATCATAAAATAAATAGCTAAATGATGAGGTAACTCTGCTACCAATATAGCTCCTCCACAATGTTTTACACTTTTTGAATTGCTTGCACACTCATAATTTTATAGGCAATCTACTTTGCATAATCCCATGAGGAAGATTTAGAAGAGGAGGTTCATTCAAGCAGAAGCAATCCAGTAAGCTTAATACTTTGTCACTTACTGGAAATTCAGAGGTATATAAATCATGAAACCTGCTTTTGGGAGCATAGCCACAGAATTGGAAGAGCAAATTCACTCTTAAATTATTAATAATTCTACTTTATTTTACTTATTTATTTTTATTTTTAAAATTTTTCAATTAGAATTGACATTCAATATTATTTTATATTAATTTCATATGTATAGCATAGTGGTTAGACATTTATATACTTTATGAGGTGATCCTTGATTAGTTTTGTAGATAACTAGATGATTTTCTCTTACTGCTTTTAGATTCTTTATTTGTCTTTAATCTTTGGCATTTTAATGATGATATGTCTTGGTGTGGGCCTCATCTTGTTTGAGATTCTCTGTGCTTCAGTATCTCTTCTGGATACTGAAACCCTGGTCTGGGGAGCCTAGTGTAAGTCCGAGAGAGCTCACTCCTCTGGGGAGACTTCCACAGCCAAGAAATCCATCCCGATTTTCAACCACCACATGTGGGTGTGGTACCAATCCATTCCACATCGCCTCTCCTCCTACCAGTCTCAAGGTGGTCTCTCCTGTGTGTCCCCAGTTATAGGGTTCTGTTCAGCCAGACTTCAGGTGACTCCCAATTAAAGCTGTTCTGTAGTTTACTTGTCATTTTGATATGGTCACAAGAGGAGGCAAGAACAACTTTTAGCTACTCCACCATCTTTACCACAACTTTCCTGTCCTTCATAGAGGTATATTCTTACCTTATACCTTAACAGAATGAACACTTTCTTCAGAAAACATCTCCAAAATTACAGAGCTTACTTGGATTTTGTTATATAGTTTAGTTGCTTGAATTATTCTTTTATCTTTACGTTTTATGTTCATGGCTTATATGCTCTTTGAGAATATGAGTTTTACCTTAATAATTGTTATACCGATACTGCTTTTTCTGATACAATGTGTAGTACTTCGCCAATTTGACCAAGTTCATATCATCTTTTCTGTTTGTTTACTTTTTAAATTTATTCTGCTAGTATTTTAAAACTGTGTCATTATACTATATATAGACATCTGTACCAATAGCAGAAATCAAATATAAAATAACATAAAGCATGCCTCAAAAAAATTTACAGCAGATTTCTGTCAGTAAAAACAGATAAAGATTTTGCCACAAAATTAATACAATATTATTGCTTTACAAATGTAAGTTTAATTTAAGACTATTCTCCTATATTCTTAATTTTAATAAAATGTTCATACCAAGAAAAGTTATAATTATTTTTATTTGTATCTGGAGTTCTAGTGAACAAAAATACATGATGAATACATTTTAATACTAAAATTTAATCCAGCTAATAGGAACAAGCCAATCAATATATTTTACAGTAGACTTCTAATTATTTAAAGGGCAAGAAGCTCTCTGCATGTGTATGTGAGAGAGAGAGTAAATTAGCCATTGATTTCATTCTTTTGCTTTCTCTTAAATGATATTTAAAATAAGTTAACATTTTATAAATAAAGCAGAATTATAAATGATAAACACACATTTGAATATTTACTGAGTTACTCACTACTCATCTACTGAGTTATTCTCACATGTTGAGAATATCAGAATGTAACATGTGGTACCTAATCTCAAGCACTAAGTTTTATTACAGAAATAAAACACACTAGGAAATGTTTTCCTTCCTCAATATGTGTTCTTTTACCTTGTCTTGAACTTTCCTCTTTCTTTAATTGAATCTATCTTAATCCCTTTCATAAATAAAGCAGTGTTGTACAGATTGAGTGTTTTACCGATTTAAGTGACTGTAGATCTGGATTCTAATCTCAGCTCTGCCATCCATTAATGCATTTTAACTGTTCCCAAAAGTTTGTTCTGAGAATCACATTACATAATGCACCTGAAAATGCTTTAAAAATTATAAAGCCTGAATGTATGTGCCTTTTCGTTATAATAATGTAGACAAATTATAGCCAGTTTATTTCATAAACTAATGTTTTTAAATGATCCATTTTAGAAGATAACTAAAGGTCTTCTTTTCTGAAAATAAAAATCAATATTTTTATCTTATGCTCAAGAGTATTCAAAATCTTTAAAAATACCATGCCCCAGTTACTGGGCAGTCTGGATAAGGGATTCCTGCTGTAACCCAGAGCAGGCTTCCTTTCAGATTTGGGTTATGGGGGTACATGGAGTCCTGGACAGGGCCACCATGACCAGATTATTAAGAGGGATGATATTAATAAATTGCATTAAAAACAAAAAACAATTTATATAATCATATTGCTGCAAACTTAATTACATAATTCTAAGTATGCTTTCCCAATCCAAAAACCATATTGATTCTTTATATTATTATTAATCTTTCTAGTGGTTTTCTCCACACCTTTAAACAATAATTCTAAGTTTTATTATTTATAAATTTTAACTGATTAACCCTCTTGAAAGAGTGAGAACATTCAATTTACATATACTATTCCAACAATATCCTACACATCCTATTACATTCTTAAATTATTTTAATTATGTAAGCAGATTAAAGCCATAATTAAAGTTGTCTAGTCTATTAGTGTTTCTGCAACAATTAAAAAAAAACAACATGGCCCAGTATCTGGAAAAGAATTTTAAAATTAATGATTTTTCAAAAAAGTTTTCAAATCCCATGAAGTAATATATTTCAGAGGATATAGCCACTGTTCTAAGAATTTTTCTTTATCTAACATGAATTTTTATCACACTCTATACTTTTCTTAGTTCTTCTCTTTACCAATTCCCTGGTACTCTCCTCTTTTATCCACAATTATTTTCTGTTTGTTTTGTATGTGTGTGTGCTTTTTTTTTTCTTTTTAAAAAACAATTTCTCCCTAAGGCCTTACTCATGTACCTATTTTCCACTTCCCTATTACCTTCTATATCTCTAGGGTTTTTCCTGTTTTACTTTTGAAATTCATCACTTCTAACTATTGATAAACAGTTAGCCTCACAGAAGACAAATAGGAAACTAAAAATTTTATAAGTAGAGAAAAGAGAAAATTTCAAATATCCATCCAATTGAAAATACATTTCTACTGTTACACACACCTACACCCACAAACCACACATATTATAATTTTGCTTGCATTTTGTTCAGTGATTGAATATAACGTGTTAACTTTTTATCTATATTTTAAAAGCCAATTTTATTGCTTTTTCCAGGAAACATTTCTTTCATAACTTAGTTGACTAAAATTCATCTTCAAGAGGAAATTTCTCAAGAATTGTACCTGAAAGTATCAGTCTTCATACTTGTACATATTGGAACACATAATTTTGTGGTTTTAACAAAATACTAGATCAGCTAGCTATAAAATTTGGGGGTCAAAATTTATTTGCTCTCTTGTTTTTCTTCTTTGATGACTTTCTAAAATTAACTTACAGACAATAATTTTTCTATGTTTGGGAGGACTCCCAAGAGGTTATGAAGTTATACTTTCTGTAATTTTTTTTTGTTGTCTTTGATTGTCATATGAGTTTTACATTGTCTTCCAAGATCAAAAACCAACTATGTATAATTAATAATGTCAATAATTTGTTGCAAAGTTTATTTAAAATTTTGTACTTTAAATCTGTAGATTCAGATCTCTAATTCAAAAGGAAACACTATTTTTCATTTTTTTATTATATTAACTTCAATTTTTTTCTATTCTTTTAGTATACCAATTATGCATGCATGGATTCTTCATCTGTCTTATTTATATCTATTTTTTATCCCAATATCTTTTTCTTTTCATTTATTTTGGCTTTATTTTCCTTGAATCTGTCCTCTATGCTTTTTGTTTCAGGATGCCCATTTCTCCATGGATGGAGGAGTTAGTTAAATTTCCATAAGATATCTTAAATACTTTTTACAAACTATTTACTCTTTTTTGGTCAAGAATCCTTAACATAATAATTTAGCCATTTATTTAAGTTATTGCTGCATTTTATTTCTTGTCTTTCCACACATAATATGTGTGTGTGTGTGTGTGTGTGTGTGTGTGTGTGTGTATATATATGTATATATATGTGTGTATATATAGTATAGTACATGAATATGTCCTCCACTAGCTCTGCCATTTTTTTTTCCACTTCATGTATTCGGTAAGAAATCAGGGATATTTTGGTAGCCTGTTCTAACATGCTGGCATAGATTTTTAGGCAGTAGTTCATTAAATGCGAACCTCCAAAGAAGACTTCTCTTACTTTTTAAAAGAAATATTTATGCTCCTGATGATCTACAAAGGCATCAATCTTCTGTTAGTCAAGTTAAATTTTTATCAATTTTAGCAGCTCTTTTTTATGTTGTTGTTTTTTTTTTTAACATCTGAATATTTTCTGATTTTCCCAAAGGGTTAATTTTTTCCTTTTATCCTAAATGTTATTAGGGAGAGTGAGGCCAGGGTACTTTGGCTCTTACCTTTTTAAAAAGAAGTACATACTAAGCTGTACACATGTCAATTAGCATCCTAAACAGAACAAATAACCCATAATTTAATAGTAATATACATATATAAATATATATATACATATATATGTATATGTATAGCAAAGTAGGTATATAATGACATAGTCATTGATACAGGAGTAGAATTTAGATGAACAGAGAGAATGGAGTGTAATATTCCAATCCTGGGAGTCAGTGAGTCAGAAAAAAATCCTTAGCAAAGTCCTAAAAGCTATAACCTGAGAAAACTAATGTGATTTTAATACAAAAATTGGCTAATATGGTACACAGTTTGAATTCAGTTTGACATTTCAACTTAATTTGTCATAAGTTAATACCTGTGTTTAATGGCATTTACTTTACATAGCTGTTTTGCACATATGTTATATAAATATCTTCTCTTTAGAACAGAAATTACATTTGTATATCTTGATCTTATCCTCAATCAATGTAATTCATCAATGTTCAATTAATGGATCAATGTAATTAATTAATTATGGTCAATTACTAATCAAGGTAGTATATTCATTAATGCAAAAGCATTTGTTAGTCAGGGCTCTTCAGATATAGACTACATTGTAAGCTTGTACTAGGTTTTGTACAAAGAGCATTACACAATGACAGGGAGTCTGGAGGGGATTCAGGTATCAAGTAGGTAATATATCTTCCAAACATGAGATAATATGGATTCCATTTATAACCATGTTAAATAAAAAATCTTGCTGGGGAAAGTGAGGTTCATGGAAGTTAGGTGACTTGTTTAAGATTCTTAAGATTGAATGAGATCATGAGACAAATCAAGCATTGGGGACATGACAGATGAAAATTAGAGTCAGAGAGTCATGAAATGGATGTTTCCTAAATAACTTTAAAAATTTAATTAAATTATGAATTAAAATTTTGAAACACTAACTGCACATAGTACTTCTTTAAATAGTAACATAGTAAGCACTTCACTTTGCTCAAAATATTGCTTTAAAAAGAGGATTAAAACAAAATTATATGAGATTGTTGGTAGGAGAGCAAAAATTTAGGAAGAATGAGAATATGGTATGGAATTGGATAAGATGCTAGGAACACCATTCTTTTTGATAAATTTTGAAAATTTCATATCATTTCACAGGCTTTCCTTCTATATATTTCAAAACTCTTGTTATAGTCAATTGTTACTACAGGCTCATTTATCAGTAGTTACATTTTCATCTATTTCTTTCACTGACCTCTGAAAAGTGTTGTTGTCAAACTGACTTGTTCTGACTGTTCTTGGCCAGTAAGAATTGCTCACTCAAAAGTATTAAAATTCTCTTCCCTTTTGAAATGTTATTTCAAATACGAGTTTTAACCTAAAAGACAAATTTGTCTTTAAAAAAAATTCCCTGCCCTCATCCTCAAGTCAATAGTGATTTGCCTTTGACATAACCACATACATTTTCACCACATAATTTTTAGACATGCCCATATCTCTTCATACTCTTTTCCTCATTCCTTGTAAACCTAGTCCCTTTTTGTTCCAGCCATCATGCAGATGACATTTCAAGGATTTATGTCTGAACTGTAAGCTAGGAAATATATTTTAAGCTTTTCAAATGATTTATGGGTTAAGGAGTAGAATTATGAATATTATCAAGTGAAGGTTTCAGGGAGGGCCAATTTTGCACAATTAAGGACAAACAGATGTAATTGCTCCCTCATACCTAAGCCCTTTCTCCCTTTAACCTTCTGAAAGTCATTTTGTAATATTTCAAAACTCTTTATTTTGCTTGAGGAAAAATCTAAGTCACATAACTAGGTTATAACATTCAAATAATTGACCTGTTTTTTTCTATGCAATTTATAATAGCATATACATTCATAATGTATGATTTATTAGATAAGATACAAGATTTTATGCCAATTATATGATTTATTCTTTAAATCTTTATTGGGGGAAGAAAAATTAATTGTTGAGAGTAGAATAAGCTGCCAATTTCTTCATGACATCTCAAGAAGGCATCACTCAATTTTTATTTTTAAGTTGCCAACCTAATTATATTTTGCTTACCCTCATGTAGAGAGTAGTGAAGAAGTCTAAGTATTATGTTTCCAGTTTATCCTGCTTCCACCAACATACCATTTTCATTTTCATTATCATCACTGTTGTCATCCTTGCCAACACATCATGACAGGGTTTTATTCTTCACTGTAACTAAAAGCCATCACATCATTTAAGTTTCTTTAACTGAACACCTAATCAAGAAGCAATGACATCTTTTATACTCTTTTGGTCAGCCATTTTCATATGATCTTTGCCATATACTAGGCTGAGTGGTACTCGTTGGTGAAGGTTATGATACACTTTTATGTAATTATAAGAAAGATTAGATGATGATACTAATATAGAGGGCAAACACCATAAATGATAACATAATCATCAAAGATTCCCTGAACCATTATAAATATTTTTCAACATTCATTATATATATATATATGTGTGTATATATATATATATATATATATATATTTTATTCATGTATATACACACATATGTACACACACATACATAGATGGCTCAGCAACTTTTTCAACATCTCTGTTGAAGTATAATTCACATGCTATATAATTCGCTCTTCTAAAGTGTGTGACTCAGGGGTTTTTAGTATGTTTTAAGTCCTATGATCAAAGGGAACAAAATTCTGCCAACACTCTGAAAGAACAAAGAATGGACCCTTCCTTAGAGCAGCCAGAATGAAATAGAGCCTAATAATCCCTTGATTTTAGACAGTGAAGACCACTGAAAATCAGAGCTGTAAGATGGAATATTTGTGTTTAATCTATAAATATGCAGTAATTTGTTAAGTATTCCCTTCTGGCCTGCAAAATTTCTTACTGAAAAATCTGCTGATAGTCTTATGTGAGTTCCCTTGTAGGTAACTAGTTGTTTTTTTTAATATTACTTTTAAAATTCTCTCTTTGTTTTTAATTTTTCACAATTTAATTTAATTAGGTCTTAGTGTGGGTCTGTTTGGATTCTTCTTATTGGGTAGTTTTAGAAATTCGCTGACTCTGAATGTTTCTTTCTCCAGATTAAGAAAGTTTACAGCCATTATTTTTTTGAATGAGCTTTCTGCCCCTTCTCTCTCTTCTCCTTCTGAGATTTCTGTAATGTGCATGTTGTTTATATTGTTTAAATTCTCACTTTGTACTTGCATTATTGTCATGGCCTTGGTGAACATTTTTTATGGCTGTTATTTTGCACTCTTTATAGGGTAAATTACTTATCTTCATTTCATTAAGATCATTTTTCTGGAGAATTATTTTGTTCTTTTGTTTGGGACATATCTCATTATTGTGAAATTTTTCTTTACTCTCTATGTTGGTTTCTTAGCATTTGGTAAAACAGCCAACTCTCGCAGCCTTAACAGATTGCTCTTGAATAGATGAACCTTGTCAATTAGCTCATTCTGAGCTCATGATTGTTTCTCAACCTTTGTGATTGTCTAAATCAATATCTTTATTTTTACTTGCTCCCAGTAGTTGAGGATGTGGCAAAACATGTCAGTGAACACCTAAATGCAGGCTGATTAGAAGCTAGACCCTTAAAGAACAGCTGGTAAAGTATATAGTTAAGCCCCTTCCAGGGAGAAACTGGAAGATGGTAGTTTTAGCCTGTTTCTTCTATATTGGGTCTTCGTGTATAGATGAGGGGGTATAGAGGGTTGAGCTCTTCCTCATCCCTTTAAAAACCATTTTTTTATTTACTGTAGTCCTGTGAGAATCATAAGTGCAAGCTCAATTGGCTATCAGTACTGGGTGATTTGATGACCATCCCTTGGATAGTAACTGTAAAAGTTGAGGAATTTGATGTGTGGACAAGCTCCTTCCAGAGAGATAATGAAACTTGGTTTTATTATTGGAGTGAACCAGAGGGAAAGATAGGGGAAGTGCCCACTGGCTGATTCAGGCTTCAGGGAAAATTGCAGTGAACCCCCAATGCATGTTAATTAGAAGCTATTTCCTCTGATAGCAGCTTGTAAAGTGTGCCATCAAACCCCTTCCAGTGAAAAGGTGGTAGATGGGCATTTTCACCTGCTCCCTCTGCATAGAGCCTTGGGTGATAGCTGCTGTGAATACTTTGATGCCCACTAACCATTGCTTCTTTGCTGTAGTCCTATGGGATTTGTAAATGTAAGGTTCATTGACTATCAAAGATAGGTGGTTTGTGAGCTTACACCTTGGAAGGCATCAATAAAAGTTGGAGCACTATGTGTTTGAATAAGGTACTTCTAAGTAGATGCTGACAACTTGGTTTTATCGTTGGAAGGAGCCCACAGGGGAAAGCAGGTAAAAAGGCCACCAGATCTTTTAGGCTCCACAGAGAAGAAAAGCCAAACATGGCTCATCCTAGTTATCATTTTATCAGCAGACAAATAATGCTAGCCAAGATATTTAAAATGAAATCAAGTGCCCAAGAAATTCCAACTGTTCAGAGATTAGGACTGTGCCATCTTGTACCTAAATGTTATAGGAAGCTAGATTGTGGAAATGAAACCTATATAAAGGGCAAGATATAGGCTCTGGATTAGTAAAATATCTGGTTGTGGTTAGGGAAACACCCATGTGTGACATTTGAGCTCTCTGTGATATGTATAAGCCACATGTGGTTAATAGAGATTCCATTTTAATGCCTGATAATATTGCCCTGAGCATGTGGCAGTACTGCTATATTTAGTTGTTAATCTATTTTAATCCATCAAATTTGAATATTCATTAAAACATGTCAACAAGATAAAATGCAAATAGCTAAGAAGACAATCTGAAAGGGTGTTAATAAATGAATGACACTGGTAAAATAACAACATAAAATTTATGAAATCAAACTTAGATCCAATTAAAATCTTTCTAAGAGTTTCAACTTTATTTCTCAAGGTATTCGTACATTCAGAATCTAAAACCATGTTTGTTTAGGTCTCCATTTCCTTCTTAGATTCTGTGTTAATATCTACAGAACATGATGCTGTCAGAATTTTTTATCATTATGGTCTATCATTATGCAGAAAACACTCAGGTTTATGTATCTCTATTTGATAATTTAACTTTGGCTGCAGATGATTTGATTCTGAGTCTGTCTACAGTGAATAGTTGAATGTCAGATATGTTTTAAATTAAATTCTGACAAAGATGAAATACTTTGTGAGAAAATCTAAATGTTTGTTAAGTTCTTTGTCCTCTTTTTCATGATCTCTTAATGGTTGCAATCTTGTATCTGCTTTTCCAAAGAATCTGTGTGCTATTTAAGATTCTGGGGGAATGCGGAGCTTTCAGTCACATTAAACCTGCCCCTCTATGTTCTTTTACCATCTTAAGTATATGTAAGTATAAAATAAAAAGAGCAACAATGAAAAATTTTCTAGAAGCATGACATCATTAGTTAATGTCAATGTATATTTCATTTCTTGTTAACAGTTATAGATATAAGAAATAGGACTGGTTAGTTATGTCAAAGTGATATATTTGATGATTTTGGTGGAATTTATAGTAGTTGTCCTCTGATATACTGAAGAGTCAACTGAATTACTAATTGACAATACTGCAGAACCAGTAAGAAATATTCAAGATTTCTTGTATATGGCTTACATATATACTCAACTCCTATTTGTAGACTCAATGTAGACCCTTAGGGAATTAAAATATAGGGGAATTACACATTTTCAGACACTAAATAGGCTTAAGGATAAAATATAAATGAGATCAATACTGTATACAATTTCTAGCTCTACTCGTTATTATATGTGTAACACTGGAGAAGTTACTATTTGGATTTAGTTTCCTCATTCATAAATTGGAAATCATGTTGTCTTCATTTATTAATTAAATCAACAAATATTTGTTGTGTACATGCTATAAGCTAGCTGTAACCAAGGAACGAAGGATAGACTAGTAAACAAACAAAAAATGTCTGCCTATATGGACCTTAAACTCTAGTGGGAGACAATAAATAAATGAATAAAATATGTTAGATAATTATAAACACAACAAAAAATAAGACATAGAGAAATGATAGAAAATGGGTGGCGTGTGTGTATGTATTGAGATGCGGAATTTTAAGATAGTGTACACATATCTTTCCCCAGTTATTTAATCAGTGTGTGTGTATAAATTATATATACATATATATAGTTTAGATATAGTTTGCCATATATATGATATTATATATAGCATATGGAAACAGAACAGTCAAGTATCTTTTTTTTTTTTTACTCATAAAACATTCACTGTTGGAGGAATAACTCTAGTTCTATATTTTTTATGAAGCTAGAACCAAGTGTTTTATGGAACCAGAAAGGAAGATACTAAAAGTCTAGATAAGATGTATTCTCTTTAATTATTGGAATTCGTGCAAAGGGATGCCAATCACACAACACAAAAGACTGTTGAAGGTAGGAGAAATTGTCATATCTCTGTGACTAAAGATTTTAGGTCTAGATGTGTTATGCTTTTTGTAACCCAGTAGGATTTTCAAAAAGAAAATTCACTGTCTGCTCATATCTGTTTGTGTCCTTGCTGCTTCCAGAAAGTGTGATCCAATAAGCATATTCTTGTGTGGAATCTCTGTACACACTTGGTAACTGCTTAAAATGATAACTGTTGCCTTTTTTTCTAGAACCTACTACTAGTGGTCAAGCTATTGTTACTTGCATTCCTTTATAAAAATATCATGGCTGTAGAGAACAGAATAAAACTTCTACATAATCATTTTCATTGTCAAGGATTTTAGATGACCTAGTCTTAAATTATGAGCCCTTTTTGGCTTTTTTATTGAATTAATAAGGACTAATAAAACATCAGACATATATTTATTATTAGAAAAATCTATTTTCTTCTTACTAGCATCTGAATATATATTTGTACAATGTGTTTAAAAGTCACAACATGTAGAATCATCATACCTATGTAAAAATTCTATTATAAATGGTGCCTATCTTTTCATTTCTTTCTTCTTTCTCATTGTCTATACATTTGAAATTAACTTTTGTATATAAATTAAAGATCTCTACATTATTGTTTCTTCCTTTCCTCTAATTGCATTGACTAAACATCCCAGTGGAATAGTCAAGGCATTAATAATGGACGCCAGAGTTAGTCTTTCTGGCTTTGGTGGTAATTCCTATGTTCCTATATTATAGATGATCCTGGGTTATGAATTAATATGTTATTATGTTTATATATACATTATTTCTTATTTAATTAAGGGCTTTTAAATCAAGAATGCATTTCTTTTTAAACTTACTCAAATATGTTTTTAAAGACGTGATTGTATGATTTTTATGCTGATATTATTATGATACGCTATATTAATATATTTCCTAATATTAAACCTTATGTTTACATTTCTGGATTAAAACTGTTTATTGAATTTTTAGTAATAATTTTTACATCAGGATAAATAGATTGATTTTCTTTCATTGTAATAAGTTTATAAATGCATTATTAACGTTTTCTGGTTAAAAAAATTAATTTAGAAGTTTTAATTACATTTTTTTTAAACTTAAAAAATACTGGAATTAAATATTTAGTAGAGGTTTTGTAGAATTTCTCCCATGAAATTGCCTGTGTCTGATGAATGTTGAGCTTTTATCCAGAGCATTTTAAACCAAAGTTTTAAAATGGAGATTTATTAATGCCGTTACTAAAATACAATGAATGCAATCATGTTATCTTTGGTTGTCTTTGTTATACTTTTTAGTCATAAATTCAAGTCTTCTTAAATATGCTATTTAGATATTCATTAAATTGAAATACTTCAACTATAATTATTTTTATCTGAAGTCTCAGTATTAGTTCTAATGCTTATTTTCATGTAGATTTTAAAGTCATAGAATTTCGTGGACTTTTAATATGTATAATTTTTCATATTTATTCTAAATAAATCCTGAATTGCATTCTACCTAGAGCATTTTAAAGTCGTTCCTTCAAAAGAAAGTAGCATTACTGATTTCCTTGTATCTCAAGGAGGAAAATTTCAGGAAAGTAATTTCTTCTTGAAATTTCTTGAAACTTCTTGGAACTACATATGAAAAATGCCCAGAAATGCATGGATTGAATATAACAGTTCTGGGTTATTTTCCAAAAGATACCAATTTTGTATAGATAAATCAGTATATTTTTCTATTTTTTAAATCAATATTTTGAAATATCTATACCAAAACAAGATGTAAAAATAACAGCACTATAATGCAAGCTTTAGGATGGTTTCTATAATTTTAAACTACATATTTGTAATTTTTTCTTTTGTCCCTTTAAAAGTTGAGTTGTGTTTAATGTGATATTTTAGCTTATGTGTTTTTATTCTTGGCCAAAGATATAACATTGGATTATATTTTACATTGAATTATAAAACAGATGATTAAGAAGAGAAATGGACAGATAAATGTTAGCCCAGAATTGGTATGCCTCTCATTATTATTATAATATACAAACTGATATGTTATAGATCATATATATACGTCTATGATGATACTCTCTGTGTGGAGTAACCTCAAACTTCTTAAAGTTGACAGTAACTTTCCATCCGAGAAATAGAAATGCAACCAGTTTGTAGGAGAGGTCATTTCAAGCAGAGATGAACCAGTAGGCACTTACCACAGGTGGTTATAATCCCCTCTGCCCTATCCTGATAGGAAACAGATTAGCTAGCTTTGGACTTTCCTCTCCTTTTCAGAATCTGTTTTCTTACTTTAGAGAAAACACAACAGAGACCCAAAAAGTCATATGTTGCATCCTTTTTAGTCCACAATTCTAAAATAATTACTTAAGCATTTGTTTATAAGTGTAAAAATGTTTATTAACATAGAAAAAATGTATAAATTTGTATTTCTCATTTCACTAGGATGTTGACTTCCAAATAAATGTTTATTTCTGTAGGTTTCAGGTATCTCACCTATCTACTCTATGGGAAATGAGCTGTTTCTTCATATCTTAGGGAATTATTTAAGAAGGCTCTTAAAATTAGTGACCATGTTCAATTATAGTAATTTGAGAGATTTACATATCTTGGACATTTTCTAGACAGTATTATTTATAAAAGCGATTTTTTAAATATTAAAATATTATACACACTTTCTTATTTATGTTCTGTTATCTAAGCATTGTTTGTTAATCTATGGGGATTTTTTTTTTTTTTTTTTGTCTGTTGCCTTGCCCAGTATCAATTTTCTTGCATAATGGCATAGATATATGCCTATCCAGTAAGAATCCCAGATGCTGTACTGAGTATACTACTTACTGGTGTCTGTCACGAGTACACATGTAGTTCACGTGCTAACTGCTGATAACAATGATTAACCAGATGAAACAGTTTTTTAAATCTTGAGGTCAATGGTCACTAAAAAACCATGAAGTGAAGAGTCATTCCACAGTGTTAGTTCTAGACTACCCTTAAACTTGGCAGGTTTCCACACCATTTTACATTTTATTTAATGTAACCATTTTGAAATTAATTCTATGATCTGTTTTATGTGTACTTCTAATCACTAGTATATGACACTCATTAAAAATACAAGTTAAAGTTAAATTTTATTACAGATTCTAATCATGCTTAGAGAAAACAAGCCCAGTATATTAGTGACCACTTCCTGATATCTATAAGTGTGTTAAATAATTTTCTCTGAAATTCTATAATCTATTTCAAAAAAATCCAGTACAAAACCCAAAACTCCATCTAGCGGTATAATATTCAAATTTAGGTTATGAAAGTTTGATTTAAATTTTTTAATATAATTTAATGATCTTCATCATTTGGAATCTCTCTCAACTAAACATGACCATTTAATCCTAGACCCTAAAATACTGACTCTTCTTGCAAATATGGATTTTTAAAATTTTGAAAATAAGACTGATTTTTAAAATAATATTGTCTAAAATAAAAGAATGCTATTAGGGTAAACAGATTGGAGGGTCATGTTGTGTGGACAGCTATGCCTCACAATATTAAAAATTAAGGAAGATTTATCACCATGGGATTCCATTATCCCTGTTTTTTTCTCAAGTGAGAGAGGAGAGTCAAAAAAATAGCCTATTATTATTTTGAATTACTATTAGCTTTAATCCTAAATATTTCATTCAAAGACACATCTTTCCTAACCTCCAACTCCAAATTGATTCTAGAGTGTGTTTAATTCAAATCCATCCAAATATGGGGTTTTAAAATGTGACAGTATTGGAAATGCACATGCTTTCAGATACCTCTGACATAAAAAATATCTTACATATATTAATATATTAAATTACCTATTAAGCTGGAATATTGGACACACTCTACTTTCAAAGTAGCCGATAATTACTTTTAATGGTATACTAAGGACTAAGGAAAAGAAAATGCTTTAAAATAGTATCGAGTTATTTAAATTGTTTACTATAATTCTGACACAATGTGTAATATCATAATGCTGTTTTACAATCAGATAGTAAATGAAGTGATTCTTTAAACTGATATTTTAGAATGTGTTATCTGTATTTGTCAATTCTCATTAGATGAACAATTTTTATGGTACATTGGCAACATGAGAAAAGTGATGAAAGTAATACTTCTTACCTGTTAATGACAACTTTCTTCCATCTTGAGGAAGAACAAATACATAAACCAAAATTAGCATGTTAAAAGAAAATGCAGGATAATAAATGATAGCAAAGAGAAGGAGAAAGACAAGAACAATGTGGATGGGAAAAGTGTAATTTAATATTATGCTCTTAATACCTGACATATCAGATTGCAAACATGAAAACAAATATTAAAATGTCTTCATTCAAATATAAAATGACAAAGTAAAACACAAGATCCAGCCTTACAGAAATAGCAACTGTAATCATTAAATTGAAATCATAATAGCTCTTGTAAATTCATCTTAGCTTTTAAAATATTCAGTGTAAAAGTTATTATAATAGAACCATGCCAGGATGAAAATATGCTAAACTGTTAGTTTCTGCACATGAGGAAAAATCAAAGATTTATTTTATAATTATCCTGATAATTATCCTGACAAATATTTTGGTTTTAAACAATTATTAGTATCAATATATTATTCTACCTATTAATTTATCTCATAAATTATTCATTTACTTTGCATCCTTGATTATTTTTAGATCCAAGTGCTTATATTTCCTTTATTTTTAAATGCCTTTTATAATTGTTAGAATGGTAACTTTAATATCATTGAAAATTCCTCGTTTTCACTTATTCTTTTAAATTTTTTTCAGATGATATAAAACAAATGTATTCTCTCCAACTGTAAATTAATGAAGACTTAATCAATCTTTCTCCTTATGGATTTCATGGTTTTATATGACATTTTATTCCAAAAACTGATTTGAAATCCTCCAATCTAGTCTGGATAAAGACAAGAAATAATTTTAATCATATTAAACAATGGAGACATTTTGGAAAGTAAATTGTTTCACAACCACTGACTAAACCTACTAGACAGAATCTTGAAAATTGCCTAATATTTTGTACTTAAACTGTTTCTTACTGACATAAATTATCATTTTCCTCCTCAATATTATAAAACCATGATGGAATAAAGTTTGTAAGCATGAGGCTGCATATACTATAAATTTTTATTATTCTTTCTCTTGTTTGAAAAATATTTTCTCAAGGCCTGAAGGTATTAACAGCTTTTGAAATACATGTGTTACAGATTGAATTGTTCTCCTAAAATTTGTATATTAATATCCTAACTCCCAATGTGGTTGTATTTGGATATGGGGCTTTTGAGAGGTAATGAGGTTTAGATTAAGTCATAAAACTGGGACCCTCATGATGAGATTAATATACTTAGTGGAGGGGACATGAGAGTGCTTTCTTTCTATCTCTCTCCACAGGCATGCACTCAGGAAAAGCCATGTAAGGACATGGCCACCTTCAAGTTTACTAAACAATCCTCATTAATGACCCAGATGGCACCTTGACCTTGGACTTTTAGTCTTCAGAAGTGTGAGGAATAAATTCCTGTTTTTAAGCCACCTAATAGATGATATTTTGTTATAGTAGCCAGAGCCAACTATACATTTATTATATAAATTGGTGGAGCATTATTTATACTCTCACTTCTACTATAAGGACCTTTTTTCTGTGCTTAATAAAAGTTATCTGTAACAACTCCAGGTCTAAAGAGATATGCTATAGTTTGAAATATCCTATGGGAATAGATTATAATTGCCAACTTGTATAGCAACCAATGTGAAAAAAATTACACACACACACACACACAATCGGTATGTGTATATATATATATATATAATCAGTATGTATGTATATATATATACATACATACATACTGATTAAAGTTTCAGCTTTTTTACTCTATCTCCATTTTGAAGTCAAATAGGATAGAGAATATACATATACATATATATGCATGTGTGTATACTCACTATAAATTTTAGTGCCACACAATTCAGCATTTCTTATAAATTTTACTTTTAGATTATTGTTACAATTATTATACAGTTATTTAAAAACAGTTAATTTTTATTGCTATTTTTTCATTTCAACCACTCCTGGTTGTTTTAATTCCTATGATTTCAAAGCTTATTACAAAGCAATGCTAATCAAGTCAGTGTGGTCTGATACAAGGATAGAGATAGAGATCAATAGAATAGAACTGAAAATTTAAAATACTAACACACATATGGCAAATGGTTTTCTACAAAGGTTACAAAACCATCCAAAGACAAAAGAACAGTCTTTTCAGCAAATGTGGTTCTTGGACAACCGAATAGCCATGTGCACAAAATGAGGTGGGACCTTACCTCATACCCTATGTAAAAATTAACTCAAAATTGATCAAAGACCTAAATGTAAGAGCTAAAGCTATAAAACTAAAGAAAACATAAAGGTGAATTTCTATTACTTTGGGTTTGGCAGGATTCTTAGAAATGACATTAAATCATGGGTAACAAACAATAGATAAATTGAATTCATCAGTATTAAAAACTTAGTGCTTCGAAGACAACTATTAAAAAAAAAGCACTGATAGGAAAAAAAATATTTGCAAATTATATCTTATAAAGGACTTGTATCCAGATATATAAAGAACTTTCACAATTCAATAATAAAAATACAAATAATTAAAGGATGGGCCAATGATTTGAATAAACATTTTTTCTGGGAAGATATACATTTTTTCTGGGAAATGTCAAGTAGGTACATGAAAAGATGTTTGATATCATTAGTCATCAGGAAAATGCAAATTTAGAACACAGTGAGATACCACTTCATACCTACTAGGATGGTTAGAGTTTTATAGTCCGATAACTACAAGCATTGGTGAGAATATAAGATACTGGAACACTGGTACATTGTTAGTAGGAATGTAAAATAATACAAACACTTTGGAAACACGCTGGCAGTTCTTTTAATGGTTGAAGATAATTCTATTCCGAGGTATATACCCAAGAGATATGAATATACAAGTCCACACAAAAACTTTCAAATGAATGTTCATAACAGCATTATTTGTATAGCCAAAAGGTAGAAACAATCCATAAATCCATCAATGCAGAATGGATAAACAACATACGGCATACCCATACAACATAGTATTCAGACATAAAACGAATGAAGTACTGATACATGATATAAGATCGATGATTCTTAAGAATATATATTAAGTAAAAGCCAGTAACAAAATATCACATATTATATGATGGTATTCATGTGAAATGTCCAGAACAGAAAAAATATATGGAGATGGAAAGTAGATTAATGATTTCTTAGGGATAGGTCTTGGAATTGGAGAAGATAAAGAGATTATAGTTGCAGAGTACAGGGTTTCCTTTAGAGATAATGAAAATGTTCTGTAATTGACTGTTGTGATGATTGCACATATCTGTGAATATACTAAAAATAACAATGAATTGCAAGTTTTGAATGGGTGAATTGTATGGTATGTAAATTGTCTCAATAAAACTTTAAAAATAGTCATCTAATATAAACTTCATTGTAAAAATTTAAAAAATAACATTGTATCTCTCAAATGCTAAAAAATAAAGAAGAAAAATACATGATAACACCACTATTAAAAGTAAATATATTCAGGTATGCAGCATAGTGGTTAGACATTAAAGAAGAAAAGTAAATATATTCTAAAATGCATATTTGTTGCTTTTCTCTCTCAGAGCCTGTGACAGCACTGGTTTGTTAAAATCAAAACCAAACGAAGACCAGCCTTGTAAATTCCTTGAGCATACAAAACCAATTTAGTCATAAAATCAAAGCTTAATTTTGCTTATTTTGCAAAACTAAGTTGATCTGGATCCTTCCTTGTTTATTATGCCTCTGGGAATCATAAGCAAAACTTAAACTGTTTCTCAAAATTCAGATGAGGTAACCATTAACCATTTGAGATAACCACTAACCATGTTATGAGGTAACCACTATCTTTTAAGAAAATTCTAATATTATAACGGATCACTGTGAAAGAACAGCCACTCATCCTCATTATATAAGCTACTTTATAACCCCATACCCTTGAATCTCATTCCATGTTTGGTTTGAGTGCTCCTGGTTCACAAACTGTCTTTTTGGTATATACACAATAAACTTTCACTAATTAATACTTTGGTAATTCAAAAGTTTTACTTCTGACCTTTTGAACAGTTCAAATAAAACATTTGTTAGCTATAGTCAAATGCTCCTTAAACCTCTCCTGCAGATGCTTAGAAATTAATTCCCTTTCCTCTTTTACCAAATGTTATACACATTTACCAGAGTGATACACTTATTTGAATAGGCATGCCAATATGCAGCTCTCTTTCTCTTTTATTTACTCTTTTAACACTTTTTTCTTGTATTTTTAATTGATTTAATATTGCTTGGCTATAGAAATTGTATTCTAGTTTCGATACAAATATCTAGTATAAAATATAAATAGCTGAAGGGGGATACATGATGCAAAGTTTATTTCACTTTAACTGAGAATAAAAATCTGCCCCAATTAATGGGAAAAAAAGTTATGGAACCTACTTGTTACAGGTTGGTTTCTTTGAGAAGTAGACTCTGAGGCTTAATGGAGGTTTATTAAGGGGTTCTCCTGGGACTAATAGCCATGAATGAGGAAAGAAGGAAGCTGAATCAGTTAGGGGAAGAAGTCAAGCTGCAATGCAGTTTCAGTGAAATAGCTTAGCCATCTCTACAGGGAGTGCTGAAGATGGGATGGCCCAGCAGAGCTGTTCTAAGATGGAATGAGAAAGCAGGGTATTTTTACCCATGCATTAAATAATTACTGAATAAAGAAGAATTTAGGATGGGTTCATGACTTTTGGTGATGATCTTCAGCTGAGGCAATCATGAAGCATCATGGAGTAATCTATGATAAGGGTTAACAGATGAGTTGATGTGTGCTTGATGCTAACTGCATTCACATCAGCTGGGCTAATAAAAATTTTATTTCTGATGAGGGATAAAGGCATTGTATCTCAAGAGCATCACGCTGCTAAAAGAAATATTTATTGCCTTAAATTATATGGTATTTTAAATACTAAATAAACTAATTTTAAATGAAATATAATAAAACCTAAGGATATACTACAGAGATGTTTCTTTTGAAAATTCATCTGTCAATCTTATTTTTGCTCATTTGAAGGTAGTGTTGCTTTTTCTTTGGCTACTTTTCAGACCTGTTTTGTTTTTAGCAATTCGTAATGGTTTTCCTAGGTGTGATTTTATTTTCATTCATTTTATTTGGAGTTTGTAGTTACTCCTGAATTCCTGATATCTTTCTTCACTTTGCCTGCCTTACTCCACTCTGCCCTATCTCCTAGTACTTATATAGAATAACTGACAATTTTATTTTTGTCCCTAATATTTCTTAGATTTTTTTTAATCCATTTTTAATCTATTTTTTTCTTTCAGCTTGTAGTTATCTATATTATAGCTTTCTGATTCTCTATTTTGGTTTATCCAATCTACTGTTAAAACCATTTAAGTTAATAATTGCTGTTTTTCTGCTTTCTTATTTATAGATTATCCAATTTATAATTTCCTCTGTTCTAGTTCTCTAATGAAAGTTTTCATCTTGTCAGATACAATTAGTTATTTTAATGTTTTTAATAACTCTAAAATCTTGATTACATGTGGGTCTATTTTTATGAAGTGTTTTAGAGGTTCTGCATGATGTTATCTTCCTCCAGAAAATCATTTAATTTTCATGTGAAAATTAAAATAGGTGTATTTGAGCCTGGGATTCAGACTTCAGAAGTAATGGTTTGTTAAGGTTTGTTTTTAATAGTAGTGCAAAGCCATTTATGGGAATCAATTTGAGACCTGGAATGTTTAATAGAGCAACTCATTCTGGGCATGGCCTGAACTTCACCTTTTAAAACCGAAATACTGTAAGACAACCAAAGATTATGCTTAGTTTTCAGGACTCTTCTTAGCCTTGGCTTCTATTTGTCTCCTTGGTCTTTTATTGTAATAAAGAATATAAAAGTGCCTTGAGAGGATAAATGTATAGAATAATGAGCTATACTCTGTTCTCATTTTTTAGAACCTGGGCCCCTCAGCTTTTGCCTATCTTTGACACCTGAACTTCAATGTTTGTGTTCTAGTCTTAGGATACTACTAAAAGCACTAAGCTTCTACATTTTCCTTGGCCTGTCTGCTCTCTGTTGCATATAGATAAGCAAATATGCTAAGAAAGGGGGAATGATAGTGAATGTCTGGTGTATCTTAATGAACTTCCCACTATATGAAATAGATATTTACTTTTGAGCTTTTCATGAGACGAGCATGAAGGTTTGTGACAAAACCTGGGCTTTGATTCACAAATAAGCGATGTAAAATAGCAGAGAATACCAAAGAAATGGGAGTCATAGCAATGACCAACTATAGGGCAATATTATATCCAACAAATTTGGAAGCACTGTCATAATTCCAACAGATGACGTGTCTAATATCCTTAATATTGGAGCAGCTGAATCTAGTGCTCAGTGGCCTGAGCAGTAATGGGCTCACCAGGCTGATTCTGTGACATGTTTTGCTTGTGGTTCTGATGATGAGTAGCTTTTAAACTACTCTCAACATTTCCATTAATTTGGTGAGATATCCGGTAAACTATCAATAAATTATTTTCTGCTGTTTGCACACAATGAATTATATTGCATTCAACCAATTTATACTTTCAAAAATGTCTTAGTGTCATTTTCCCAATACTCTACTATCAAACTTTTAGATTGTTGTCCATTGGACAGGTGGAAAAATGTATTTTATTATTAATTTGTATTTAATTGAAAATTGAAATATGAGTATATCTAGTTGCATTTTTGTATTTTTTAAACCAGTTACCATTTACAGATTGCTTACTTTGTACAAGTATTTTGAGAAGTGGTTTTACACTTGTCTTTTGAGTTAACACTCATCAAAATCGTTTGTTATAGGTGCTAGCATCATAACTATTTTATAATCGAGGAAACAAATGTTTAGAAGAAATATCAAATGGCTTGCTTAGTTTACTGTAACAAATGAGCATGGAGCTGGAATTTCAACCTAAGTAGCCTAACTGTAGAGCCCATGTGCTTAGGCTACTTGGGTTGAAATTCTGGCTTCACGCTCATTTGTTACATACAATAAAGAAAACAAAATAAGGCTCATTTTGTCATATAATTGTAATGGAAAAAATAAAACTGAATTATTATTATTGAACATTAAATACATGCATAACTATCATAAAACACAAAAGAAGCTCAAATTTATTAGAAAATGAAAAGAAAATGTAATAGACAAGACTTGGTGTAATATTTGAGATGCGTCAAACTTGTAAAGTATATAAAATAAATATATAATTGCTAAACACCTGGGTTTTCTAAGCAAAGTTTTCTTCATGTATATTTATAAAATGTTGTATATAGGTACATATGTGTGTGTACATATAAACATATTCATATGTATGTATATATGTATTCTGGCAGATCTTTAGAATTTCCATAATAATGAAAAAGTCTCTTAATCATACAAATAGAGAAGAATGTTTTTGAAAACACTAAAACAAAACAAACAAGAAAACATAGCCTGAAAGTATTTCTAGTAGACTTGTCTTGAAGGCAATTATCTACTTTGCTAAAAAAAAAACAAATCATAATAGGAATTTGTTGGTAAATAAATCAAGACTATCCAACTTACTCGGGAATCAAAAGTAATATCAATAACATTTGATTAAGTGGCTCTACATGATGAATTAAAGATGAATATGTTCTCTAAAGATATCTGCACTCCCTAATTAATTACAAATAGATGCTATGCATGTTTACATTTTTTATCCATGCCATAAAGCTATTTTGAGGTTATGTTGCTGCAATATAATTCTTATTTATATTTTTCCAAATTAATGTTTGTCTATTGTTAAAATTCTAAGTATAATATCTGGAACAAGATCTCAATCTTCTTATGTTGTGCACACCATTTTCCCTTCTTCAAAGATTTCTAACATTCACACCCAAAGCTTTATATTATGACAAGTACCAAAACTATGCCATATTTGCAGATTGCTTATCCTTTTGAAAACATAATCATTCTTATAGGCACAGCCTATGCTTTTTCCTTCAAAACTCCCATATGTGAAGAAAAATAATCTGTGACCACCCGCATATTAACTCCTCTTCTCAATTCATCCATTAAATGCACTTTTACTTTTGTCCAGAATTCTACCAATTTTTTATTTTTTGGTTTTTGGTTTTCATAAAAAGAGAAAGTGTGAGAAAACATGACTTGGGCACACTCCTGAACATGGAAGAAAACACATGTTTTCAATTTCTCTTGAAAATAATAATTTTCTGTCTTCCTAGTGAAAGACTGATTGTTCTGGCCATAGCAGTAAGTAACCACCTGAGTCAGGTTGAAGACAATCATATTTGATCAATGACAACTTTCTTCAGTAGAGTACTTCTTAGAATCAGTCAAGCAGCAACCGCCTTTTTCACTTGCCCAGGCTTCTAAACGTCAGCCAATCAGAAAAAAATCTCTATTTGTTACTATGCCTTCACAGCTAAAATTCAACCAATCTCTAGACACTCCCACTTCTCAGAGTCTGCCAGTCCTTGTGAACTCTATTTCTTTAAACTCTGTAAAATTGCTCTCTGCTTTTCCTTTCATCCAGGGATAAGGATGATTGCCAAAACAAAATAATACAGCTTTTCTTTCAGGCAATGAATGATAATCTCTTCCTTTCTGCACTCTTCATGAAAATATTACTCAATACTGTCTACTTTTCAGGCTTGAGTGAAGAAACTGACTCCTATACTTATACTCCTTCTACATCATTTAGCATAATTTAATTCATCATACATTTGGAGCTCTCAGTGAATCAAATTATTTAAAAATATTTAAGTGGCAAGATATTTTAGGTGTCACACATTTAGTGGTGTCCAAACTTTGAATTGTAGCAGAAGCTTTTTTAAAAGAAAATTTCACAGCTAATCTAACTTGTAACTAGGAAAACATAATGTCTCTGGGCGAAATTAAGGAAATGGAAGCTAACTCTCTCTCATTCTTTACATTATACATTTCACCTCTGGAGCACTAAGGTGCTTCTTTATCAGCTGAGACTTTGATAAACAGCATTCAAACCACGAATGTATTTCTATGCCCTTGATTTACAGATTAGGATAGTGAGGCCCCAATGACTTCCTCAAAACCACATTAATGACATACAAATAAAAAAAAATTCTCTCGTGATTGAATTTTCACGTTCAATTTCTTTCAATTATGACCTTTTTCTAAAATAAATTATTCTCATTTATGTGGATTAATTAATGCATAAAAGGTTAGTTATAGTTTGCATTAATTTTATTGTTAGACACTATGTTGCAAAACTATAATAATCAAACAGTGTGGTAGTGGCATAAAACAAACACATAAATCCATGGACATAATAGAGAGAACAGAAATAAACCCATGTATATGCAGTCAACTAATATTTGACATAAGACCCAAAAACTCAAGACAATCTCTTCAATAAATAGTTCTGGGGAAATTGGATATTTACATGAAAATGAGTGAAACTAGGACTCTACCTTACATTACTCACAAAAATTAACCAAGAGTGGAATACAGACTTAAATTTAATTCCTGAAGCCATAAAACAGCTGGGAGAAAGCACGGGAAAAAAGCTCCTTGGCATTGGTCTTGGCAATGACTCTTTCAAATATGGCACCTAAAGCATAAACAACAAAATTAAAAAAAAAAAAAAAAGTGGGACTACATTAATCTAAAAACTCTGCAAAGCAAAACAAACAATCAATAAAATGAAAAGGCAACCTACAAATGGGAGATAACATTTGCCAACAACACATCTAATAAGAGGTTAATATCCAAAAATATATAAGTAACTCATACAACTCAATGGCAAAAATAATAATAATAACAATAATTAAATTAAAAATGAACAAGGGACCTGAATAGACATTTTCTCAAAGAAGACATACAAATAACAAAAAGGTGCTCAATATCACTAATAGGCAGGGAAATGTAAATCAAAACCACAATGAGATATCACCTCAAACCTATTAGAATGGCTATTATCAAAAAGACAAGAAATAAGTATTGATGAGGACATGGAGAAAAGGGGATCCTTATGCACTGTTGGTGGAAATATAAACCAGTATATCTATGAAAAACAGTATGGAGTTTCCTCAAAAAATGAAAAATAGAGGTATAATATGATCCAGCAATTCTATTTTTGGGTATATACCTGAAAGAAATGAAATCACTATCTCAAAGTGGTATTTGTACCCCTGTTTTTTACTGTAGCATTATTTGCAATAGCCAAGAAATGAAAACAACCTGTGTTCATCAACAGATAAATGGATAAATAAAATATGATGCAATATATATACATACATATATGCAATGGAATATTATTCAGCCATAAAATAAAAAGAACAAAATCCTGCCATTTGTGAAAACAGCAATGGACTATGAGGGCATTATACTAAGTGAAATAAGTCAGACGGAGAAACACAAATACTATATAATATCATTTACATGTGAAATCTAAAAGAAATGAACTATAAAAAGAGAGAACAGAATTATGATTTTCAGAGGCAGGGAATGTACAGGGGGTGAGGAAAATGGATGAAAGTGGTTGAAAATTACAAACTTCCAGTTATAAGGTAAGTTCTGGGGATATAATGTACAGCTAGGTGACTATAGTTAACAATAATGTATCATATATTTGAAAGTAGCTAAGAGAATATATCTCAAAAGTTCTCATCAGAAAAAATTTTAATTACAAGAGGTGACAGATGTTAAGTAAACTTATTGTGATCATTTCACAATATATACATGCATCAAATCATTAGGGTGTACACCTTAAACTTACACAATTTTGTATGTTAATTAGCTCAATAAAACTAAAAAAAATTGAATACATTCTAGAATATTTGACTTTATTTACTCACATATATCCAGTATCTTTTGATTTTTAAGTCTTCATTCATACTATTTAAAATTAAAATTTATTATAGTTATGTATTGCATTCCTCTTTTATGTATTATTGGATTGAAAAAAATATCAATGTTAATAGCAACTGAAGTTTATTCAATTTTATTTTATTTATAATGTTAGTGAGAAATATATCATTGACTTTTTAATAGATATTTTCATTATTGTATAAAAACATACATTTATATTTAGCTTAGAGTTTTACTAAGTGATTAAGTTAATAAATCAATTTCAATTAATTTATTCAACAAATATATATTTACAAACTTTTCATGCACTAGGAAACGTTATAAGCACTTAAAATATATCAGTGAACCAGACAAATTTTCCTGCCCTCATGAAATGTAGATTCTAAGGATGGGGATCAGAAAAAATAATAAATAACTATAATAAATAAAGTACATGGAATGTTACAAAATGATAGTGTTATAGAAACAAGAAAAAATAAAGTGGAGTTTTGGAATTGAAAACCTTTTTTTATAAAGGCATAGATTTTAATTTAAAATTGAGTGCTGAAATAGGAACATAATGAGATGGTATTTTAGCAAAGATGAGAGATATGAAGAAATTAGCAGAGAAATATATGGATAAAGAGCTTTTTTTTAGGCAGAAAAATTAGCCCATACAAAAGCCCTAAGATAATATGTTTATTGACTGTTCAAAGAACAGTTAGGAAGCCCATGTAGCTGGATAGAATATATACAAAGGAAAAATATAAGACATGAGTTCAAAAAGGTAAAAAGAATCCAGGCATTCCAGGACTAGTCCTATATGTAGGCCTTTAATCTGAGTAAAATAGAAAACAATTGCAGAATGCAGGGTTCTGAGCCGAAGGGTGATCTTATATGCTTAGCACTGTTAGGAAGTTATTAGGCTAAACCAGTCAAGAGATAAATGTTAATGGTAGCTTGGACCAGAATGGTGAATAGGATTCACTTGAAATGTTGGAGGTTGAGAGTAGAGGAAGAGAGAGAAATATCAAGGATGACCCTGAAGTTTGTGGTTTAATGGAGTTCCTATCAACTGAAGTAAAGGAATTTGCAGGTGGAACAGGTGTATATGGACAAGATTAGTTCAACTAAACACATAGAAATAAGGTGTCAGGCACAAAAGAGGAGAAGACAGTCTTGATTTCAAGCTGGAGATAAAACATATGAACGATCAACATAAAAATAGAATTTGTAATAATCTTAAATAAACAAGAGAAAAAGGCCAATAATTGAGCCCTGAGGCACTAAAATTTAAAGAAATACGAAAAAAATGTAACCTGCAATTGAAACTGAGAAGGAACCACTAGAGAGATAAGAAGATCAAGAGAGTAAGTAGGTCCAGAAGCCAAATAAAGGACTTTTTTTTTTTAATGGAGGCTATACTAGAGAAATATCCATTAAAACTAATAATTTGAATGTCATTGATAATTTCTTCAGAAAACAGATTCGATGATCTTACTGGAGAGAATAAGAGTATACATGGGCGTTTCAGGGAGTTAAAGATGATATGAATAAAAGTTATTATTTGTAAAGTGAATTTAAGCAATGCTGTCTCAAATAATATTGGACATGTCTCTTTTTAATAAGCCTTAAAAGATCTTCTAATATACAAATGTTGTAAATTTCCCTGGAGCTTATAGTAAGCACTTTGGCCCACTCATATGACAAAGGCCTTTGATTTTTCCAAAACATTGGTAGAATTAGTGTTCTATACATTTTGAAAATATAAATTGCTAGTCATTCATGCCTGTGGATTTTAAGAGAAACATATTAAAAGAATTGCTAGAGAAAAACCAGCTTAAATACTTAGTGCTTTCTAAGTTTGTTTAATTAGCTATATATGTTCTAAGTTAGCTTGCCATGTGATATTTAGTTCATACCACAGTATGGATTTAATTCCCCTAAATAGATTATATTTATGTCCTTAAATTCCAGAATTTAAATAATACCTCTAGGTATTGCTAAATAAGGGTATCTAAGCAAAATAGAAACAACTGGATTGAAAGCAATCTTCTGGTTCCTCACCTGGGAAGATAGCTAATCAAATGTCTGACAAAATGACATTTTAATGATCTCATACCATAGCTCCATCAATCCTTCATAAAATCCCTTAAGATTTAATACTATAAAGGTCATAGATTTTTTTTCTTTCCTGAATTAAATATATACAATGTATGTATAACTTCTCATTAGTTGTGCTAGTTTTAAAACAGCAATTCTATTATTCAAGGCGGGAATTCATAATTGTGTTTCTAATATTAACAGCAGTCACTTTCTGATGTTGGCACTGATCTCTGTTCAGTTCCTGTTCCACTCAGTACGTGATGGAGCATTTACTGAGCATTCTCCTGGGTGTACAGAAGTGTCAGACTACTTTTCAAACCACCTGTCACAGATAATAATAAAACTATGCTCACGTGAACTTTTGAAGCAAGGCAGCAACCTGTGCTTTCATGTCACAATTATTACAAAATGAAAGCAAAGGAAATTAATAGAATTTGACATGTAGATAAATTTGCCTTTTAGCTATACTTAAGGACCTGAGGAATATTATGTAAATAGAAGAAAATGCAAATTGAGGAAATATAATCAGAAAATTACCACATAGTTTGTTATGCCCTAATAATATCTCCTATAGAGTCAATTTTACCAATTTGGACAACTGAAGAGAAAGTCAATCTTCATTAAAAAAAGTCCAAATTAGTGTATTCATAAAATTAGTGTATGCATGTATGTATGAATTTATTCTACACATATAGATTCTCCTGAGGCATATTATAAAGCATAATACTCAATGTAATAATAATAATAGCCCTATAAGGTAGGCATTATTCTCAATTAAACATATAAAGAAACTGAAGCAAAGAAAATATTTAAATTGCATATTGCTCAATGTCACATCAATATTTCAGCAAATATTGGTTACCTAATTTGGGGTTCCTGCCACCAAATTTCTTGTTTAAAAAAATACGACTCTAATTTTGTTCAGTTATTGGAAGACATATGATTCATGGGACCCATCAGAGACCAAGGGGTTAAATATTATTTATTATAAATCAGTGTTGGTAATTCTATTCTTCTGATCAGACATCATGGAGATGACATAACCTAAACTAATTAAAAGGAAGACTCTTCGGACTGTTTTCCTTGCTCTTACAATCAACATACAATAAAGACCATCTTCTAGGATTTGTACATAGTTGTGCTAGGATACAATGTTGGGAACTGGTGTATCCATGTAGCAATCATAAGAGAAATATCAAGAAAGTTAAATAGTAGTTGATCAGTTTCTTACATCACTGAGTCATTGTATTAACTCATCTTATAACAGCTTACCTATGAACTTACGAATATTTGAGATAATAGGGGTCCACAATATATCACCAGATTTTATTTTACTTTCCAATATAAATGTCTGCTGTAGCTAGCTAGTGTTGAAACAGTAATTTAAAACCATGACTTGCAATTCAAATATGTGGGTTTTTGCCATTGCAAAATCTGAAATTACTTTAAAATTTAATATTTATACCTATTGAAACAGAATAATCGTTATTATTTTTTTTTCTGATTTTCAGCCTATACAGCACAATTATAGAATTTTGGTGATTAAAAAAAGTATGCATATCAACAATTCCAGCCACCTCCATTTAACTTTAAAGAACTGATAACCAAAGCTAGTTAGTTGAAAATCCACTTCTTCTATCCCCTAGTCCATTAAATCAGCCTCAAGTTTAAACCTTAATGCCATGAAAAATAACTATGGCTTATCAGAGGAAATTAATTCTTTTCTCTTTTGCTTTATCACTATAGAGTGCTAAATTGGATAAATTTTACATTATAATATTTTAATGAGGATTAAGTGATACAAATATAAAATTACTACAAATATAAAATTACTGGCACATATTAGCTGCCAATAGATACTAGTTTTTATAGATATCTTTTTCTATGGAAAGAATGTTCTGCAAAATTATAATTTCAAAAAATGTACTTGAAGAATGAGTACTATGTTAAATATATTTTTGCAATATTGTAGTTCTTTCTTTCAGAATTAAAACACATTAACATATTAAAGGTTTTGAGAAGTTCTAGAGTACCAAGATCTATGTTATCAATTGTTGCATAGCATATTATCTCAAAATTTAGCATCAAAAAACAATAAATGTAATATCTCTCACAGGTATTCTGGATTAGGTATCTGGGAACAGTTTAATTGTCTAGTTCTGGCTGAGTCTCTTGTAAACTTGTGAGGTTGGAGTCAGGATGTTGGCTAAGGCTTGTAGTCATCTGAAGTCTTCACTGAACTGGAAGATCAAATTTCAAGGTGGCTCACTCACTTGCTTGGAAAATCAGTGCAGATCATAGGCATCAGAACTCAGTGACTTGTCATGGGGCCCTCTCCACAGATCTTACACTAGTTATGCTACTATGACATTGTAGTTGGATTCCCTCAAAGCAAGGAATCTGAGGGAATGAAACACGGAAGAAACTGCAATGCCTTTTATAACTATAAAAAATAGAAACTTCATTTAGAATAGAGTCGAGATGCTAGTAGAGAGAACTCTTACGTATGTGAGACTGATCCCAACACACTGATCCCAACACACACTGATCCCAACACACACTGATCCCAACAGAAAGAGACGTACACATCTTCAACAGAAAGTGATCCTACATTACTAACCCATTAAGAGGAAGCAAAGATTTCTTCTTGCCCAGAAAAATCTCAGTCAATGAGAGACTGCCATTACTCAGCCAATAAAGAGTCATTATACTTTGAAATTTCAGTTTTCTCCAAAGGATTTTTGGTTCACAAAAGCCCATCCCAAGTCCATAAAAGAGTGCTCCTCTCCTTTGTTCCTCTAGAGTTGCATATGGTTCACAATTAGACCACAAGTCTTAAAATGCAAATCTTTGTTATTCTCAAATGAACACATTTTTTTGATAAAGAAATATCTAGTTGTTTAAACATAAGCAGTCTAAAAATTTACATGTCTTGCCATATGCTATTTATTAGAAGTCAGTTATTAAGTTCAGGCAATACTGAATAGAAGGAGGTTAAAGCCCCATCCCTTAAAGGGAAGAATAGCAAAGGATCCTGAACATACTATTAAGCCACTACAGTATCTGTATAACTTTAATCTAGATTTTTCTAACATAATTTGACCTTGTAAATGTATTTTAAAGTAATATAGTTCTAAGCATTTCTTTTAGGTACTTTTGACATAAAATAATTCTATGTGGTTTAATTTGAATAAATAAATGAGGAAAGTTTGACATGAGCAAATAAAGAATTTGAGTATTTCTAAAATCTTTAAGCAGCTTGACAACTGTTTATTTTAAAACACTTCTGTGAATTGTATTTATATTATTTGCTTGCTTCTAATAATTCTCAACTTTTGATCATGATCTAAATTGGTAATCATGATTTTTGAACTATACAAATGGATATTAAAAAAAACACATTTTGGAGTGACATTTTCTAACTGCAACTTGGCATATACTATTGTATTTTTATGTTTTAAATGGTGTTGTTAATGATTCTGGCTAGGGCTGCTATTCTGTAATGTGATGCTGTTGCGAGAAGTGAAATTATTTGTATAGCAGAAGTGTTCTGTTTCCTCATCTGCTATTAGATTGGTAAATGGAACACTTTTTAATAAAATACTCTTCTCACTTCAAGGCCAAGTAACACCCAGAGAATGGAATCCCATAGTTCCTCACTCCTGACTGTAATCTAGAATTTATAAGCAGAGCTATAGAGTTTTTTTGAATACTTTATGTGTCTAGCTTAGTACCTTAAAGTAGACAAGTATATAGGCGCTTAAATAAATGCCCTCGTCATGAATAATGAGTTTCAGGCAGCCCAAGTACCTCATATATACCTTTCTAAAATGTAGGTATCAACAAAGTTATAGAGTCTCTTGGGGCCCAGAATCATTTAGGAGATACTTAATATCTGCTATCAACCATAAAATGGAATTTAATAACTAGAAAGATAGTGAGATATGTTGCATAAACATAAGTATTCACAAACACAGAATGCATTCACAGGAAACAGAGAAAATAAAACATAGACCTCCATATTCTCTTTTGTAGAGAAGATAGAACATAAGAAAACCAACTGTTAGAATTTAGCTGCCCTTAGATTACAGTTGCTTCCTTTATCTACTGTTTTGTTCTTTACTCGGGTTTCAGCTATTCTTTGCCCCATGTAGCCCCATCACCAGAAATTGTACCTCTGGGAATGACAATTTTCCACAAGAGCAATTTTTATATCTAAAAGACAAGGGGAATATAAGAAGAATGGTTGTTGCTGTTAAAGTATGTCCTCAGGATTATAAACTGCATTATGCAGTCATGAACTTCTCTATTAATGTCATTTAACCTTTGGCAATATTAGTCAAGAGAGGATCTTGTGAAGGATGGTACATTAACTTTTAAAAGTGATGGCTGTGATATTCCTGCTGTGATATTGAATGGCATAGGCTGAACTTCAGCACAGCCTTCCAAAGACATAAGATACTTTTTCTCTACAGGGTAAAGCTTACATACAGGAGGGCAGAGTTGTGAATTCAGATAGTTCAACCTGTCCTTTGAGCAGTAAGACATAATGGTGCTATTTTTAGAAAAGATGTTATAAAATAACCCACTTTCCTGGTTATTGACAACTATAGTCTTAATTCAACAATCAATTCAGTCTATAAAGAGATACTGGGAGCCTGCAGTATATATATTAAAAATAAATATCACTGCTCCAAAATTCTAGAATTTCTAAACTATTTAGGGAAAAACACTAAACAAATAATATAAATGTAATGAGATTAAGTCCTAGTAACAGGTTGGACAAATTACTGAGAGAATAGAAAAAGTAATTATCTGACTGGATCAAGGGGTGAAGTAAAGCATTGCTCCTAGGGAGATTAATGACCAAGCTGATAAATGGGGAAAATAACGAAGCTATAAATATAAACCTAGAGTCAGACCAAAATTAAATCCTTGCTCTTCTATTTTATGAATGACCTTTGACCTATTACTTAATCTCATGGAATTTCAGTCATCTTATACTTCTAATACTCCATTTCTTCATTTTTATGTCCTAGTAGCAACTCAAACTGAATAAGTCCAAAACTTAACCAACCATATTTCCTGTAAAAATGTGCACCTCCTGATGTATTTCATAATCTAATGATGCTTATCTCCATTTGCCAGTTTTATTATCCCCCAAGTAGATAGAAGGACTCATATTTAGTAGAAATTGAGTGGACTCTGAAACCTGACAGGTTCTAGCATTTACCAATTGTGTGTATTCATAGACAGTTATCAACCTCATGAGCATCTATTCTCTCAACTATAACACAGTAACAAGACTTGCTTTGGAAGATCATTATGAGAACTGGCTACTGCGTATGTAAAGATGCTGTCACATTGTCATTTTTGAAAGACAAAAAGATAAATATTATATTTACAAATATTCACATTTTCCTAATCTCACATATTTTAGAAATTCAATGAAATTTCAAGTGCTGTAAAGTATTCCTCTTAAACATTTCTCTGCATATCCTCATTTTGTCTCCATGGTCTGTGATTTAGTGCAGATTCTCAGCATTTCACACCTGAGTTAGAACAGATTTCCAACTGAGCAGTTTGATAAAAGCTGTCCTGCCATGTAACTCATTCTCCACAATGTGGCTCCCATGATTTCTTTGCTGAATCTATCTGATTATAAATTTTGCATAGAAATTGTGAATGACCACCAGTTGTTTTCATGATAAAGTTAATACTTACTGACATAGCAAATACAACCATTCCTACTTTGATCCTTTCCAGGTATTTTTTTTTTCTTTAGATTTAATTGTTTTATAATGGATTACAGTTTGCTATACACTTATATTATCAACCTTATTAATTATATTTCAGACTTTAATAAATTTATTAATGTAGAATTGATATATAAAAACTGCATATTTAAACATATATAATTTGATGAATTTGGACATATGTATATTCTTATGATACCATCATCACAAAGTAATAAACATACCCATCACTTCCAAAAGCTTCCATGTGTCACTTTGAATCCCCTCACACATTTTTAAATTATCTTCTGCCACAGACACTACTCACTGTACCAACCATAAAAATAAATTATAAACCTACCTCTTACAGATTGACTTCTCTCTTCAGCCTCAGTACTAAGTATTTTACCAACATTTTATCCTCAGAAGTAGATTATAGTTTACTGCATATACTTACCCTAATTTCACAGATAAAATTAAAGTGTATTGATTTAGTAACTGCCCAGGAAGTAACTGGAGGACTAGGAATTTAAACCTAGATAATTTATCTCTAGAGCCCTTAGTTATACATCACCGAGAATACATTGACTTGTGATTCTTTGAATGTCCTTTTATTTCACATCCATATGGTTTTTCATATGCTCTTTTGGATAAATCTTTACTGTAGATCTGCTTATACAAAAACTTTACAACTGAGTTCAAACATCTTCACCTCTAAAAAGCCTTTTTTCATTCTCTGACTGATCGTGTTCATATTGAGATATAAACAGATCTCTATTGCAGAATCTTCCATCAGTCTGTAATTGTTTTGAGAGTAAAAGTGCTAAACTTTCATCTCATTATGTGGTAAATTACCTCTAAATATTTACTTAGTTAATATAGTAAATGATTATAAAAGTTTTATAGAATGACATTAATTCTTTTATCCTATATACTTATTAACTCTCTTCCCATGTGTTCTCCAATATCCTATTTAGTCCTTTTTTCCATAGACTAGATGATCTTTATAAAGAATTAGTCAAATCTTATCTTTCCATACCTCAGAAATCTACAAAGGTTAACGATTACATTTATAACAAAATCTGAACTCCTCACTTGGTTTTTCATTAATTAAAGCATCCAGTCTGCCACCCTCTGAACTCCTCACTCTTCACATCTTTTACTGTCCTCTAGACATCACACTCTCTCTCTCCGTCCTTTGAATATGTCCTTTGTAATTTCTATTCCTCTATTAGAACATTCTTAATCCACAGCTTTGCATGATTCCCATTTCATTATTTTGGATTTAAGTCAAAAAACCCTTCCTGTAGAAGACTTCTATGATCTTCCTGTGACAACAACACTGTACTCACCACATCTGCCAAAATCTTTACCCCATTACCTAGGTTTAATTTTGTCATAACATTTGTCACTAGCATTATCTGAAATCATCTTACTTGTAAGTGTATAGTTGTTCTTGGTATCCTCACTAGACTATGAGTTCAATAAAGGTGGTGAATTTATTTGTACTGTGCTGTCTGTTAAGCATAGACTATTAAATATCTAATTAATATTTTTAAATGAGTGGTGTAAAACACACAATTATGCATGGAGAAAATAATACAGTAGAAAATCTATGAATAACATTTAGCGAGAATAAGAAAATTGCTAAATAAGTTGCAACATGAAGTATGAGAATTACTCATGGAGTGTAATTGAAATAAGACAAGTTAGGATAACAAAGACTGAACATATTAAAGATTTTTAAAGGTATAATGATTAGAATTTAGATACCTATTTATATATGGAAGAGAATATCAACATGATGTATTTGCCTCAGGTGACTAAATTAATAGTGTTAGTACTAAACCTGATAGAATTTCAAGGGAAAAAACATGTCTTAGGGTTAGTGTTTAGAAATGCTAATATTATTTTAGAACTACAGTATTGTGTTCTAAGTACCTGTGGAACATTCTATTAGATAATCTGGATTTGGCTATATTTTTCTGGGATTAAAAAAAAAAGATATTGGAAAAGAAACTGTAGTCAAAGCATTTGAAATGAATGAGGTTGTCTAAAAAAATATTTAATGTAAGAAGTTAACAATAGACCTGGGGGAAGTAATAGAAACAAGAGAATAAGTGAGAAATATATTTTGTTATAACTGCTGCGTAGTAGTAGAACGATCACACACTCCAAGAGGCAATTTTAAATAGTATTCAGAATGGAGAAGAAACAGAGTGTAGGACAGATACCACCTGACCATGAATGTACATTACTGCTCTCCCCTGTGTCCCACTCCACAATTTTAAACCTTAAAGAACAAGATACCATCCTTAAATACTATTTAAATGTAGACAGACCACTTACCCTGTCTGTCACCAAAAGTCCTGTCGCCTTTCTAAATGTAATTCCATAAATACTAAAAAAATTTTGAAGTACCAGCCAGAGAACTATGTAGCCACAGGCTTGGTCTCTGTGTAGAAATATCTCCAATGTTTCTTCCTTATGATAGTTTGACTTTTACTATGTTTATTCTAAGTGCTAGTGAACTCAATGCCATTTTGGCTGTCGGCCAATGTGTATAATATTGGGCATTTGCATTCAGTCTCTCTTGAAGAAGCAGCCACAGTTTGTAAAATGTTACAAATTAATTTTACTCTGTTATTGTGCAGATAGGGATGGGAATGACAGGATACATACAATCATGAAAATGAATGCTGCTTATTTTCTTTTTTAGGCAAAGAAAAAATTTAAAAGAGAGGTTAATTGCCATCAGTACAAAATGTACAAGGAGCTCTAACTCTCAAAAGATTAAACAAATATTCAAAATAAAGATTTTCTTGAGAAGAAATGTACTCTTCTATTTCTACGTGTTAAAACAAAATACTTATAAAGGGTTTTTTTCCAAATGTTAAAATAAAATAAATAAATGGAATAAAATAAAGAACAATATGATACATTATCATTCCTAACAATTCTATTGCAAAGATGGTTTTAAGGCCTCTGAATTCCAGTAGGAAAAAATTAAAACTCAAAAATATTCTTAATAAGAATGGACAAAAAACTATCGTTTCAAATTAATTATCTGTAATAAAAGCAGAAAACTATTATCTGGAGCCAGTGTCCTTAGTCAAGTACAGGGGCGGGATACCACTTGCTAGACTGGGCTGATTTATTTGAGAAAACAGCCATATCAACTAATTAATGTTTAGTTTTTCACTGTGACCAAAACTGATGTGTAAGTAGCATGATATGTGAATAACTGCTTGAAAACTTAAAGCGACTGACACAGACTTCAGTAGTTAGTGTTTATAAAGTACTTCCTGGGAGTCAGGGCTCAGATTGTGCTTTCCTCTGTGGGGTACAAGAATGTCCTGCCGCTCAGCCTTTTCAAACTGTAGAGGATGAAGAGTCAATCTTGAGGATATGAAGTCACAGTCTTATTAAACAGATATTGTATTTGATCCATAGTGAATCCAGCATTTTAGATTGAGTGGAACCATACCTAGAGATGAACTTTGAAGCAAATCTTTTGGGACAATTGGAGACCAAGTTTAACTATTCAGGCTTTATGTTTTTATGACCTACAGTTTTCCTTAATTTTAACTTTAAAAATTCTGTTCAATATATTATCATATATAGCTAGTACACATAAATTTTGAGTTCTTTGGGCATACCTTGATGAATAATCTTACTTTTATTGTTGGAAAAATGTCAGAATGGGTTGTCTGAGAACAGTATTTCACCATTTCCTGCTCCTTCTCAAAATGAACCAAAAGGGTATTAGAGAGGAGTTTCTGAAATATCTCCTCACTCATCATTTGATATAATATCTGGAATAGTGAAAAAACATGCTTTATAGAAGTGAGGTTCAATTATGTTAGAAAGTTTCCAAATAAATAAAACAACACTTTAGGAAAAGAAAAATAAATAGGCATAATGATAATGACTTTTTAATCTGTGTCTTATTTAATAATGACACAATGAAAATTCATTAGGTTTTAATGAAAATACACTAAAAATTCACGTCACTTTACTTGTGATATTTAAAATATGTATACACACATGTACACAAACAAGATTCACAAAAAAAATCATGACAGTGATTTAAATCAACAATTGGTTTTCTCTTAGAAACATGAGAACTGACATCCTAAAATTTTCCTTTTCTTTATGAAAATTTTCAACTCATTTTCAAATAATTTAAAAGCTGGAAAAAAATTTTTCAAGACTTAAAGGTGCTCTAGGTAGGGCAATAACATCAATTGCAACTGAAGAAACAAAAGTGTCAATTTAAGAATAGGCTATAATAAAAATGTGTTATTCTTTGTAGAGTAAATAAGGATTTTCTAAGTTTAGATTAAAACCATATGAAATGCTCTAAAGGGGTATAGTTTAATGTAGCCAAAAAAATTTAAAAATAATAATTGCATTATTAGTTTCTTAGAATATTACAATGATCACTGAGTTAAGAATTTAGTTTTATTTTTTAACCTGCCAATTTCTAGGCTTATTTTACTGCATATCTCTCTTTTACTCGTGTAAAAACTATTATTACTCTAAAATTGTATTTTGCAAAAACATTTGAGGAACATTAGGCCATTGACTTAAAAAAAAAACATCAAATTTATGAGATTTGTCAATGAATCCCAAAAATAATAGAAATGTGTTACTAGCTTTTTGGATTTACTTCATCAACTCTTCCTATGTCTTCATTTCATTACCTCCTACACATATGCTTTTCTTTATTTTCTTAACATTATCGTTGAAGCCTAGACACATTTCCACAAATACAAAATTTTAATAGAAGCCTAACGGGTCTTGTTCCTCTGTTATTTCCCTCTCCATCTGTCTTACACATAACCGAATTTTTGTATATACATAATTTTTATAGCAAACTCTTACTCAAAAGATCTGAAGAGATAACTATTACTGTAAGGTCAACCAAATCAAAATTTCCATTTCAACCTCATTTCTCTATTCTTGCCTACACAGACATTTAGGAATCTATAGCGTCTGCTCCTTATGCTATGAAGATGTCATAGTTATTCAGTTCTCCAAGTCTTGATACGCCTTCTCCTGCCTTGCAATATTCTTATCTCTCTATTATATATCTCCAGGTCCTACTTGCAGAGCTGTTTTTTTTTTAAATCTAATTCTGTCATAATAATATTTTCTTTCTCTGAATTTATTATGTTTTTATATGCCAATCATGTGGCATTTAAATAGGTTTTGACTTGCTCTATCTATGTAATTGTTTCCTTGTAGTGTTCCTTGAATTTGAAAGCACTTATCTTTTACTAAATCTACTTCCTGGAGTGTACCAGTCCAGAGTTTACTTCTTGGTATCTATCATTAAACAAACATTATTGAATACATAATATAGTCTTAAAAGTCTACTAAAAACTCCCTTGAAAATTCAAAGTAAAATAAACTATTTCCTACTTTCTGAGAGCTCATAGTCTAATAGTGAAGTTAAAAAAGCAGGTAATTATACTTCATTGTATTTCCTTTTCATAGAGCCACACATATATGAGGTAATTTATGACTTTATACAGAGAGTAACAAGAATTTATTAGAGTGCTTATTTCCAGGCATTGTGTAAGTCATAAATAAATAAATAAAGTAATATGTTCAATTAATAAGCATAGTTCCAAGAATATAATAAACACTCTAAGAAGGTCTGATTTTAGAATTTTTATTTTAATAATTATTAATACTATTTTAGTTATTTCATTCAATATGCCTATAAGATACAGACATTTGTATCTTTTAAGTTAAGAAAATTGGGCACAGGTTATATTAAATAAAATTATTTAACCTTATGATCATCTAGCTAGAATTTAATAGCTCTAGACTTTGAACTCATTATCTTAATTTTAGAATCTTTATTTCTTTTTACTGTAAGTAGCTTTGACAATTGACTTTTCCTTCAGTGACATTCTTAAAGTAAGAATGGGTTTGAATAAAGATAATATTATGTTCATACAAGGTAAACTTCTTAAAACTTTCTTGGTCTCTCATTTTTTTTTTTTTTTTTTTTTTGCCTTAAAAGAAATGTTTCAACCAAGAGGCAGAGAATAAACATATTAATATTAGAATGTGGCTGCCTTTTTTTTCCTTCAGAGTTTAACCTGACTATAATGTTCAGTCATACAGAAGTCTATTTAGTTTGTTCTGGAAACAGTAGATGTTATTTGAAGAACTTTAACAAAGAGGTTAAAGGCAAAGTTGATTTGAACAATAAAAATATCATTTACCTACATTTTAAATCAAAACATTTTATTTGAAACCAGTACTTCAGCTTTTTAAATGCTGAGATTACCAGATAATTTTCTTCACATTTTAAAGAATATGTGAATCATCATAACTGGGGAGTCTCTGTCCAATTGGATCTTCTTTTTAATAGTGCAACATACAAAGACTATCCAAAGAGACTTGAAATGGTAAAAAGCTTTTGCATTATACATTCTAGCCAGTCAGTAGTACCTGAAAAATTCACCATAATCCTTCATAAACCTGAAAATAAGTAAATGTCTGGTAGTGTCACCCAATGGTGAGCCCATAATTTTGTCTTTTTTATAATTAGTATTATCAAATATATGTATTTATGTAATCATTACCAATAACACTTATCAATGATGTACTTCAAGCCATGCCACACATTAAACTGTATGAAGCACTTTACAAACATAATTTTAATTTTATCGACTCTATGAGGAAGCTGTTATTATATTCCACAATTTGGCACATACAGAAATTGAAACTTGTCTAAGAAAGCTAACCAAATAGTTGTCAGAGCCTAGTTATGAACCTATTTGTTGACACCCAGAACCTGAACTCTAAACCAGTTGTAAATACTATTTATAAACACAGTTGGGAGTGTAGGTAGAAAGAGTAGATAAAAGAGGACATTAAAGAAGAAAAATAGTACCTTCACAAAATGCAGTCTCAGCTAAAGTCTTAGTTCTTACTTACTATGTTATTTATGTATTGTTCAGCTGAAGTAACCTAGGTAAGCTCTGCTGCTTTCATATATCCTTTTTCTCAGAGCACAGATATACCAGCGAGTCTGTTAGAAAGCCTTTTCTCAGTTGTCTGATCTTTAGGAATTCTGAATCTCTGGTTCACAGTCAGTTGTATTTTTATTAAAAATATGAGAAATTGAAGATTTGTTTTTTTTTAGCAAATAGGATTAAAGGTTTTGAGAATCATCTCCTGTTATTATGCTCACTTTAGAGAGTCAAGTCATAGTATCCAGCATGAAAAAAAGTACTCTTATTCTATAGCAAATTCAAAACAAACTAAGAAAGTAAAGTTTTGATTTTTTTTCCTATCCACCATTAATGGACTGAAACCTTTGTCTTTGGAGAAAAGTACAAATACATATCTTTCACTCTCAATGCTTAGATATGAGCCCAGGCTTTCCTCACAGCCAATCTCTGGCTCAAAATAGCTCTAAAGCATAATTAGTTGCATGGCCTGCTTCATAGTCTGTGGTATTAATATTATTGGAGATTTATAACAGACAAGAACAACACTATCTAATTTTTATATATAAATATGAATATTTAATTTTTCTAAACCACCCAGTCTGAAAAAAACTGATTTCTATCAGACCTATTCCCAACAAACATATTAAACAATAGAATATATTGTTCCCAATGCTTTTATCTTAACAAAAACATAAAAAGCACTACACTTAAATAAAATGATAATGTAAAAAAAGTTTCCTGAATGACTATTTTACATATGTTTTCATAGTTTTATGTTCATAACTTGCTTTCATATCCTTTATCTCATTTAATTTTACAAGTTGTAAGTCAGACAAGGCATGGATCAGAACCATTTTATAGTTTTTACTTATATTCAAAGAAACTAAGGGACCTCCCTAGCACACATATGTTATAAAATCAAATACTAGAATCAATAATCCAGTTTTTCCCACCTCTTTATTTCTCCAGTGCATTTGCTAATCTGTTATTCTATAGTACCTTTCTAAAGAGTAAATGATTTGTGAGATAAATCTACAATACTCGTCTAATTTGGGGTATCAAAATGTATATTTTAAGCCTAAGGCATCTCATAATGTTTTGCATGTAGTCTACATAGTTCACAGTCAGAAGAATAATTTTTGTAGTTGCTTTTAAATTTTGGAAAAAATATCTATTTAATATCAGAATGAGAGATGTCACTGACTAATTTATTCTGTAATATGATCACAAATCATGCTTTTATTTATAAAAACTCATCTATTTTATGCTCTACTCAAGCAGAATAAATAATTATTTCTAAGCCTTAGGTTTATAATAAATGTATACATTATTTGCCTAGCATCTAGAATTTAGTAGTTGCTTAATAAATGCTTGCTTATTTTCATACATTAAAAATGAAGGCTCATATTATTTTTTAAATATGTTATCAAAGACAAGGGAAGTAAAAGCAAAAATAAATGAATGGGACTATATCAAATTAAAAGTATTCTATGCAGCAAAAGAAACCATAAACAAGACAAAACAACTGAATGAAAGATATTTGCAAAAAACACCTTCAATAAGGGGCTAATACCTAAAATACAAGAAACTCATACAACTCTACAACAACAAAAAATAAACAATATAATAAAAAAGGACAAACATCTAAACAGACACTTCTCACAAGAAGACATACAAATGGCCAACAGATTTCCGAAAAGATACTCAACTTCACAAGCTATTAGGGAAATGCAAATCAAAACCACGGTGAGATACCGCCTCACACCTGTTAGAATGGCTATTATCAACAAGACAAGTAACAATTAGTGTTGGAGAGGTTGTGGGAAGAAAAGGAACCCTCGTACACTGTTGGTGGGAATGCAAATTAGTACAGCCGGTATGGAAAACAGTATGGAGGTTCCTCAAAAAATTAAGAATAAAATTATCATATGACCCATCAATCCTTCTTCTGGGTATCTACACCCAAAATTTGAAAACATTTATTCATAAAGATAAATGCACTTGATGTTCATTGAAGCATTATTCACAGTGGCCAAGACATGGAAGCAACCGAAATGCTCTTCAACAGATGGTTGGATAAAGAAGATGTGATACATATACACAATAGAATATTACTCAGTCATAAGAAAAGATAAAATACTGTCATTTGTGACAACATGACTGGGTCTTGAGATTATCATGCTAAGTGAAATAAGTTAGAAAAAGTTGAGTTTACTCATATGTGGGTTATAAAACTGAAGGCAACAAATGAACAAGAAAAACAAAAACTTATGGAAACAGGCAATAGTTTAGTGGTTATCAGGAGAAAAGTGAGGAGATGGGAAGGTAGATAAGAGTAAATGAGGTCAAATATATGGTAATGTAAGGAAATTTAACTTTGAGTGGTGAACCCACAATGCAATATACATATCATGTATTATTTAATTGTACACTTGAAACCTATATAATTTTATTAAACAGTGTCACCAATAAATTTAATTAAAAATTATGTTATGAGCTGAATAAATACAAAATCCCAAAGCTTAAGAATTGTAATATAAAGACACTATGAGAATGCACAGATGTCCCAGTAGCAGCAAATTTTAATGCTCATTAAATAACTGTAATTATAGCAATACCATAAAAATATATAAATGTAATCAAAAATGGAATTATCAAACATATACTTTTTCACTGGGGACATTTGCAGACTAAGGGAAGAGACAAAATGCTGAAATGTTTTGCAAAGAAGGTGGCTGTTGGATACGAAAATGAAGCTGTGTGTTTGGTGATTTCATGGAGCAGAGAAGTAACACTGGAGAATTCAGCAACCTCAAACTTCATCATAATTCTCCACAAGAAAAACAAATTCTGTAGCAGTGCAGGGTGAGAGGCAAACATTCTAACCTCTGAAAAGTAGACTGGCTTTTTCATAGTTTCACTGGGCTCTCAAGACAAAGTTTAGAGTTTAGAAACCATCAATAGGAGAGGACAGAGTGACTAAAATAGGCTCTTGGCTAAAAAATCTCCAAAAGGTTATGTTCTCCAGAAAGGGTAAATTAGAATAATATTAAAAGCTAATAAGAAATACTTTTTTTAGCCAAAATAGAATAAGAACTAGATTTTGCTTTCTCTGCAAAAGAACTTTAAAAAGTTGATAAATTATATAAAACAAACACTTTCAGATTGTACATCAGCCAACCAGTCCAGTGATCCTAAGCCCTATAATCATCACCACTTACTGAACAAAGTGAGTTTTCAGGACATAGCACAAGAAGGGAAAACTCAGGTAGACACTTGGTTGAGCTGAGAAGATTGAGTTAGGATTTCAGGGAGCCCGAGCAGCTAAATTCTCAGGGCAGACTATTAGAGAGGATAAAGCTGCAGAGAAAAAGAGGCGGGTGAGGGAGAAGTTCTAGATATCTGCAGAATATTTCCCTTGAGACTTCAGCTGAGTACTAAGCAGTGCATGTGTGTGAGGAAACTACCTAACATCATCTGAAAGAAAGAGAAGGGACTTTCTCTGGAGCTCTACAGGTTTAAGAATAGTGTTCCTTCCATCCAAAGAAGAAAAACATGGAATTCATAGCACTCTGGCTAGAGTACTAAGAAGGCATTTTTTCAGTAGTAAAACAAAATTCCTTTTGACTCAAGGCTGTTCTGGAAATTCTGAAAGTTTCCCAGACTTCCCTTTCTAGTGTGTTTCCTTTTGGTTAGGCTCCATGGGTAACTCTGTTTTGAAAGTTGGAGGGTTAAAGGAAGGGAGCAGTCATTCTGTTGCGAACACATATGTTGCTGATCTACTGAATCACTTGCTTGACCCAGGGTAGTATCTGAGCCTACAGATGCTCATTCTTCCCTCTGGATTTTCAGTCTGTTTCTCTGACTCCTGAGCCAAGAGCTTGTGTGGTTAATTACATGAAGGGCATTGGCTTATGAAGAATACCTTTCTCAACCAGGTCACAGGAACATTGAAGATATTTTTTAAAAGATCTAAGTCAATCATGTTGAGATGGAAAATAAGTCTAAGATAAAAAATGTAAATTTTAAACCTAAACTATTTCATAAATTTTGCATATAGTCTACACAGTTGAGAGTCAGGAAATAAAGTAGCTCCTTTTAAATTTGAAAAAAAAAATCTATTACCAGAATGAGAGGTATCACTGGTTAATTTATGTTATGAAATGACTACAAAACATGTTTTTTATTTATAAAAATGCATCTATTTTACTCTTTACTCAAGAAAAAATAAATGACCATTTTCAAGACTTAGGGCTATAATAAATGCCCTAAGGCTATATTAAATGCATACATTAATATAGCCTTATTAATAAATAAGGGCTATAATAAATGCATACATTATTTGCCCAGGTTCTACAACTTAGTAGTTGCTTAATAAAAACCCATTTGTATTCATATTTATAATTTGTTTGCTTCTTTTTTGTATTTCTCATTTACTTTCTTTTCCCATTTTTACATACACTTGTCCTTTATGTATCAGTTTCCTCATTTGGTTAGTGAGAATATGCATGGGTTCAAATAATAAGTACTTAAAACAGTGAGTAGCACAAAATAATCAATATATTATTATTATCACCATTATCATAAATTAAAGGTATTTTAACAAAAAAAATTTTCTTTACAATTTTACTATGGTATAATAATAACTGAGTTTATTTTTTTTCTATTCCCTTCCAATCCTTCTCCATTCGCATATGTAATGTTAATAAAAATGGTTATGAAAAGATTAAATTGCAAAAGCAATTGGATAGCAAGTTAAAGTTTTTAATGCCACTTAAGATGACTTCTCTAAAATGTGAGTTCATTTACTCAATTTTTGAGTGGGAAACATGAGAAGGATCAAAGAGGATAGATTTAATATGAAAAATATAGGATTAAAAATAAATGGCTTAATAACAGTAGTAAGAAAAATTCATGGTAACATCATCCAATGGATATTAGTAAATTCCTAATTAGAGTAGTTTATAAAATCCCTACCTTGTATGCAATCAGAGCCATTTACAGATTGTTTTATACCACTGTTTTTACAACAAAAATTGTTCAAACCAGCATGCATTTAGGATGGAAATATTGTGAACTCTATGATAAAAAGATAAAAAGAAGTAAGGTTACATACATGCAGTTAATGAAGACTTTCTTAACATGAGAGTTGAGACTATTTTGTAATTAATAAATTAAATCAAAAGAAAATCCTATTTTCTTCTGCTAGTGTGCCACAAATTTCTTTAGGACATGGCATCGTAGGAATTGATCACTTAGAAAGGCATAATAATAATAAAATTTTAAAAGCATAAGTAGAATACATTTTCTCAGAGTCCTTTTTAGTACTTTATTGTACAATTCGTTAGTCAAATGCACTTCCTCGTTACCACTGCATTAGTAGTTTATAAATTATATTTAATCCCTTTCAAAATAGATGACGATTAAAATTTTGATATAAAAATTATTCATGTAATCTAAAAATCAAGACCTAAAATAGAAATAGAAATTAAAATTTTAGGGCATTAATAAGCATTACCTCTTATAGAATTTGAATGATACATCCTACCTACATATGTTTTAAATGTATTTAAGATTATAATTTAGCAATAGTTCAACATTTATTCTTAACAATATGTTAAAAACTTTTTCTATGTTTTAAAATGAAATTTGTAATTTAAAAATTACATAATAGTCTACGAAGAATTTATCACTGTTTATTGAGGCATTTACATCAATTTTGAACTTAACCTACTATCTCTGTATTTTCTGTATAGTGCAAAGAATTCATAGCTTTGAATAACTGCAAAGGCTCACAAAATTCTGCAAAGGATATTCACATAAAGCCTTTAAAAGAATACAGTACAGAACTGGAAACCCAAGAGTTATCCATGTGCTAGGTCTTGAAATTTGTTCTTAATCACACGAGAATCAGATTTGCTACCGCACTGCCAAGAGCTGTGTGACGAATCTTAGTTTCAGAATATTTATAGTTTGTTATATGGTCTTTTGTGATCTTCTGGTCAGGTAGTAAAAACAAATCTCAAATTGGTTCTGACTCAAATTCAAAGTCATAGAAAAACAAACTAGCTTTGGGTACCACCAGAAAAATATCAGATTTTAAACCTTTATTAAAAATGATTATATATTATAGTTGCCCCTATTTATCTAAATGTCAATGCGTGAAATATAGGCTGTCCCAGTTCAGCTTAAAATAACTATCCCATATAGCAATACATATATTTTCAGTTAGAAACAATAGTACAATTATTTATACTTGTGCAATTTTTTCTTTTAAATTATTTTATGAATATAAATGCATAAATATAGTTGATATCAAAGATTAAGCTTAATGATTCTTGATACATATGATACACATAAATAAATATGCTGATTTTGTCATAATTACATCAATATTAGCTCTTATTTTATTTTATTTTATTTATTAATTTTAAATTTTTTATTACTAATATTTATTTTTTACATATAGTTTATGTGGATTATTAAAAGAAGCACTTTGAAAAAATAAAAGTTAATCTACATAATACTTTTGTTATTCTTAAAATACAGTGTCTTTAGTGAAATGGTAATTCATATAGGTTGTATTATTTTTGAGTAATAATTGCTTCTTTGGTTTATTTACCCCAGACTGTCACTTCAATATTATTTGTGACCATTGCCACATTCCTAAATGGATAGTGCTTTTTGCAAAGTCCATAAATTCAAGACCTTGATCTCTTTAGCAGAGTTCTGAGAATAGAGCTAAATAATTATGTGTTTTAATAACCTATGTATCGCAGGTATAAAAATGTGTGTGATATTAATGTGAGCTTCTTTATAAACCTCTAGTAGATTTTTCTCTTCTATTCATTTAAAAATGTTACATGATATTTTTTAATAAACTATATGATTTTCCCCATTTTTTATTAATTTCTCTTTTTTCTATTTAGTCTCCTTTCTCACAAATGCCTTCTCATCTTCTATCCTTATATCTGTCTCACATATTCAAAAACAAGCTGTTGATATGTGAATTACTAAAAATAGTATTTAAATACTATTTTTCTACCCTTAAGTTTGAATTCTCAACTATCATATTTGTCTCAATAACCCTCCATATGGTTCCAATGGGATACCAAACATTTGATATCTATTTTAAAAATGGAAATTTGAGTAAAGACATGAGTGCATAAACCAAAAATTATATATATAAATAAATCTTTTCAACATGGAGGATTTAATTTAAGAATACTAGTAAAAGTACAATTCTCCCTAAAATTTGATAGACAGTCTTTCTGAGTATTTTTCAAACTCTTTCCTGGTGTGAAACCTCCATTTTCTTATGAAAGTACAAATGTCACTGGAGGAAAATGCAAGGACTGCAAGTACATTACAACAAATAGTAAAATTATGAAATTCAGGAACCATTCAGGTTTGATACAAATGTCAGGCACAAAAATAGAGAAAAAGGAAACCAATATTTTCCTTTCACCTATTTTTTGCCCCAATCTTTTTTCAACAAAGAATTAAATTCAGTGTATTAACTAAAGAAGTTGTATAGTTGTGAATCTTCCAACTTGTGGAGAAAAGTGAGAACAAAAAAAGCCAGGGCTTATCTGAATAACTGTTTTAAATATATTGAAAGTGAAATAACTGAGGAAAGGAAGGCATAAGTCGAGATTGGTAGATAGATGGAGAAGCATAATAATAATATTATGGCATTAGAACCAATAAGACTTAAAAATAAAGTATAATTCATGAGGGAGAACATTTCATAACAAATTTTCAATTTCTTGCCTTTTGAGGTTAAGTAGAGTGGGGAAAATGAAATAGTATTATAGAAAATGAATAACAACAAGAAAGAAGATATTTAGAAAATAAAATAAAATTTTAGTGTCAATCTTTAAGTATTCAACTTTGGGTCAAATTGCAGAACCTGGAATTATGATAGATATCAGAACTTTAAACTTAATTTTTAACATTGTCTGTATTAAAGAATGCACTCTTTAACCCCTGATGTAAATTTTAAATTATAACAAAATTTAAATAAAAAGTTTTATTAATACAGCTTAAATCTACAATGCTCTAAATTTTAGTTATCACTTAGTGCCAAGTTAGCAATAGCAAACAATACAACAGATATCACTATTAAATTTGAAAACATTTATTCATAAGGATATATGCACCTCGATGTTCATTAAACCATTATTTATGGTTACCAAGACATGGAAACATCCGAAGCGTCCTTTAATAGATGATTAGATAAAAAAGATATGCTACATAAATTCAATGGAATATTACTCAGCCATGAGAAAAGATGAAATACTGCCATTTGCACCAACATGGATGGATCTTGAGATTACTATTCTAAGCGAAATAAGTCAGACAGATAAATTTGAGAACCATATGATTTCACTCATATGTGGATTATAAAACTGAAAGCAACAAATGAATAAGACAAACAAAAACTCATAGACACAGACAAACAGTTTAGTGGTTACCAGAGGGAAAGGGGGTAGAAGGCAAAGTAGATAAAGGGGGTCAAATATATGGTGACGGAAGATTTGACTTGGGTAGTGAACACATAATTCAATATATGTGAGATGTATTAAGCAATATTACTCCAATAACTCTAATAAAAAAGAAATAAATTCTGCCCAGTGTAAATATTATTAAAAATCAATATACAGCTGGAGAGTACAGCTTTAATAAATATAAAAAATAATTTAGTGAGCTTGTCTTAAAAGATAAGTTTGATGAATATATGATATTGGTATAAGAATAACTTTCAATGCTATTTATATTGCACAATATCTAACAACTTTTCATATGATGTATGCATTTTGTTAAATCACACCTGGCCAATTTTTATTCTCCTCTGAGAATCCATGTGATATAAACAGATACAATAGGCAGAATAAAGTGAAATAGGGAATAATTAACAGCTCTAAGCATATGGGATTATAAAAAGCTATAACAAGGGTAAAAGAAAACAAAAGCTATACCACATGTTATTTGGTATTTAAAGGTTCATGCTTATTAAAGCAGTCAATAAATATTTATCAGTGGCCTATATCATTCATGGAAAACTATTCAAGACCTTGAAGTCTTAACGTTGAACAAAGTGGAATTGGAATCAATTTTCAAGATGCTTGCTTTGGCAAAAAAAGGAAATTACTCGATCAGAAATACAATAATTAGAAATAATCCTCTTTAGGAAACAAAATGATATGGACATAAAGTCTTTTATATCTTTTAGGATGATATTAAACTAAAAACTAACCTTAGTATGAGAATCAATACACCAATTGAAAATCTGAGAGGAAATGTTTGAGAGAGAATGACATGTACAAAGGCCAGTGGGTGATAATTACTTTGGCATGTTTGAAGAACTGCTAGTAGACTACAGTTAAGACAATGTATTAGAGGTGAGCAAGTGCATAGAAAAAAATAATAGGAAAAAAAAAGAGTTATGAAAAGAAGGCAGGAGAAAAAACATTCAGGACCATGGAAGAAGTTTGAATTTTGTGTTAAATACAACTGGAATTCACTGTATGTTTTTACAAAAGCAGGGGCATGCTTTTAAAAAGATAAATAGGGATTTCCTCTTTCATCTATTATGTAGAAAGCTAGAAACTGTGTTTCTTGTATTGCTCTTGAGATAACAAACAAACAAAAAAGATGATCTAAGAAATCATAGTTTTCTTGAGCCCATCAAAGAACTGAGAACACTGGGCTTCTAAATTAATCTGAATTCCAAGGAAGATATAACCATAAATTGTATGTGTTTACTTGATCAGTGACTAGCTATTTGACTCTGTAGAACCCTGACTAATGGAAAAGAACAACCTCCTGTAAAGAGAGATTGGATGTGTGAACTGCCAGGACTTTAGTGGAGTTTAGAATGCAAGAACAGCCAACATATAAGGAGTAAGAAGAAATCAGATAAAATATTAATGAACTGTGGGGGGTCAAGTGTGGGCTGATGTGTGATTTAATATGAATTGGTAATCTAGATACAGGAAGGTTTTGCATTAACTTACACTTTTTTTTATAGGCTACCATTAGGTGCTCACAAGAGGAAGAACTAGGGAGTACTACTCTGTGATGCAAGTATGCAAATAAATGGCTACCACTTTATATATGTATGTATGTATGCATGTATGCATACATGTATATATGTATATATTATTTTAAAAATTTTTCAAACCCAAACTCTTCTTTTAACAGAAGTGTTAAGCTAGTAGAGGAGTGGAAGGAAACACTGTAACCACTAGAGCATTGGAAGAAGCATTGTGGCTTGAAAAGGGGAGTGAAAGAAAGAATTTAATCCTGAGTAGAGTGACAAGAAAGCATCCTGGGCCAGTTTGAACTCTAATAACACTGAGAAAAGAGCAGGAAGGCCCATACCAAGAACAACCATAGACACAAGGAATAGTTTGGCTGCCACCAAAAGACAGAAACATTGATATCAAGTTTCACCCTGAGCCTAATCACAAAGAACTTCTAAAACTGAGGCTGTGTTGACAAATAAAGAGTACACTTCCATTGTTGCACCTGGAGCCTAACACCAAGCAACGAGCAGCAGTGAGTGGCTTAACACAGGACATGAAAAAAGACCTGCTGAGGGCACAGGCATGCAGAGACAGGTGAAGCTGATGGTGAAGCATTAATATTAAGCAAAACTCTTTTGTAAGTCAGCTCTAGCATACATGCAAGAAAATGGTAGTATTAAATTCTAATGAGTTTTATTTGCCAGTAGAAGAGGCCTCTCCACTCCCATTGAGCAGCCTCCCCACCCACAGTGAAAGTGGCCTCTCTGTTCCATCTGATGGAATTAACCCTGCCTTGCCTAAGGAAAGTCTTCTCTAAGGTAGCTGTTTTGAAAAACAATGCTAAGCCTCTTCTGCACCCACCTATACCACTTTCTTTCCTTCTACCTATCACTAGGCTCAAGTTCTAGTAGGGCCCTAAAAGTGAGATACATGAGGAGGTGCACTATACTCCAAAATAACTGCCTGAGTTTTCTAATTGATACAGATGGAAATCTGGGGAACATATGTAGGGACAGCTATTAAGGTTATGGGATAAAGGTGGAAGGAAATTAAAGTTGGTTCAGGCCAGTTTATTGATCTGGACTCACTAAGCAGAAATTCTGCATTCAATCCTGTAGCTCTTAAGTTAGAAAGTGCTCTAACAATTTGTTTGGTTGTTTGAAACACAGACTATAAAAAGTTGGCCCCCAGTGAGTGAGTTAGAAATGCCAGACCTGCCTTGATTTAAGAAGGTACAGGAAGGTATTCAAAGGCTTAGGGAAGATTGGAATGTTAGAGTGGATTTGTCATTTAAGACTTACCCACACTGAAAGGCTCAAGAAGACATATATTTCATCAGTGCTGTGAGAAATAGATTTGTAAGCGGAGCCCCATCATCCTTGAAGAATTCTTTGATTACTCTTCTCTGTAGGCTAGACCGTATAGTATAGCCACTCAACTGAGAAACCTAAAGGCAATAGGAGTAATTGGATTCTGGAGTGGCAGGGGCCAAGTGGCAGCACTCAATCACCAAACAATAAATAGATGATGCTAGCTATTATTGTGTGAATAGTAGATTGAATGAGGTATGAATTGGCATGAAAAGACCAATACAGAGGTAGTAATCTTTTGAAAAGATGATGGTAACCTTGGTTAAGTTGGTATCTTGGATAAGTTATGCAGCTGAAATGGTGTAATGGAGTGGATTCACAGATTATATAGTGGATATAGTTATACATATAGAGCTATAGATATGTCTTGCAAAATAGAGGAAACTTATGAATCCTAAATTTCTAATTTGTGAAATGTGGTAATTAACTGTCACTTACTATAAAAAGCAGGCTGAAGAAAAAAGGAAGTGTTGGGATACAATCAAAAGATAAATTTTAAATTTTAGACACTTGTGCAATATCTCTAGAAAAACTGAAATAGTAGTAACAGCTTAAATAATCTTTACTATGTGACAGGTACACTTTAAGTGTTTTATATATGGATGAACTATATAAACTCACTTCATCCTCAATGCAGCCATAGAGGTAAGCCGTATTATTATCATGATATTATAATGAGAAAAAACTATGACACCAAGTGATTAAGTGATTTGCCTTAAAACACACATTTCTTAAGTGTCTGAGATAGGTTGGTGGCAGAATTCATGTTCTTATATACTACATCACACTAACTCTTTAGTTGAATATATGAATCTTGAACTCAGAGAATAAGACTGGAAATGTAATTTGAACTATTGCCATAAACTGGGGTATTTTAACCAATAAATTTGAATAAGATCTTTTTAGGCCAGAATGTTTGCAGAAAAGATAAAGAAGCCAAGGCCTAAGTTTTGGGTTTGGAATTTAAGTAGAGAAGGTGGTGATAGCAAAGGAGGTTAAGAAGCAGTGGCTACTGACATAGAGGAAAGTTAGCAAGTATGGTGTCATGAAGCCAAGTTAGAGAAGTTCAAATAGAGGACAATCAATTGGGTAATAATACTGCAAGGCTAAAATATTATAATGTTATACTAAACCAGGCTACTGTAAACAGAAAACCCAGTGACCAGATTGTTTTGTTATTATTGTTGCTTATTCATATGAATTTTTTCTTTTTGTCATATTTAACCTTGTGTGTGTGTCCTAAGTTAGCAAGCAGCCCTGTTCTAGAGTCCTAGATTCTTTACTTTAGGTAGCTCTGTCATCACCTAGGGCTCTGCATGTTCAATATGGAGTCACCACTATATTTAGGTTGTAGTTAATGGAAATAGGAGAATAAAGATATCACACCAGTAGCCTCAGGGCCTATGTTCTACATCCACTGGAGCTAAATTAGTTACATAGTTATACACATAACTTCAAGAAAATTTGAAAATAAAGTCTAGTTATGTTGCCTAAAATAAAAAGAGAATAGATTTCTGATAGGAGACAGTTAATGTCAATTCTTCTTGTGCAACTATTTGAGGAATTCTTTAGTTTCTTCCAAAGTAGTACTGTAGATAAGAAGTCATGACAGTTTAAAACCTAAGATAATAGTTTTTTTATGAAGATATAAAGAATTACATATAATTTTCTATTGGATCTATAGAACTTATTTGAGGAAGGCTATGGAAAATTAAAAAATATATAAATAAAACACAGGATAGTACAGAACATTTCTTCACTCTCTCTCTTTGTAATTATTGCTTAGTCAGCTAAGGATGGGAGTCCCTGATCTTGAGCTGCATCAGTCCTGTTGAGCATGATTTTATTAACCAATGGTACCCCAATAAATTTAAATTAAAAAATATGGAAGAACATTGAGAGGATTTTGTTGAGCTGTTAAGATCTTTTGTACCCCTCCATATGTAATAGATGGATTTCACAACAGGATAATAACCAGAGCTTTGTGCTAGGTAGAGCATCTGCTTGCTTACTAAAGGCTTCAATTCTTCAGCCTCATGCAGCACTTCATGTTTCTTGCAAAACTTGAGTCTGTCTGTATACATCTGCAACAAGCATTCTAAATGCAAATTGAGACTGGGAAAGAGAATATAAAAAAATAAAATTCCTGTGATAGAAAGATATCTATAAATATAAACCAAGAAATGAAAATAACATTAAATAGAACAGATTGTGTAGTTTACAATATTGACTCAATATCATTAAAATAGTGGATACTGAAAATGGTCAAACGAAATTATATTCTTCAATGGATTGCATCATTCTTAGATTCTGCAAGCATACCACACTTCATTGAAGCTTTGGGCTAACAAAAAATTCTTCCCCAGAAAGCATGTTTTCATCAAGACTTAATGTTGTCTGAATTAGGGTCATTTTATAGGTAATTGAAACAATATCTTGCTACCAATGTGATTACCTCAGAAATAGCTTGTGTGACAGACTCTGTTCTGGGTTCTGGGAATATAGAGGGAATTAGACAATTAGCTTAAGTTAACGATTTCATATATTTTTTGATATATGTGTTTAGTGTTATAAATTTATATCTAAGGACTCTTTGTGTGCGTGTTTGTGTGTGTTGTGTTTTTTGTAATCACAGAGATTTAAGTTTGATTTTCATTTAGGTAAAACGTTTTTAACTTGGTCAAATGAAACTTCATTTGGCCAGTGTGTCATTTATAAATATGTTATATATTTCCAAATATTTGGGGATTTTCCAGCTATCTTTCAGTCATCAATTACTAGTTTAATTTCATTGTTGTCAGAGAATATACATTGTATGACTTCTATTCTTTTAAATTTATTAAGGTCTGTTTTCTGGCCCAATATATGGTCTCTCTTGGTGAATTAATGTTCCATGGGAGCTTGAGAAGAATGTGTAAATTTTTGTTTTTGAATGGAACATTCTATAATTGTCAATTAGATCACATTAATTGATTGCAGTTTGGGTTAACTATGTATTTATTGATTTTCTATCTGCTTAATCTATCAATTACTGATGGAGGACAGTTTGAGGTTTCAACTATGATAGATTTTTCTAATTCTCTTTGATATATTAGTTTTTGTCTCATATTTTGATGCTCTGTTGTTAAGTGTGTTGGAATTCAAGAATATAGTGTCTATATAGAGAATTGAGTGCTTTATCATTATGTAGCTCTCCTCTTTATCTCCAATAATTTTCCCTGTCATAAAGACTAAATTTTGTGAACTAATTATAGCTATTTTATTTTTGTTTAGAAGTTTTTAGCATGGCATATTTTTTTTCAAACCTTTTAATTTTAATCTCTTGAGATCTTTATATTAGAGGTTTTTTTGTTAGTCAATATATAGTTAGATCTTGAAATTTTTAATAAATCCATCTAATAATTTGTTTTTAATTAGTGTATTTGGGCAATTCACATTTAAAGTAAAAATGAATAAACTTAGATTAACATCTACCATATTTGGAACTGTTTTCTATCTATTCCATTTTATATCTCTTTTAAGTGGATAAGTTATACTTCTTTCTATCTCCCTTCAAATAGCACTATTCTATTTCATATGTAGTGTAGGTTCCACATAAGAAAGTATTTCCAATTCCTTTTTATTGTCTTTTGTGACATTGGTATCATTTAATTCACTTATCTATGTGCTATGACCCAGTTAATTGTCACTTATAAGTTTAAACAACTCAAATTTGTTTTAAATTAATTAGATTAAAAAACTCAACCATTTTATTTTACCTTCATTTATTCCCTCCGCAATGCTCTTTCTTTATGTAGATTCACATTTCTGACCTATACAATTTATTTTTATTTGAAGAAACTCTTTTAACATTCCTTGAAAGATAGGGATTCTAGCAATAGATTGCCTCAGTAACTGTCTGACAAACTTTATTTCTTGTTCAATTTTAAAGAAAATTTTACTGAATATAGAATTCTAGGTTGGTGTATTTTTTCTTCTTCATCACTTTAAACATTTCACTCCTCTTTTTTCTTGCTCTTGCAGTTTTTGATGTAATTTTAATAAAAGGTATGAAAAAATTTCTATTATTGCTCCTCAAAAGATCAAGTTACCCAACTCCTCCAACCACCAGCTTTTTAAAAATATTTTCTTCTTTTAATTTTCTATTTGCTACAATTTTACTATAAAATGACTAGATGTAGTTATTTTTGTATATATATTATTTTATATTTTCTGAGCCTCCTGTGGTTTTGTGTCCATCCTTCATTTTGGAAAGTCCTCAGCCTTTTGACTTCAAATATTTTTTTCTGCTTCATTTTCTCTTTCTTCTTCTGATATTCCAATTATGTATGTCACACATTTTTAAATTCTCCCACATTTTTGAGATATTTTATTCATTTTTGGAAGTTTCTATTTATCTTCTAGCTGACTGTTTACTTCTTTAGTCATGTGTCTTGTACTGATGAGCCCATCAAAAGCATTCTACATTTGTTTCAGAGTTTTGATTTCTAGCATTTTCTTTTGATTATTTCTTAGAATTACCATCATCTGCTTATATATCTATTTGTTCTCACATATTATCTTTTTAATTCTATTGGAGCCCTTAACATAATAATCATAATTATTTTAAATTTTATGTTTAATAATTCCAACATAGGTATCATATTTAAGTCTGGTTCTGATGAATTTTTTTCTTTTCAAGCTGTATTTTGCTTACCTTTTAACATGTCTTGTAATTTTTTATTGAAAGCTAGACATATTGTACAGATAAAGAAACTGAGGTAAATAGCACTTTAATGGGGGGATTTATGTTGATCTCACTAGAAATTGGGCTGTGTTTAATATTTGCTATAGTTATGGATGATAGAGGCTTAAAAATTTTTTAGTGTCCTTGTTTTGGTCCTCTCTCACATGTGAGCTTCTATAAATATTCTTTTTTTTTATTCAGAGATTATTTATATCTTGAGCTCTTTCAGTCATAATCTCCTATTATTGTATTGGAATCTTATTGATTTGTTGGTAAGGTAAAGGTAAAGGGCTTCTGAGTCCGATCTGTGAAATTTGTAAATGTTTCCTCCCATATAGCTTTCCCTCTTCCCTCATTTAATTGAGGTAGAAAGACCAGAAATGGCTGTGATGTGAGAAATGTTCTTTCTCAACCACTCCAGGACAAGACTCTGGTAAAGTCTTTTCCCTAGAACAGTACCCTGTTCTAATGGAGAAGATCTGGGTGTATTTCACAAGGATTCATCTTCCATCTCTCACTGTTAGAGTCAGGAGGTGTTGTTCTTTAATTTTCAATGGGAGAATATTGTGAGATTCCTGGGGATAAAGTGTGACTCCCTCTCCTCCCATGATGGCAGCCTCCAGGAGTTTCTCACTCTCTCACTAGTCTACAGTCAGCCTCCAACGATTTGTCAAAATTACTATATGTTTTCCCAAAAATTTACTTCTCCAGCATCTTCTGCTTTAGTTAGCAGATCTTATCTCTGACTCTAGATTTCACTGTATCTCCAGATTTTGGAGTGCATTTTATAACTTTCAAATGCAATTATTTGATGAGTCCCCCAAATCTCTGGTTTGGGTGCTATTCCCCTTTTTCTTTGTGTGAAGATGGGAATGCCAACTTTGAAACTCTAAATTTTAAATCTGAAGACTAAAGTCTCACTAATTTAGCTTGGATGGTCATGAAAGTCCTCATCAGTGGTACTATTTAATTTGAGACCTCTATGACAAAGCAGTTCTAGCCTTGTGACAATAATGGGGAAGAGCATTCTGTGCAAAACAAACATATACAAGGCTACTGAAAAGGAAGAGCTTAGCAAGTTTGAGTCCAGTGTGGCTGGGACATAAAAAGTGAATGGGAGAACGTTAGAGAAATAAGTAAATGATGTAGAAGTGGACAAGAAGAGATAGGTTACTCCGGGTCATTATATGAAATAGAATTCTAAATGTTTTGGAAAGTTACTGGAAGTTTTGTGCAGGGGAATGGCATAATCTGATTTACCTTTTAAAAATGACTCTGACTATTTTGTGGGATAATTATTCTGGGGTAAGAGTAGATGAAGTAAAACTAATAGGAAATCTACTGGCATAATTTAAGTAAGATAAGAATTGAACTACAATTGCAGCAGTGAAAAAAGAAAGAAAGAGTTAAATTGGGATTTTTTAAAAGAGATAGAACCAGAATGACTTTCTGATATAATAGATTGAGAAGAGTCAATAAAGGGGGACACTAACTTGTGAACATTATTATAGAAAAAAGACTTTAGAGGGCTCCTAGTTTAAATCATTCATTCCCACATTAATGAAACAAACAAACAAATAAACAAATAATAAGCCCCAGAGAGATTATAAAAATTGCCCAAAGATGCAAAGCCAGCATTATCACTGCTCAAAATTAGATGATCTTCATAACAGTCACTTTAGTCGTAATAACAGTTTGCTTCACTATCTCGCTTTTGAGTATTTTTATTTATGTGTAAAAATAATATATTTCTACCTTAATTTTATCTATTTGTGGCATTCCCTTTCTTCATCACTTTTTAAAAAGAGCTGTAAGCCAGACTCTAGCTTCTTTAAAAGTTTGCAAGTATTAGATAATCCTTTCATAACACACTTTGTGAGCATTTTTGCTAAAACTAAACTGAAAATAAGACAAAGCCTTAACCAGATAACTTACACAGTGAGGCATTGTAATAATAACTCAGCAGGAAAGACAAATTCTATACTATAGCACAGGTAACTATCTTAAAAATACATCGTAGTGAACCTAGATAATTAGTTTATAAAGGAAAGAATATAACCATAGTCCGATGTAAACTCAAATGCACCCAGGTATTCTAACTGAAGCAACTAAATGTGTATGCAAAAGTGAAGTTTTAAGATATATAATTGTAATTTGCAATGCTTTTAAAAAGTATTTGTCTTTAACTTGTTTTAAATCTTGACACTCCTTTTGTGATTTAACCCTTACATTATAGTGTTTCAAATAATAAAGTGTTAGTATAATTTTGCCAACAGAAAAATCTCTAGAAATAATCCTTACTTTTATAAACAGAAACAGTGATTCTATATGATTGTTGAGGGATTGGTAAACAATTACCTAATAACTTGTGCACTTTATCTTAACTTTAAACATAATTAAAACATTTGAAAAGAGTAAACATTAATATTTAAGTTACAAAATGCTATTATTTACTGTGCATTATTGGCCAGACACTCTCTTAATTATTTTATATAAATTGCTTAACTTAAATCTAACCTGAGTAATTTTTTTACCCTCATTTTATAAATGAAGAATTTGAGGCAATAACAGATTTTATTACTTATATAAGGTTACATTGCCAGTAATTACAGGAACCAGGATTGAAATCAAGATAATCTGACTTCAGAATCTGTGATCTTAATCAACTGCTATATTGCCTTCCTGGTATATCATACTGTCTTCTAGTTCTGTACTCAATATCCCCACTTCATTTTACAACTTTTCACAGAGATTTAAAAAAATGTACTAATTTTGATATAATCAATGAGCTCAGGACACAGAGAATATATTTTCACTTATCATTCACCTGTTGCTTTATTCACCTATTCAACCAAAATGTTTTAAACAGGCATTATAACAAGGTATAAGACCACTAAGAGTAAAGAAAGATAAAGTTACCATCCTCAAGCATTTTAAAGTCCATGAGAAGTCTGCAGAAATTAGTGTGAATTCTTCACTTTCATGTGAGGGACATTTCAGCATATTGTGTTCCTTGGACAAGCAACATCAATATCACATGGAAGTTTGTTACAAATGCACAATCTTGGGCCCTAGCCCAGATTTACTAAATCATTCTAACAAGAGGCCAGGTAATTTGTACGCACACTGAAGTATGAGAAGCAGTATCATAAAGACACCTATCCTAAATGTCTATGTTTCCATAGCCCCCACTTGCATATGTTGTTTGTTAAAGCTCCCTTTTGCATTTATTCCTGTCATTAACATTTCTTTGGGTGCCCACAGGAGTATAGTTCATGGGCTCCACTCTTACTCAGGGAATAGCTGATATTATGTGAGTGCAGAGAACTAGAACCAAGATGATTTTTGCCAAGCATCTGGTCTGTTGATATTTGGCTTTAGTGGTCATAATTTTCTATTATGCAAGATGAGAAATAAGGAAGTGGTTGTATGAGAGGAATATCTACTTCTAAATTAGAAGGCATTATTTAGAAAGCCAACAAAAGAACATTAACATTAACAACAGGGCTCAGAAAATTATACTCAATGATGTTAGCATAATGATGACAGATATACAATTAATATGCAGACTCCAGCAACCTGGGAAATTCATCCTTAACTCTAAAATAATATGGACTATTTGAGCATGTATGAAATTGTGCAATGGGCCATTTTGATTACTATATCTGATAATTATAGAATGTAGGTTTCTATGTGATGAAAGATACTAAGATAGAGAGGATTTTAATGTTGGTAGTACTTAGATTACACAGATTTTTACAAAAGTTTATTACTGATACTATGAGTTGTCTTAGGTTGGCTTGTTACAAATAGCCATACTATTTTTATGGTCAATTCAATAATACTGGTTTTTGAAATTAGTCTGGACTTTTCCACTACTGAATTCTTCTACAATCTTTAAACTGGGACAAAACTTTGAAAGGTAAAAACAATCAAACCTATTCAGGATATTTATTGAGAAACTAAACACTAGAACTCTAAATAAACTAAAGTCACTTCTAAGATTTCTAGTCCCCAAATAAGCTTCCACTACCTCTCAGTCATTTCCATAGGAGACTTTGTTCTCTAATTATACAAAATTTCCAGATAAATATTGTAGATTTATAATAGTTGAAAAGTCAGAAGCTAAGAGAAGAAAGGAATGAAGCATAGTCACAGAAATAGAATTTGTTAGAGGACATTCTGCAGAGCAGACTCTGACACAAAGTGGAGTTAACAAGAATCCATCTTTTTGTGTAAAATTTGAGAGTTAAAAAACACCTCACTGCCCCACTAAAAAATATATAAAATTATTTCTGCTAAAGTATTAATAACTTAAAATTTGAATATGTAAAAACATATTTACTTAGCATATGTCATATCAGAGAATGTGTTAAAGTAGTTATAAATTATTAATTGAGAGAAATAAATTATTAGTTTGTAATAATATATTAACAATTTAGCTCAACCTTGAAAGTTGCCAATAAGTTAGAAGCCAAAGGTTTTAGTGTCAGACAGACTTGGCATTTAATCTTCATTCTGTCTTTTTCAGGGTGTGAGATCTTAACTTTTCTCAGTTTCCTCATCGATAATCTGCATCTATAATCTGAGGGTAATATATACTTTGTAGAATAAGTATTTAAAATATAAATCAATTCAAAAAGATTAAAGGACTGGAAGAGACCATGTACGTAATGTCCTTTCTCGATTATTATTTCTCAACTGTTAATAAAATTATTTATATTCTGAGCTGCAATCTGAATTTTCTCTACCAATTACAACTGAATCTATCAATTGCTTTTCCCACTCTATCTTGGTGTGCATGTCTCCTGCTCTTATTCTCTCCTTTTTTTTTCCTTTTAGAATGACAACTGCTTGTATTCATTGCATAAGTTGCCATTTACCCTTGGGTCAAGAAAATAATGCTCACTAAAACAACATTTAGTCTGAGTAACAGACTAGAGAATCCAAGGCATAGCTATATGTCTGCCACTGAGAAAGTGAATTTACTGTAAGAATTCTCACTATCATGAGTCATGTCAGAAAGAGTTATTGATTTCTTGTCAACAAAAACAAACTCATGCTGATAGTACCTGGAAACCAATTTCATCATCCTTACATACAACTTTTCAAAAAGAAATGTGTAATTAATACAGACCTCGCAAATTACAGAGTGTGTTACATACATGCTACTTTAAGAATATACTTTGTCCTAAGCTTTCATATTTATTAGTACCATGATCCTTACTATGGTAACTTCTTTATTAAAAAGCACCTTTTGTAATATTCTATAATAGATAAAATATTATGACAGGAAGAATTTTGTTTTAGCTCTAACAAGTGAGTATCTATATGTACATATTCATACATGCATGCATATATATACACATATATACAGATGTACATACATACATACACAGATCTATATCATATATACATCTATAAAATAAACATATTCATATATTCCTTATCTAATTAAATTATATTTTATAAAATTAGAAACATGAAAATAAAAATGAAGGAATAAACAAACATTTACAAAAATAAGGGTTCAACTTCTTTTTTGTTCCCCATTACAGAATGTTAGGAATAAGATCCTCTAGTTTTCAGAATTAGCTCAAAATGACTGTCTGTGAATTGCCTAAGAGAATAATTTCAGTCATGCTAAGTACTGAAGTGCATAAAATATATAAATCACACAACCAATCCTTTGGCGCTTTTTAAAAATAAATATTATTGATGACAAGATTAGTATAGTTATTTTGCTTATTTCACTAGTAAGGACTATTTATGGTCACACATTATTAAAGAAGTCACACATTCTCTACTAAAGTTACCAATACCAGGAATATGTTACATATACTTGTGATAATTTACCTATTAAAAAAGATCTTCCTTGCTTCCTGAAATTCAAACTAATATCAATTCATTTGGATAATAAACATGCTTAAATGTCTGTCAGGAATGCTCATATTTCTAGGCAGATTACCTGATTAATATTAACTGACTACCAAATGCATGTTGAAGTAAGAACACACAAATACCAATGGGACTGGGGAGAACTGCCACAAACACTCGTTTCAGATATTTTCATAATATAGTAGTTGCAGAGACTATTTTGATAAGGATGACTTGGGATAATTGTTATGGAAAATGAATATCATTTGTGATGTGTTTTTATGCAAGTGAAATATTAATAGATAAAGCTGGAAGTTGGGCTTTTATTTAGTCAATGAAGAAGCTTACATAATGGTATGATGGTGGTCAATATGTGTATGTAATCTCAGACAGTCTAGAATTCTGTAAGTCTATATACTCTAAGTTTTCTACAAAGTAATGATGATGGAAAAAAGAAGAATTAGATAACAGGGAGAATAAATAAATTACAACAGTATGGCTTGCTTAGAAAGTCTAGCAGAATGGATAAAATAGAGAATCTCAAATAAAGTAGAATTAGCAATATCTGTGGATGGCTACTAATAATAGTCCTGTCATATTCAGCAAGAGAGAATGATACCTGGCCTCACACTTTCCAGAGAATCTGCCTTTCTGATGATCTCTTTTTCAGGGATTATGTCTTTTATTTACATTTTAAAATTATAAATAGAGAAAAAGAAAATGGACATATCTTCCAAATGTATAGACAGCATTATAGAGTAAGTCTAGACAATTATATAGAGAAATTTCTTGGTTTGACTTGAGGCTAAGAACAAAGAAAATGCTACCAACGTCCTGCCCTGGAAAGTATTGTCAGAAAGGAAAGGCCCTGCCTGTTGCATGTTTGCATGAAGGAAAGATGTATACACAGGGAGATTTACAAAGAAAAGAAATTAGGAGAAACAAATGGAGTTATGCTTCAGTGCCTTAGGCCAAGACAGCTTGAACATAGATATATTTGCAGCGTTTGAAGATTTGTTGTGAAAGAAGCAAACAATAAAAAAAGTGCAGTAGTTAGTAATCAAATTAAGTAGCATTAATTAAAGAACCATTGAAGAAAATTCAATGTGTTAACACATGGGGATTTAGAGTATTATGACTTCATACTGTACATAACTAGATGTTGATAGAAATGTTATCTGTTTCTAGTGTGATTATAGTTCAATTATGATGGGCTGTCTTTGGGTACTAAAACCAAGTTAATAATTCTACAGGGCAAAAAAAAAAAATTCTAAGTTTTTTTATACCAGCCGATTTACTCCTTTACCACAATCCTATAAAATACAAGCTCATCAAACAGTCCAAATACCTAAGACAATACAAGATCAATAGCTAGCCCAAAGTAGAGCAGCTAGAAAGTAGCATAAGCAGCAACCCAATACAGTCAGTGTGTTTCAGGTTGAACCAATGCGGATTTAGATTCCATGCTCTTAATTATCATTCTTTACTGTAATAAGACAGTGCTATTTCTGTTTCCTCAGCATCTCTACTATTGCTAAAATATTGAATTTACATGTTTTGTATATAGGTTTCATTAGGTGATCAAAGGTAATTATGGAAGTACAGCATAGAGAATATAATCAATAATACTGTAATAACTATGTATAGTGCCAGGTCTCTACTAGACTTAAGGAGATATCATTTTTTAAGTTATATAAATGCCTAACCATTATGCCATACATCTGAAACTAATATAATATTGAATGTCAACTATAATTTTAGAAAAAAGAAAAAAAAAGAAAAATGGACATTGTAGATACATAGAACTAGGGAATAAGATTAAGAACATTGTTTTAAAAAGATACAAAAATCACAAGATAAAACTTAGCTTCAATCATTACACACACTCTCACACATACCTTTTTGAGATAAAATTCAATTAACATAAAATTTATCATTTTAACAATTTTAAAGTTGTATAATTCAGTATTTTTTAGTACATCCACAATATTTTGCAGCCTTCACTGCTACATAGTTCTAGGACATTTCCTCATCCTAAAGGAAACCCCATACCCATTAAGGAGTCATTCCCTGTCCCCATCCCTCCCTACCTCCATCTCCTGGAAACCATTAATCTGCTTTCTGCCTCTATGTATTTACCTATTCTTGATAGTTTGTATAAATTGATTCATGTCACAAGTGATCTTTTTTGTCTGGCTCCTTTAATTTAGCATAATGTTTTCAAGGTTCATACACATTTTACCATGTATCAGTACTTCATTCCTTTTTATTGGTGAAAAATATTTTATTATATATATGGATATACCACTTTTGTTCATCAATTCATTTGATGGGCATTTAGACTGTTCTCTTTTTGACTATTGTAAATAGTTCTGTTATAAATATTTGTATTCAAGGTTTTATTTGATTATAAGTTTTTAATTCTTTGGGTCATATACCTAGGAGTAAAATTGCAGGATAATATGGCAATTCTATGCTTAGTTTTTTTATGAATTTCCAGTTTTCTAGAGTGGCTTCACCATTGTACATCCTTATCAATAATACACAAAGGTTCTAATTTTTTCACAAACTCATCAACACCTGTTATTTTCCCAGTTTTTGATTATAACCATCGTAGTGGGTAGGAACTGTATCACATAGTAATAATGGCTTAATGAATTGAGCATCTTTTCATGTGCTTGTTAATCATGTATATATATTTTTGGAAAAAAGTCTGTTTAAGTCCCTTATCATTGTTTAATTATTTAGTTTTGTCATTGTTGAGTTGTAAGAATTCATCACATATTTTAAGAATCTCATTCTATATACATAGCAAATATTTTCTCTCACTCTATAGATTGTATTATTATTTTTTGATAATGCTTTGATATACAAAGTTTTTAAACTTGTATTAAGTTCAATTTCTTTTTTTTTCTTTTGTTGTTTGTGCACTTGGTATCAAATCAAATAACCCATTGACAAATCCAAGGTCATGATATACTGCTGTTCATTTTTTTTTTATTCCAGTATCTTAGGTTTTTAGTTTTTATACTTAGGTCTTTGATCCATTTTGAAATAATCTTTTATATTGAGTCTGTGATAAACATCCAACTCTATTCTTTGACATGTGGATATTTAATTGTCTTAGTACAACTTGTTTCAGAGACTATTCTTTCTTTATTGAATAGTCTTGGCACCCTGTCAAAAATTAATTGGCCATAAATGTATGAGTTTATTTCTGGATTGTCAATTACTACATTCCTTTGGTCTATATGTCTATTCTTATACCAATACTGTACTATTTTGATTCCTATATGTTTGTAGTAATTTTTGAAATTAAGAAGCATGACTCCTCCAATTTTTATTTTTCAAGTTTATTTAGCTATTCAGGGTCCCTTGCATTTTCATATGAATTTAAGGATTGGCTTTTCCATTTCTGCAACAAACAAAACATCATTGGGATTCAGATCAGGATTCCAATGAATTCATAAGCACCTTGGGGAGTGCTGACATCTTAACAGTATCATTTTCCCTCCACAGTTCCTGAGTCCATGCCTGTGGGTCCTTTGCGCTGCCATGCTTGTCCCAGCCCCAAGGCTTTGCAGTCACAACTCCTCTTCCCCTGTCTGAGCTGGACCAGGCAGATGCCTAGTGGAGGTCACGTGGCTCCTCCCAAGGCCCATGAGACAGCTTTCTTCTCCTGGTAATGAAATGGTCTCTTGGCATTAGCAATTGGGGTTGTCTCCTTCATGCAAATGATATGGGTCAGAAGGTGAACTATGTTTTCTTCCTGCTGGGCTGCCTGTACTGGTATGGAGTGATGCCTCTTTTATAGTGGGCCTGGCAGCACCATGCAGCTCTCAGGGTGAGCCGGGGTATGGGCGCTATGCTGGCCACTGGTCTACTCTGGGTTTGTGCTGTCTGCCTCTACTAGGCCAGTGGAGCTGGAGGTAAAACAGGCGCCTGAGGATGAGAGGATGGCCACTGAGGAAGGTCCCAGTGGAGGAGACCGGCCACTGCTAAAGTGAGCAGCAGGGCTGTAGGGAATGGCCAGGTGCTGGACTGCCACGGCCTGAAGACTGGGACTTTAAAATTTGACCCTTCTCTCCCCCTCAAAACACACACACACACACACACACACACACACACACACACACACACAATATTTTCTAATCCATGAACCAGAATGTCTTTTAATTTTTTTAGATGCTCTTTAATTTCTTTCAACAATGTTTTGTAGTTTGTGGTATACAATTTCGAAACCTCTTTATTTAAATTCATTTCTAAGTATTTTTGATGTTATCTTAAGTGGCTTTGTTCTTAAATTTCCTTTTCAAATTGTTCATTGCTAGTGTATAAAAAATACAGCTGATTTTTTTTTTAATATTTTGTATCCTGCAACACTAGATTATTCATTTAATAGCACTATAGATGTGTGTGTGTGTATGTCCACACATGAGGTCTACAAATTGGGATAGTTCTACCTCTTCCTTTTCAATATTAAGCTATTTTAATTATTTTTATTGCCTCATTCCTCTGGATAGAACTTCTAGTGTTGTCAAATAGAAAAGGTAAAAGCAGACATCTTTATCTTGTTCCTGATGTTTGGGGAACGCTGTCAGTCTTATCATTAAGTATGTTATCTGTGGGTTTTTCTAAAAGCCCATTATCATGTTACAAAGTTACCTTCAATTCCTATTTTATACAATATTTCTATCATTGAAAGATGCTGAATTTTGTCAAATACTTATAAATACTTATTCTGCATCCATTGAGTAGGTAATTTTTTTCTTTATTCTATTAATGGGGTATATTACATTGATTGACTTTTGCATGTTCAAGGTCCATATCCATATTTTTCTCTCTGGTCTTGGCAGCTTGTGCCAAGAGAGTGAGCTGCCATCTTCAAGGCCACATCCAAGCTGGGAAATGGAAGATGATAACATAATGTAAAACACCATGGAGTTCTCTTATCAAAATTTTGCAGTTATTTTCTCATTAACCATTCTCATTTTTGTAAGTTTTTAAATAGATTCTATAGTTCAGAAAACTGATTCTGGTAGTTTGGGGGCAACTTATGCATTAATTTTGTAGAGAACTGCAGTGTGGAGTTCCTTACTCTGCTATTTTGCTGGTATCACTCAAGTACATATGATTGATTATAACATGGTCTTTAAAATGATACATTCTTATATGTAGGCTTTTGTTTGAGGGAAAATAACATTGGTGAATATATATGCATTCCCCTCATTTCAAGAATTTTAGTGTTAACTGAATCTCTCATAAGCAAATATGCTATATTAGCATATGTGTGTTCTTTTTGTTATTACTGGTTTTCTATTCTAATTATTTTATGTTATCTAATTGTTAATGTACTTTAAAAGTAATCTAGAAAACCTAGAAAGTTTTATAAATAGATCGAAGGCATA
>CM053509.1:97636045-97698724 GCA_028627145.1 Eidolon dupreanum | reverse complement strand
TCAACTGTAGAGTGAAAATGAAAGAAAAATTCATAAGCTTTATGACAGACCAATATAAATTACTCAGTTTGAACAACAGAAAGAAAATATACAGAGAATACAGCAAACAGAGCCTCAGAATCCTGCAGAACATAAGAGCTAACATTTATATATTGAGATTCTCAAAGGAAATGAGAGAGAATATGAAACTGAAAAAGTATTTGAAGAAATAATGGCTAAGAGCTTCCCAAACTTGAAGATATAAAGCCACAGGTTCAGGAATCTGATATTAAGTAGAAAAGTACAGAAATAAACAGTTTTAAATCTCACAATGTTCAGAGTGGTGTGATGAAATCTTGTGCCTAACACTACATCACAATGCTTACTTTACTCCCCTCACTTCATCTCATCAGGTAGGCATTGTGTCATTTCATATTATTATAAGAAGGCAAGAAGGGTGAGTACAATACAATAAGATATTTTGAGAGACTACATTTACATAACTTTTATTATAGTTTGCTGTTGTAATTTTTATTTTAATATTAGTTACTGTTGTTAATATCTTATTGTGGTTAATTTATAAATAAAACTTTATCATAGATATGTATGTATAGAGAAAAACAGTATATATAGAATTTGTTAGTATATGCGGTTTCAGGCATCCACTGGGGCTCTTGGAATGTATCCCCCACAGATAAGGGGGGACTACTGTACGAATAATAATTAAACTTCTGGACAAAACACACAAAAAATGTCAAGAGCAACCAGAAAAAAAATAACATATTACATATAGGAACATGTCAATTTGAATGATAGCAGATTTCTCACATGAAATCCTGGAGGTCAGTAGGAGGTGGTACAATATTTTTCAACTGCTAAACAAAAATAAATAATTTTATGCTGACCGTTCTTTTATATATAGATATATATGTGTGTGTGTGTGTGTGTGTGTGTGTGTGTATACATATATATTTATATGTGTATATATATAATCTTTCAGGAATAAAAGAGAAATAAAGACAATCTCAGAAGAACAAAAACTAAGATAATTTTTCACTAGCAGACCCACCCTTAAAGAATGACTAAAGAAAGCTCTCCAATCAGCAAGGTAATGATAAGAGAAGAAGGTTTAGAATGAGAGAGAGGAGATAAGAGCAAAAGAATAGTTGACTATAAGAGTAAATATAATATTATTCTCATGAGTTTCTTAAATCATATTTGATGTTTGAAGCAAAATTATAATAACATATTGTTGTTCAATGTATGTACAGTATATATTGAGATAATTGTATTTAAGAAATGGGAAGAGTAATATATACACATTATATATAGAATTAATATATAGAATATATATAGAATTTACAATTTATATATATATATATAACTTTTTTTCTAAGCATCCATAGATAATTACCAAAATAGACCATATTCTGATTTATAAAACAAACCTCATTTTGTTCCGTATTTTTAAGATTTTTCAATTACAATCGACATACAATATTATATTAGCTTCAGGTGTACAACATAGTTATTAGATATTTATATAACTTATAAAGTGATAACCCTGATAAGTCTGCTACACACTGAAACCATGCATAATTGTTATAATATTATATACTATATTCATTATGCTGTACTTTACATCCTCATGACATTTTTTATAACTGGAAACTTATACGTCTTAATCTTTTCTTTAAATTTTTAAATAATATAAATGTTATAATTATTTTATATTGTTATCCAACCATATAAAATCAATCAGAGAAACAACAGGATAATTTTTCCAACACTTGAAAATTAACCAACATGCTTCTAAAAAACCAATGGGTCAAAGTGGAATTTTCAAAGATAATTTAAAAGAAACATACAACTGAATGTAAATGATAATACAACATATAACATTGTGTGGCATGCAACTTAAGGGGTCAGAACAGAGAAATTTATAGCACTAAACGTTTTATATAATAAAAGAGAAAATATCCCAAATCAATAACCTATTTCTCTACCTTTAAAAAAGAACAGAATAAGTCCAAAGCAATCAGAGGGAAGGAAATACAGCAATAAGATATAAAATATGTAATCTGTACCCATAACACATAATATTTTATATATGCACATATTTTAATGTAATGCAAATAGTTATAAAAATAAGCAAAAGTTTCACATGCCTTTTCCCAGAGAGGGAATCAAATATGTAGCTTAGAGTTATTTGCAAAACTGTTTATTCATTTCATTTTGGTTGACTATGTGAAGAAACAGTTGAATATTTTGAAATGTTGCTATTATACATTTTAGCAAAAACCTTTGAAATGTGTGATAATGTATCTACAGTTGGAAAGAAATCATATAAGAAAAGAGCTTTAAACAGAAAGCTAGTCTCTGTCATTTTAGTCAGACATTCTATATCCAATTAAAGATATAAGATGTTTTAAGTTTTCCTTTTTTATTACCAAATATGTTATTAAATTAGTCATTTCTTCCTTTGAAATGTTTCTCAACTGGATTCATTAAATTGTTCCCTCCCTCACCCATTCCTCCATCCAGATAACAGTCTCTGGTTTTATTATTTTATTTTGGACTGAAAAAAAAAACTAATTATTCTCTCTGATTTCTGTTTTGTCCTACAGCCTAAATAGTCATACAACCAGCAAATCACTCTTAAAATGCCCCTACTATTTGTCATTCCCTTCAAGTGTGAATACAAGCACCCTCTCTCCTTGATAACAGATTACATTCAATCAATTCCATTGCATTCCATTTAATTGCTTAGCATTATCTTCATCACACAAAATGCACTTCCTTTATTCTTTGCTTTTGCTCCCCCTCTCAGAACTATCTTTAGTATTATTCCTCATCCACTATGTCTTCCTATCACAAATCAGAACCAACATTCCCATGAAATTTCCTATTGTCTCTTTAATCTACAAAGTTATACCTCATATATGAGGTAGCAGCTGGCATGAAGCTTTCATTTCAAGTCTTTCTGCTTCAAATATCATGCCTTTCATTATATTTTTACTAGCCAATAAAATATAATAAAGAAGATTTGGTAAATAATTCCATTATCTTAAAAATACGTTATTATCTACACATACCCTTTTTTCTGTGAATGTCCAATTAAAAATCTACTTAATTTTGAAAGCTCAATGTTTCTATTAAAAATCTCTCCCTCTGAACCTGTGACAGAATACATTTCAAAGAAATTCAGACTCTCCTACCCTAAACCATTTACTTTTTTTTTTAACTCCGAGCAAATAAATTGTACATCCACATTTAACTGATTTTTAAATTGTAAAATCAAGGCATGTTATAATATATATGTAAAAAATAAATTTGAAAATAATAGACCTATATTGCTTTTCCTAATTTGATAATTTACTGATGCATAAAGTACAAAATACTTAACCATTCATTTTATATATAAAATGCTTTGTAGAATCTCAATTTATCTCTAATCAATAATGTCTTTAATTTATATACATCACAGTTTATTTAGAAGTGACTTTTAAAATCAGTAATAGTAATGTTGTTTTTGAAAATCTAGTGAAATAATAATTTAATTATTGGTCATTTGAAAATCTTTTAGCATTAGATTTATAATGTATTTTTATACATTTTATACTAATTTTGTTTAAACTAATTTTTTCTAACATGTGATTCATCTTCATTATGTAAATGTCACTTTGTTATCTATAATAATTGCTATATTCTCATGTCTAAAAATATTTTTATACCAGCCAGACTTTTTGCCTTATTGTGCCATATATTGTACAAAATAAACAGGCACCTATCAGTTTCATATAACAATATCTTATAAACAAAATAATATATATGATGTATATTCAATTTAGCACACCATTTCCAAGCTCATTCTTTTTTACATATTTTTCTTAGAACATTAAAAAATTACTTAGATCAAAGGCAGAATTAAAGCTCTGAATTGTTTTTATATTCATGAAAAAAACTTAATGAACATTTTATATTTATATGGGTTGCCATTTGATTAAAATCTGGCAAAATAGTAGATGTTTCCAACTAAACTTAAAAATGCTCTATAGATTGTATGGTAAGGTATACTAAAATGACTTTTATAAAACAGTGTATATTCTTTTGTTTTACACTGAAAAGCTAGGTTTTTCTCCTAATGTAAATTTCCATGTCTTTGCACAATGACTGTAAAAAAGCTCTAAACCATAATGATTTTTTTACTGTATTGATACTGTCTCTATCTATCTACCTTCCTATCTAATATGATCATATCATTTTATAAAGTTAAATACACACACACACACACACACACACACATACACACAGAATTGTGTGTCAGTGTAATTTCTTCTATTGCTGAAAATAACATTCTGTTTTTGTGGAAATACATATCTCAATATGGGTGTGACTAAAATTAAGTTTATAAATTCAGTTTTAGAAATATATTTGCTTTATATACAATATATATCAAGTTTATCCTTTATAATATCTATGCCATTACCATGGTTGCCTACGCTGTAAAACTAGATGACTAAGTTCATTTTTAAGGTTCTTTGCAGTTCTATAATTTTATGATTATCAACTTTCATTAATTTACAGTGAAAAACAAATTGGCTGTTTTCCAAACCCTAAAGAGCAGATTGCTTGAGGAGCATTGAAATAGATACACTGCAGTTTCATGAGCTAATTACAAAAATGGAGGTCCATACACACACATGCAGATTTATTTAATTACAATAAAGTTGGAAATTAAGTTTGTCTGTTTCTCAGCCTATCCTATTACTGTTCTATTTCTCTCATACTACTCCCTGTCTTAGAAACTTCTGATCTACATATTTATACTATTCGATATCTATGTGCTTTGATTGTCTTTATACAGAATCATGTTATGATGGATTTATTTGAGTAAATCTGAAATTCTATCCCCCCACATACTTTATATTTACAATCGTATTTAAATTTAAGGGATCCTGTAACAATACAGTCTTTCAGTTCCAACAATGCTTCTTTATAATATTAACTTAACTGGGAGTAATTTAAATTAATGGTATAATTCAGAATAGATTAAAAGTCAAAAAGTCCTGTTAGGAACTGGGCCACACAGAAAGAGGTGAGTGGCAGGCAAGAGAACTAAGCTTCATCTGTATCTGCAGCCACTCCCCAGCACTAACATCTCCATCTCACCTCACCCAAGATCAGGTCTTTGATTCTCATAGAAGCACCATTCTCTGGTGCCAAAAAGATTGGGAACCGCTGCTCTAAGGAGTTACTTGATATTCATTGTCATAAATATGTTCTTACAGCTGGCTATGCTCTTACATCTAAAGAACAAAATGATGCTTCTAATACTGGTAAGTGGGGAATGCTAAGCACAAGCAAGAGAAAAAGACTAAAAAATCTCTTATGATTCTTACAGTAAGTCAGAGCTTAACTGTTAAAAGCATTTCCAAGACTGAATATTTCCAACTGCTTCAAAATCAATAAGATGTTATAAGTGGTAAGTTTTTGGAAGTTATTGTCAGTTTGTTCCACATAATGAAAACTTAAAAGTTATAGTTAAAGTACATGCATCAGAAAATAGATGATCTCAAACTGGCAGTAAGTAAAGAAGTATAAACATAGAAATGAAATACAAACAAGCATGCTTCAGACATCTAAAATGTTTTCATAAACTTAATATAAAATTTATACCTGCTTTGCTGTGTTCACAAAATAGTAAAGTCATTAATATTTTATCATGCTAATAAATTACAAGTCAAAAATAAATTAAGGATAATAAATAACATGACGAAAGGAAACTAAGTCTTAATTATTCCTCTTATTATCTTTGTGACTATAAAGGCTACCTTTCAAGTATTATATGTAAAGTGCTTATTATAATGCCTAACAACCAAAACAGTTGATAAAATTGTAGCTTTGGTTGTATATAACATTATAGAATAATTTAATATTTTTGTTAGCAAGGTAATTTCTTGTATAATAAAATGTATATATTGCATTCAATTTAATGAGTTTTGAAAACTGTATATGCCTATGTAATCACCAGCTAAATTTGGACATAAAAGTTTTTCACCACTCCTTGCAACTCCCTTTTGCCTCTATCCAGACAATCCAACTCCCACTCAGAGGCAACCACTATTTTAATGTGTTTGTTTTTACTGTGAATTCTTTCAAGATTTTATCTTTTTTAAATTTTTTTATTATGATGTATGATGTGCCTAGATTTTGTATTTCTTTGCATTGAAACTTCTCAGAATTTGGTAAACTTGAGTTTGTATGGTTTGTGTTTGTTGTTGTTTACCAGATTTGGAACATATGTGCACATTATTTTTTCAAATAATTTTATGTTACATTCTTTATCATTCTAGAACTCTTATGTGTGTAATCAGTGTGATATAATCCCAAGTAGTAATCGATTACATAGTCATTTTTGGAAATATTTTCTGTTCTTTGTATTTGATCATTTCTATTTATCTATTTTTAAGTTTGCTAACTCTTCTGCCACCTACAATTTATTGTTAGTTTAATCCAATAAGATTTTTCTATTTATATATAGTTCCTTTCACTTCTAGAGAGTTTTGACTCTTAATGGTTTACATTTACCAGCTGAAATTCTTCTTGTGTTCACTCATTATGGCAAAATTTTCCTTTTAGTCTTTGAATGTGTGTGAAATAGATGTTTTAAAATTCTTGCTTCTTAATTCTAATTTTTCTTAAACTGATTTTTCTTTTGAGCAGAGATAATACTGTTTCTGTTTCTATACTTGTCTAGCAATTTTTTCTTATATACAAGACATGGTAATAAATTGGCTGGGGATATTCCAGATGCTGAAAATCTTCAATTTCCATTTTAATAAGTAGTTAACTTGACTGGATTTAAATTCTCACTTCTTGGTCTTCTGCTCAGTATTATTCACCTTCCAACTATTGCTTTCTGCTATATTTCTTATAGTTTTTTTTTTTTCCTTGATAAAGAGTAGAGGGACAGCCAAAGTTTGGGGTTTAGTTCATACACAGATTTTGGAGATTCTTCCTTGGTAGCTTTGGACTTTCCCTCTCACTTTTCAGAAACTCTTGTACTCCTGCGCTGTTTCTGACTCCCTAGATAGACCAAAGCTTTCTTTTTGTGTTTCAGATATCCCACACCAAATAGAGCTTGTCTTCATATTCCACTGACTTCAAAAGGTTGGTTTTTTTTTTACTCTGTTTTATGTATATTTTGCTCAGTGATTGGACAAAAATTGATATAAGAAGAAGAGTTAATATAATCCAGAATCGGGATTCACTTACCTTCATTGTTAGATATATCACTGATTTGGAATTCTATACTAAATTTTATTTTTCTAATGTTCCAAAAATCCTTCTTCTGGGTATCTACTCCCAAAATTTGAAAACATTTATTCATAAAGATATATGCATCTCTATGTTCATTGCAATATTATTCATGGTATCCAAGACATGGAAATAACCAAAGTGCCCTTTAATAGATGACTAGATACAAAAGATGTGCCATATATATATAGATATATAGATATATATCTATATCTATATATCTATATATAAAATGGAATATCGCTCAGCCATTAAAAAAAGATAAAATACTGTCATTTCAACAACATGGATGGATCATGAGATTATCATGCTAAGCAAAATACATCTGACAGAAAAAGTTGAGAACCATATGATTTTACTCAAATGTGGGATGTAAAACTGAAAGCAAAAAACAAACAAGACAAACAGATAAACTCAGACACAGACAACAATTCAGTGGTTACCAGAGGGAAAGGGGGTGGGGGAGTTAGATAAAGGTAAAGGGGGTCAAAGAAAGAAATATAAGGTGACAGAAGGAGATTTGACTTTGGTGGTGAACCCACAATGCAATATACAGATGATGTATTATCTAATTGTACAGGTGAAACATAATTTTGTTAACCAATGTCACCCTATTAAATTTATTTTTTAAAAAAAACATTTTAAAGATCTGTCATTGTCTCTGGCCTCCCTTGTTTGTAATGAGAAGTCAGTGATAAAAGTTGTCAGTTTTCTTTGGTAGGTCATATTTTTTTTTCTCTGGTTGCTTTTAGTATCATTTGTTTAAGCATTTGACCATGATATGTTTAGGTATATTTTAAAATTTTGTTGTGCTACTGAAATTCCAGCATCTTGAGTTGACAACTTTAATGAATTTGAAAAATTATTGTTATGAGCTAAAATTCTATGACCCCAAATTCATAATGTTTAAGTCCTAACTCAAGTACCTCAGGATGGGCTGTATTTGGAGACAGGATCTTTCAAGATATAATTAAGATAAAAATGCAGACATTACAGTGGGTCTTCATCCAATATGACTGGTGTCCTTCTATGAAAACATTAGAACACAGATACATTCACAGACAAAGAGGAAAAGGAAGGTGAAGTCACAGGGAAAAGATTGCTATTCAAAGCTAAGGAGAAAGCCCTGAGAAATAATCACTCCTGCTAACACTTTGATTTCAGACTTCTAGCCTCTAAAATTGTGAGAAAATTAATTTATATTGTTTAGGCAACCCAGTCTGTGGTACTTTGTCATAGCAGTCCTAGTAGACTAACACAATTACTTTCAAATATCTTTTCAAATCTTTTTAGATCTCTACTCTTTCTATTCTTCTGGGAAAAAAAATTACATATCAGTATAGTATCATTCCTATTAGTATCACATTTACTAGCTTTTTTCTCTCAAGGTCAGGTTTGGTCTTCTTCCCCCTTCCCTCACCCTTTTTAAAAGCTTTATTGAGAGATAATCCACAAATCATACAATTGATTGGATAAAAGTATAACATTTAATGTTTTTCAGTATATTCAGAGTTATGCAATCATCACCAGAATCTAATTTTAGAAATTTTTCATCAACCTCCAAAGAAAACCTGTATCTATTGGCAATTATTGCCCATCATCCCCTCTACCTCCCAATATTAGCATCCACTTATTTTTTTCCTGCATATTTGTCTATTTTGGACATTTCATATGAATGGATTCATAAAGTATGTAGTCTTTTGAGGCTAGGTTCTTTCGATTAGCTTACTGTGTAAGGATTCATCCACACTGTAACATTTATCAGTACTTCATTTCATTGTTTTTTTTTTTTTTAATTTGGTGACTAATAATGCATTGTCGCATATACCTTTATCTTGTATTCATTTATTAGTAATGGACTTTGCATTGTTTCCACTTTGACTATTATAAATAATGTTGGTATGAACTTCCATGTACAAGTTTTTGTATATACATATGTTTTTATTTTTCTTGGGAAGATACCTAAGTGTTGAAATGTTGAGTCATATGGTAACTCTATGCTTAACATTTTGAGAAACTTCCAAAGTGTGTTCCAAATGGAAGCACCATTTAGTTACTAGCAGCAATGCATGAGGTTTCTGATTTTTCCTTCTTAACACTTTTCATTGTCTTAATATAGCCATCCCAGGCTTTGTGAAGTTATATCTCATTGTGGTTTTGATTTTAAATCCTTCAGAGGCTAATGGTATTAAGCATCTTTTTATGTGGTTGCTAGACACTTGTACATCTTCTCTGAAAAAATGTATATGCAGATTCTTTGTAAAAATTGAATTGTATTTTTCTTTTGTCTTTTGATAATTGAATTAATGAGTCCTTTATGTTCTAGATACAAGTCCTTTATCAGATATATGATTTGTAAATATTTTTTTTCAGTTCTTTGTGTGGTGTTATAATTTTCTTTATAGTATCCTTTGAAGTTTTTAATTTTGATAGATTACACTTAATCTATTTTTTTCTTTTGTGTCTGTTATATCTAAAAAGGCCTTGCTTAACCCCAAATCACAAAAATATACTCATATGTTTCCTTCTAAGTGTTTTATAACTTTAGCTCTTACATTTAAGTCTTTGATCCATTTTGCTTTCTTTTTTGGTAAATATTGTGAGATAAAGTTCCAATTTCATTCTTTTACCTGTGTATAGCTAGTTGTTCCAACACCATTTATGTTTAGAATAAAAAAAATATATTATCTTCCCACTGAATTCCTTGACATGAGGTTTAGTCTTGTCCTATCAAATAAATTCTTTATTCTTTTATTATGGTTTTTATTTCCTAAAATTTTTATTTACATTCTTTCTAACTCCATGCTAACTTTTCCTCATACATTCATGCATAGTTTACTTTTTTAAATTAACCATTTGAGATATATATACACATAAATTTAAAGTCACTATTTGGTTATTTTTAACATCTGGGCTATCTCTGTCTCCACTCTTATTGTTTCCTTTGTTAATCATATGCCATATACCTTTATTTCTTTGTGCTTCATTATTTTTTATTTATGCTGAATGAAGTTGGTACCTGAACAGTATGGATTAAAGTAATATTTATCTCCAGAAAATGACAAGCTCCTTCTGTCAGTCTTCTAGTGTTAAGTGAATTAATCATATCTGTATTTTTCTTAAGTTGAGCCACCTTTTTTCACCTTTAGATAAATTCATTTTGAGATTGGCTTTAGATATGTTGAGAGATTGTATATAACTATCCTTTCAGAAGTGTTTAGAATCTGAGTACCAACAAAATCTGGAAATCAGCTCATGTCCATTCCATCTCTCTCTCTCTCTCTCTCTCTCTCTCATTTTTTTAACCCAGTTGCCAGCTTTTGTATCACAGAAAAGTTTCCTTTACTATCTAATATTATTCTGTCTTTTTTTAACACATAACAAATTATCATCCCTTGCTACTGTGTCCCCAGACATTAGGACTTGATACTTAGTCTTGGTCAGGGCCAAAGTTGCACTGAAGAGATTTCTAGAAACTATATCGATATGCACACAGCCTTTAGCAAACACTTGCACACTTAAGCAAGTCCTCATACGTCTCCAATGGTTTGTTTTGTCTCTCCTATGTTCACAACATTAAGAATGTATCTGTTGCCTACCCACAGGAAAGAGCTGGCAGGTAGGTACAGATTTTATCTGTGACTGGTTGCTCTAGAAAGTTAAAAATGTAACTTATCCAGATTCTTTTTATGGTAAATGTTAAAGTCTCTTGCAACATTCTACATCCTAATTAAATTAGAAGTCTGAATCATTTTATAATCTTGGAAGCAATGAAAAATTTGCCTTGGATAATAGAATAGTTTGGAAGTATATTTTAAATCATGGTGCAGTGACTTTAATGACAATCAAAAATAATTTTGATTGCAATTGAATACTTTTCAGAGTGTGGGAGATAAATTGAATGGCATAGCATATGTAAACCACATGTTTTATTTCTATAATAGAAACTCATATTAGCTTAAACATAAATTCTGTTTCTTTCAAAGTTATAGATTTAATTCCAAAATTGATATCAAAAATAACACTAAGAAATCATATTTTACAATTCATCAAATACTTTAGAACATGGGGGTGACATAAGTATGAGCATTGTTCTAGCCAATGCCTAATTATACCTAAAAGAGGAATTGACTTACCCCGATTACTTATATTTTAATTAAACTCATGTGATTAACAGATTTTAATTCTAGCAGCTTATATCTTATTAATTCCTATGTCATGGTCATGTATGTTAAAAAAAAAGTGGAGAAATGTAAATATGAGGAAAAAATAATAGAAAATATAGCCTCATAAACTATTTTTTCCTTATTATCAACAGTTAAGAGCAATATGGCAAGCATTTTTCCAATTGTTTAAACACTTTATTCCTACCTATTTTTCAGAATTATTTAGATGTTTTTATTTTCTTATTTCTGATTTTTGCTGTCTTATTTTCTACTTTAAAAGGTTTTATAAACTTTACACATGACCATTTTTAATCACTAGTTCACAATATTTTAAACAATTAAATTACATATTTTATCATTATTTATTAATGTAAAGATATCTTTAAATGATTTTATGTTAATTAACATTTTGTTTGTTTCTCATTTTTCATGGATCTGTGTTCTTCATTGACATCTAATTGAGGGCAACATCCAACTTGAAAAACCCTAGTGTCTACTTTCTCATGATTACTAAGTTCTCAAACAGGCCCAGTTCTTGGAAATCTTATAACTAGTTTGAATACCAAAAACAGTTTAGTGTAATCTTATAGCAATCCCTCACTCTAATATACACATCCAAGTTTACAAATACATTTCAATGAGATAAAGAAATAAATAGAGAAAAATGTCTTTGCATTGGATAACACTCTGAACAATTACCATTGAAGTTACTTTTTGGTGTAAATATATGAGTCAGTTTAACCAATTTTTATAAATCAGAATTCAGTCTAACTACAAGAGAAATAAGTAAAATGCATCAATTTTAAATGGACAGACATTTTTCACTTATTGCCTATACTCAGCACAATAAAAGTTTACAATAAGTATAAGAAGTAGACAAATAGATTCTTGCAAAGTGCAACATAAGTTCATGAATCTTAAATTAGTGCTTAGCTTTCAAAAAGGTGTCTCTATTTAGTAATATAGGCACCTAAGTTTTAAAGTGCTGTCGCAATCAAAGAATTGACTGTAAAATCATACCTCACAGATTTGTTCAGAAAGTAAGAGAAGATAATAATTATAAAACTATTTACACATTGCCAATAAAACTGGAGTTTTCTTAAATATAGAGGATTGTGTACTCAGTTTAGAATTAGCATTTGCTTATTTTTCTTTGACCAAATTGAAAGCATTTGGAAATCCAAAATAATCTAAAAGCAGGATATATTATTTACATTATATTTAAATATTACCTCTAACCAGAGAAAAAAATCACAAGTGGGAATTAAATCATTCTTAAGGAATCTAGATGAAACAAAGCAAACAGGTTGGGGATAATCAAAGAAATGTCTTGAAGCTACAGAATATACAACAATTGCATAAAACAAATTGTTGAGCAAATATAAAGTAAACCACCCAGATAAATTTCAGATACTCATATCATCCAACTTTACATGGCTTATCCAATCTTATCAGGCCCAGCTTCAAAAATATGTGACCTATGCAATGGCACAAGGTCTTATGTTCAAAGCAGTCCCACCCTTGGTTTAATGCTCTAACTTCACTATTATTAATTTTTTAACAACTTAATCTTTGAACTGTGTTTTAAAATTAAGTCTGTTGGGACAATGAAGCGAGAGCATAAGCAGAGAAGATACCTGCACTATGTGTGTCAGCCACATAAAAGATAATTCATAGTTCCTTTTCCTTTCTGTTCTTCCTTACTCAGTATACAGAATACATCAGTATACAGAAGGTGCAGAGTGTTGGTAGAAGGTACAAGAAGTGAAATATAAAGAGTTGAGTTGGTTTTGTGAAGCATTTCCTTGGTTCTGACAAGAAAAATACACATATGCATGTGTGAGATACAAAATACAAACTGCGTAATTTGGTTATTCACATTATAAGTCAAATGCTTTTTTATTTGTATTTAAAACTGGAATTGCACAATATAAATATGAACAGTAAAATTCAAGCTATTTATTTAAATTTTTAATTTTTTATTACTTAGAATGACTTTAAACAGCAAGTAAAAAGCACCATGACAATTTGAAAGAGAGAGAGACTGGAAGAAAAGAAGAAAGCTTTTTAATTTATAGTACCATTAATAGAATTTTCCTTGGATATTCAAATAAGGATCTCATGCATTTATTTTGGACTGAATCTTGCAGATTGTATAGCCAGCCCTGAAACTTACCTATGACATATTGAGAGTTTAGCTATGCTACTCCATGGCATTACTCCTCAGCATTCATTCTGTTTGGCCAAGTGGCCTGCAAGGACCTTAAACTGATATTAGCCTTCTCATGCAAGTTCATGACCTAGATAACAGCTCACAGAGTCACAAGTAAATGTTAAGTTCCCGTTATGACTTCCTCATGGAACACTGTGATCAACAGTCTCTCCACTTCCCAGGTCCTTCCCCTTGTATACCATTTTAATATGACTCTTGTGGAACTTACCAAAACCCTGCTCTTTTTGTTTTGAATTGACCAATCAAGTCTTAGCCTAGAAGCTGCAAAACACTTCACCCATGGACTCTAATAAAGGCGTGTACCCTAGGTCCTGTTTCTCTCTACCTGCACCATGCTTTGACCTCCCTAAATGATCTGTCAAGGCATGGTGTGAACTTTCTTCAGGATCTGTGATTAATAAACTCTGCTTCAATTTCTCTTATGGATTCCTGTTGAACCACAGCTCACATCTGGAACCCCGTACCCCACTTGATAAATGTTAACAAAGTCATAACAATTTGTTTTATGATTTGTAACTCACCTCTATTTATTCATTCATTCCATTTCCAGGGAAAAGCACATCACCATTCTTCTAGTATTTCCATTTTAATGCTAGTGTTTCTTTAAGCATAATTTCAAGTTTTTAATGAATATTTCTAGACAAGTTTTATTTTACTTCTTTTCTGACTTTTTTCATGGTCCCTGTTATACTGCTTGACACTCAAATGTTTCTTTCTGGACTTGGGCTTTCTCTTATTTTCTAAATAATCTCAAAATTTATTTTCCATTCCCATGACCTTGATTAACACTTGTTCCTTAATGTATCCTAAGTATTTGCACAGTTCAAACCTATCTCTGGTGTATCGTACTTATATATCCTAATAACTATTGGACTCTTTATCCATTTAAACTTAACACACACTTAATATCATTCTTTATCACATATGATCTCTTGATTCTGTTATTGCTTAATAACAAGCTAAAATCACTAGTCTTTGTTGACGGTATAGATTCTTTTTCTTGTATTCATTTTAATAGCCTTCTACTTGATTTCCCTTTCTCTGCTTTCTTCTTTCCCTCCATTAATATTCTGTTATGACATCAGGGTTTTTGCTCTAAAATGCAAATCCAAAGACTGAGTTTCCTAGCTCTGATAGTTCTAAGTTTCTTACAGAATAAAATCTAAATTCATGTGCACATTACACATGGCTTGTCATGATGTTGGCCTTCTCTATATGTTCAAACTCATCTCAAAGTAAAACTAGATTATTGCCTCCATCCTAAATTCTTCTTGATTGTAACAATAACAAACTGAAGTTCTCTGGATTCTAACAATAACAAATTGTGTTAGCTATGGTTTCTTATGCTTCTTTGCTTCATATGCATTTCCCCCTACCTCTACCTTTAATATCTTATCACTCTTGATTTTCTTTAAGAAATTGGCTACATAATATGAGCAGAGGCTACATAGAATAGTAGTTAAAAGAGCAGACACTAAATTAAGAGTATGCAGATCACCTTTCATTTATTAGTCGTAAGACATTAGATAAGTCAATTAACCTCTTTGTACCATGGTGGGGAGGAACAAGTTGACAGCAGGCCTATGACTCCCTCTGTCCTATGAGCTGCATGAGAGGATGCCTCTGCTCCATCAGATCTCCTTGGAAACCTTGTTCCCTAGAAACATGCTGATAATATTTATTAGCTAAAAGATAGTAAGTCTTTAGGGGAAAATATAATAGGATATTCCTTATTTATCTTGAGTGCATTTTGACAATTAACTTGGAAATCAAGGATTTATGTGGTATAGCTTCTGGAGAATAAAAATTATTCATAAAGAATTTTTCTATGTGACAAACAGCATATAACTAAGACTCGAAACATATGAAATGGCACAAACAAAAAGAAAAACTTGCTTTGAGAGAAATATTCTGCAAGCACAGCAAAATGGTTTTTTGTTTGTTTGTTTGTTTGTTTGTTTGTTTTTATGGTTTCTCCTAAACCAAGAGTCCTAGTGCAGGAAAAAGGGGGCAATTAGAGAACTGCTTCTGCAGACTTGGAACCTACAGAAAGAAATGCTTTGTGTGTGTCTGTTTATTGTTTGTATTCTTTGAATCATTAGTAGAGTTTGTTTTGGGCAAGGTATAACATCCTATGACTGCACTGACACTCCAACACTGATGTGAACACAGACTGGTGACAGTATGGGTTTTTTTCTTTAAGTCTCATGAGTAAACATGGATAACACATTCTGAAGTAGAAAAGGGAGGATGAGGAGAAAGAGGAGGATTTGTTATAAAGATGTTTTAACATTGGGATTTGGAAGATATCATTTTAGTCACTAGGGAATTGATGGAATAGATAGAAAATAAGGCAGCAGAAAGTTAGCAAAAATACCATTTCCTGGCTATTATAAGCAGCTCTATTAATATCCTCTAAAAAAGAAAACTAGGACTTTGGAAAGTAGAAGTAAAACCTTTTTTTTTTTTTTTTCTGATTACTAGAAATCTTTCCCAGTTTTTTTTGTTTTTTGTTTTTTTTTTGGCCAATCAGAAACTATTATCATGAGCTAAGTAATTATCTTATGACCATGACTTTTGCAGTGTTTGTGCATTACTATTCAAGTAGCTGGTGATGGCCTCAAGGTAACCAAGGAATCAAGATATTATCTAAAGATTTGGGCCACTCCACAGAGAAATGTGAGTAGAAGACTGATTAATTCCAGCTAGTATTATCTGAATAAGTAATCATACTGCTTATTCTAGAGTCTTCAGAATGAAAGATGTTACTTGGATTGATGACCAATCTCTAATAGATTCAAACTTCTGTGAGCAGACTCTTCTGGGTGTTAAGACTGCTAACTCATTATAATTAGTGTTAATCAGAGTTTGGCAGACTTTCCACAGAGTCCTATTTCCTGTTACAGGATATGTTTTCTTATATATTTTGGTTATTGGGAGAATTCATTTCCTTAAAATTTTAGGACTGAAATGCCTGCTTCCTTGCTGACTGTAACCTAATGACTTTTCCTTGTTTCTAGCCCCAATGAGATTCCTTGACTCCTGGTTCCTTTCCTCTTTCTTCAAAAAATAGCAACATTTAAAGCCAGAGTTGAGTTCACCTCTTGCCACATCTTCCTGACCTACACTTCTGCCTTTCTTTTACTTTTAAGGACTTGTGTGATTAAATTGGGCTCAACTGGATAGTCCATAATAATCATCCCATTTTGTGATTAGCTTATTAGCAACTTTATTTTATCTGCAAACTTAATTCATTTTTTAAATGTAATGTGCTATACTTACAGATTACATAGATTAGCATCTTGGTGGGGGGCATTATTTTTCCTACCACTATAGCTATCATGGGTAGAACTAAGACTTGATCATTTAACATATTGGATGAAAAATTGGAGCAGATGATCACTTTGTTCTAAATCAGCAGTTCCCAACTTTTCTGACATCAGAGACCAGTGCTCTTATTAGCATCTAATTCCTGATGATCTGAGGTGGAGCTGAGATGGTGATGCTAGCTCTGGGGAGCAGCTGCTAATGCAGATGAAGCTTCACTCGCTCACTCAACCACTGCTGTTCCTAATAGGCCACGAACCAGTACTGGTCCACAGCTCTAGGGTTGGGAACTCCTGTTCTAAAGAAATAGTGAAGAATTTCTTTAGTGAACTGAGTAGAGGATGCATTTTTCATGGAATAGCCCAAGCTAACCTTAGTGTATGACACCATACCTCTTGTATAAGTAAGACCTGAACTAATATATTTTCCAATTAAACAAATAAGTGATAAGCTTCCACAACAGTAATATTTCCATTTATAACATGTATTCTCTTCCTTATGTTAGAATTTTATGAAAAATTATTACATCAATAAGCAATAAAAAAGATGATTTTTCAAGAAGATTAAGCAACAAAGGACCTGTACATCATTTTGCATAGTTTTGTTACTTTCTTAGAATGTGAATATTGAAAGGTAGTATCTAAGTAAATTATTAAGCTGAATGATTAGGATGTAATGCATTATACCAAAGATATTCTAGGTGGACATTTTTATATATTTTATATTCATATTATTCTGGTTGGACATATTTATTCAGAAAAATGAAGGAATATAATTTATTGAGTACTGCTTTATGTATGCCAAAGAATTATTACTTGACATTTTACATCAATTATCTTTATTATTTTTTTTTACTGTATGTGCCATATGTTATTTTCTCTATTTACAGATGAAGAAACTAAAGCTCACTGTGGCTATGTGACTTGGTCTAGAACATTTAGATTCTAAACAAATCCAATCAGGGTGAGTGAGACTCTAGGTCTAATTACAGACCTGTGTTTATCCTACTTCATAACATGGTTTTCATTCTCCCTGGAGAATTCCTGTTGTTATTGGAGTATTATGTATATGAAATAAAGCACGTGATCATGCTTGTCTTTTAGAGTGTTGAATGAACATAGAGCAACTATTTTCATTGCAGATATTTGATACAATAGTGAAAAGGGGTTATTGGGTAGTTAATCTATTATCAATACCTTAACTGTCATTTTTGTGAGTTTTGAAAATAGCCTTGGAGTAAGAAAATTATTCTAAAAAGATAGACATAAATGTGTGTTTGCATTCCAAATATAAGTATGTAAATATTGGAATATCTTGCAAAAGGGTTATTACAGACCTCTAACATCACAGGATACAGATGAAACATAGGGTTTATTAGAGATAATATAAGCAGAGAAGTAGGAGATTTATGCTCACCCCCAAATTCTCATTACTGCATAATATAAGACAGGCATAAATATTCTATATGGGTGTCCAAGGTTCTAGGAAGTAAGGGCATGCTTGACATGAGACTGAAAAGCACACCAAGAAGAGAACAAGCCTCACCCAAACACTGTGTTAGCTAATGTAGAGATTAGCCTAAAAGGGAACTAAGCAACACCAAGTTTCTGTATGAACCAAAGAATTTATTAAGGGCTTTCAGTAACAAGAACTAAATCGGGAGTTTTGCATATTGAGAGCTAAGGTTTACATGCAGAGGATTCTTGGAACTGCCTTGGACATCAGGAATGCTGACATCATTCTAAAGCTTCGTGGTCTCTCAGCAGACAAGTTTAACCCATCTCAACTACTTTTTCCTAAGTTATTACAAAAAAATAAATAAATAAAATGAACTTCCAGGACAAGTAATGTTTATAGCTCTTCAAAATATAGTTTATCATAAATATGCATATTGATAATATATATATATGAGAAATTGAAATGTGCATATTTGCATTAATGCCTGGTAGTACAAAGTACTTCTTAATTATCTAAATTATTTCTTTTTCTTTTGATATCATAATAATCCTCAGAAAGCAAAACACTAGAATGAGAATGCCAGATGGAAAATAATTGGGCAAGAAAAGCAAAGGGCTGTGTGTCCTGTGTGTTTGCATTTTAAACTTATGACATATTTGCACACAGAAAGTGTTCAATTCCCTGAGTATGGCTCATCAGAAAGCAATCTAGATTCTTTTTTTTTATCTGTAGTTTTCTTTATTTCTTTTCAAACATATATCCCTTTTTTAGCACTCATAGCTTTTGATTTATATGTTATTATTCCAGAATCATTTTTATCACCAATATTTATCTATTTACCTTATGTAAAAAATGTCATGGATAATAAAATATTAAAAATTTAAATTAAATAATCTTCCCTAAATTAATCTATAGATTTCATGCAATCCTAGTCAAGTCAAAGTACCATTGGTAATTTAGTGGATGTTATTTAGTTGATTCTAAAATTCATATGGAAAAAAATGGTCCAAAAACAGCAAAAGCAATATTGAAAATACAGAATAAATCCAGGAAATTTAGATGGGTATATATCAAGATCTATCATAAATGTAACATAATTAAGGCAATATGATATTTTTGTAAGGAAAAACAAAAAAGATCAAATGAAAAAAATAGAGACTTTACTTCATTTATGACAAAAATAATGGTGCTGTATTATCAGTGACTGAATGTCATTAGCAAATGGAAAACACGAAGTCTGACCTCTATTTTACTGTGTGTACAATTCCAAATTAGTATTAGATCCAAATGAAAACAGAATCAATGAACTTTCTATAAGAAAGCATTAGAAAAATACTATCATGCTCTTAATTTTTTAAACAGGTAAAACAAGGTAGTAACTGTAAAGAGAAAAATAAGACCCTATTAAAATTAAGAACTTTTTATTAAAAGACACCATTAAGAAAGTAAAAACAAGACTCGATAAAATGAATATATTTGCAATTGATTATTGAACAGAGGACTCATCTACTGAAATATAAACAACTCTTACTGATGAAAGCAAGAAATAGAGAAATAATTTATCTTTAGCCATGGTGGATGATCCCCTCAATTTACCTCCTATTGACCTTCCTTAACTATCAAAAGAATTATGGTTCACCCTGGCTAAAAAGAAAAGCAGACAAGATAATCAGTAAATATAAATCAACTTATAGTAGGGGAAATCAGTAGATAGGTAAATACAGAGAAAAGTAGACAGATACATAGTTTATTAATAATGAACTATTAAAATTGATAATTATTAATAAATAAAATTATTGATAGTTAAAGCTATTATTTTTTATTCATGTGTATTGAAGTATATCTTCTAAAAATCAAAAGCTTGAACATAGCATCTGTACACCACACCAGTTATTTATTGTCTGATTTTTTTAGTTTCGCCTTATACCTGTGTTATACAATTAATAGTACTCGATTTCTGATTATACAATAGTAAGTATTTATTAGAAAAAAAACAAGTACATGGCTTTTTTCTTTAACATAAATTTAAAAACTGCCAATATATTAACTGTTTTAAAATAATTTTCCCAGTGTTTTCCATGTTTATTGATACATACAAAAACTTTTAATGAAAAAATTTATTCCGTGGACAAAAGGCATTTAATATTACCTAAAGTTCAGTATCTGTATACATTTCCTATGTTCTGCTTTATACGTATTTAAGTGTCTGACAATTTGATTTTCCCCATCCTACTCCATTGGTACTTATTGGTGGATGCCAACCCATGTAACTGTCAGCTGAAAATCTTTACTGTACCTTTGTTCTTATGCTCCTAAGATTAATTACTTTCATATTACCCCCAAGGTTCTTCAAACAACCGTGTTTGTTTAGAGACTTCTGTGTGCAGAGCACTAGGTGCTACTAAAATCTACATTTACTGAAACTAACCTACAAGGTGATTCATTCTAGTTCAGAAATATTACAAAATGCTACTCATCAATGGAGTTTCCTAGCTGATGTTAAAAGCGTTTACAACTAAATTAGACTCAGCAAAAAATTTTTTATCTTTTCCTTTCAATTTTCCTTTCACTTACTTTTCAAAAGTTTTTTAGGATGTGATTTTTTTTTTTTTTTTTAATGAGATAGTTGACAGATACCATTATATTAGTTACAGGTGTAAAGCATGATTCAATATTTACATATATTTCAAAATGATCACCATAAGTTTAATTAACATCCACCACCACACATAATTTTTTCTTTTTTCTTGTGATGAGAACTTCTAAGATATACTATCTTAGCAATTTTCAAATACAGTATTGTTAACTATAGTCAACATTCTGTACATTAGATCCTCAGAATTTATTTTATGACTGGAAATTTTGTACCTTTTGACCTCCTTTACCCATTTTGCCTAGTCCCTTATCCCCACTTCTGGCAGCCACCAATCTGTTCAGTTTCTATGAGTGTTTTATTTTTTATTTTTTAATATTCTACACGTAAGTGAGATCATATGACATTTGCCTTTTCTGACTTATTTTTCTTAGTATTAACGCCTTTTAGGTCCATCCATGTTGCTGCAAATGGAAAAATTTCCTTCCTTTTATGGATGAATAATATTCTACTGTATATATGTACCACATTTTCTTTATCCATCTTTCCACTGAGGGTCACTTAGGTTACTTCCATGTCTTGGTTATTGTAAATAATGGCGCAATGAACACAGGGCGGGAGCAGATATCTTTAACATACAGGACACATTCTTAGGTTTGTCCTTAGCTTCACCTATCATCCTATTTCTTCTGCTTTTTAGATGGTATTTTATTTATAGAATAATTTTTAATAACTTAATAACTAAAAGTTTTTTAAAGAAATAAAAATATATTTTTTAGATTCATAAAGAACATCTTACACATTATGCTTCCTTCAATAATCTTGCATGTTTACTAAAATGAAAAACCACCCACCATAAAATGTTTTTCATTTTTCCTTAACAGTATCAAAATAATGTTTATGAAAAATATTCTTTTATTTTTTCTCTATATTTTCCACCTAATCTCTCTGACTTTTTAGATATTATAATTCTGTTTTGTTGTGGCTAAAAAAATTAAAGGGCTCAAAAATATCCTCTTAAATTGTGAAAACAAATGATATTATGCATATTTATGTGATATTTTCATCTTAACATATGTACATGAAATTTATTTAAATATAAGTCTAAATCTCACATAAGTGAAGAATATACCATATATTTTGATACTTAATATCCTTTATAATTTAATTTCATCTAAAAAGTTAGTCTAATGTTTCTATCTTTAAAATGAATTAAAGTTTTCATTGTTTAATTTGCTTCTTGCCTACCTTACTGCTCTGGCATCTGCTACATATCCCTAGACTATTACAACATTCTATTGTTTAAATTACAAACATTTATTTACCTGTCATTCTGGACCTCTCCTCTCTGAGACTCTCGAGGGCAGAAAATGAATGTTAGTAGTGTTTTCAGGATTCACACAACCTTGCATATAATATCTTCTGCTAAGTTTTGATTAATGAGTGAATGAACGCATGAGTAGGAATCAATTTCTGTCCTCTGCCTATGGGATTTGTGTAACATGTTTTATGCATTTTAAATTGAATTAGAATTTTCATAGGGGAATTAAAGAATTATCTCTTTGGAGTAGAGTCTATATGAAAATATAGTAGGTATAATTTCATATTTATCAAATTCCAGGAATGCTATATTGATATTGCATCTTTATTAGCGTATATTAGTTTCAGCGATTCTACATGTGTATACCTTGTAATGTCTATTTTTTTTTAAAATACACAAAACTAATTCAGGATTTTAGTACTTAAGATAGTGGTTTTAAGGAGTTGTAGTGGGAGACAAGCAATAATGGGATGGGCTATAAAGGCATGTTCTGGATGCTACTTTGTAAAAAAAGTTATTATGCTGGGTATACTTATAATTCAGAAACTTTTCTTCAAATACATTTTAATAAAATTTATAACAAAAAGATTTCCTTTATGTCTTTAAAAACTACAACATATATTTAGATGTTGAGTTTTCTTTTGCGACATAGTTTCACTGCTGCTTAGATACAGAAACAGAATTCAGGGAACAATTATTAGCAAATTAACTAATTAAGAGTAATTGTTATAATTGAAAATTCTAGTACAATAATTTGTTTCTTTAAACTGATGGCTACTGAGCTTATGGTCTATACCCTTTCAAAGATAATGCAATTTCATTTAAGTTGCTCATTTATACTTTTGCTTTTCAATCTGTAATCAATAATTTCAAATAATTTATTTCATTGAAACAGATTTTATTTTAAATTATATTTCATTTTGTTAAAAATACTTACCTTTTACCAAAGACCTACCTTCCTAATAGATTTTTAAATATACATTACATTATTGTTGTATATGGCTATAGTATAATTATGTACAGCAGATCTCTAGAACTTAAGCAAAATGTTGTAGCCATAATAGAAAACTATACTGAGATTTTTCAAAAAATTAAAAATAGAACTACCATATGATTCAGCAATCCCACTTTTAGTTATTTATCCAAAAAAAATGAGATCAAAATTTCAAAATGGCATAAGTGCTGCCATGTTCACCACAGCACAGTTCACAATAGCCAAGATGTTAAAGAAACCTAAATGTTTGTCAACATATAAATGGATAAAGGAAACATAGCATACCCATACAATGGAATTCTCTTCAACCTAAAAAAGAAAGAAATTCTAAAATATGTCAGTACATGGATGAACCTTGAGGACATTATGCTAAGTGAAATATGATGGTCGCAGAAAAATAAGTACTTCACAATTCCACTTGCATGAGGTATCTAAAATAATCATATTAATAGAATCAAAGAATGGAATGGTAGTTTCCAGAGTCTGGGAGAAGGCAGAAATGAAGATGTACTAAGAAATCTAGTTTTTTAAAAATTCGAATACATTTTACTTTATTTATAGTTAATACTAAAATGAATCAATTTGTTCTTAGTTACTCTTTTTTTTTAGAAACAATCTAATATCAGTTTTCACTGTTTAATTTTATCAGTAAATAAAATTCTAGTTCCAATCCTATTCTGTTATTTTAAGGATAAATGCATCATTGCTACTAATTTGAACATGTTTACTTAGGCACTAAAAAAAAAAAGATATTACAAATCTAAGAACTATCACTTGTGAAATGAATGTTATTCAGAAAGGATTCTTTGCATAACTACTAACATATACTTGAGAGTATAATTTTACCTATAAAAACTGCTTTCTACAACTTGTCATTATTTTATACATATACAGGATAATTACATCATTTCTTTCCAAGGAAAAAGAAATTGTAAAAATGCAGAAATGAGTTCACTTTAGAAGTTATAATCAAATAAGATATAGCTCATTAGAAGAAAATCTGTTCAGTTTTATTTCCTTAAGTCTTAATGTAAATACTATGAATCACTCTAACAGCAAAAAGCATAAGAAATAACAAAAATGCATTAAATATATGAGAATAGGACATATTATAGTACTGTGTGCTATACATGTTAGTGTTTTTTGTTTTGATTTGTTTGTTTGCTTTTTCTCTTATTACTGTTTTAGGGCTTCTTATATTTTAAAACCATTTCCAATAGCGGAAAATTATAATAACAGAATATTAGTTGAAATCTCCCCAGTATATAATGATATGAAAAGTACTCTCATTTTGTGATTTCTTGTTAAATTAAGTCTGCTCAAATCTTCTTAAACTCACATCTGGCAGAAGATAAAAATAGTGAGTAAAAGATTTTTGAGTGACTGTTGTGACCTACACAATGGGTCCCTAACCCCTGGGCTACAGACTGGAATTGTTTGTGACCTGTTAGGAGTCGGACTGCATAGCAGGAGCTAAGAGGGGGCGGGGGGAAGAGAGTGAAGCTTCATTTGTATTTGTAGCTGCTTCCCAGTTCTAGCATCATGGCCTCAGCTCCACCTCAGATCATCCATCAGGCATTAGATTTTCTTAGAAGTACCAATCCCTGTTGAATAAATAAACAGAATTATAGTTATATAGTTCAAGTATATCTGTGCTAATTGAAAACATTTTATAACACAGACCACCTATTACTGGGTTTCAACAGGTATTTTTCCTAAGAGATCATAGAAGAAAATCGATCTCAGAGGCTCGTCTTTCAATATTACCCATTTAGTACATCTATTCTTTTATAGACATAGAAAATGTAAATAATGAAGTCCTGAGTAACTAAGCACATTGTGTGAAAACATAAGTATATCAAAATGCATTTTTCTTTCAGCTTTAAAATTACTTCTGGTGTTAAATTATTGAGAAGCAAGGCATATAATATAGATCCATTTGTACAGTTCCTTGACATCGTGAAAAACAAGTATTAAAATTAGATCCAAGCTGAACAAGGACAAGTCACTGAAGTGGAGTGAGTGTTTTGATGCAAATGGAAAGAGAAAGATTCTCATAATAATGAAAGAAGCAACGAACCTGAGCTAAGAATGACTATGAGAATCCTGGGCCCACATGTATAGAATATGGCTCCTATCTCCTCTTAGGCTCTGTCCAAATTCATTAGAAAAGTAATTGCAACTGTCTGTTCAAATACTGAAGAACAGCAATTGCTTTTTCCCCCTTTTCCTTCCTATTTCATTCACAGGTAACCTCTCCACTGTCTGCTTATGATTAGGAATGAACATGCGAACATTGAATCCCTTGTAACCACTGGACTATTCACTATTTGAATGAAATGGAATCTATTGTATTTAGAATAGATTTAATTTTTTAAGGCACTCTAATTCTTGGTGGGAGTTAGGGTATATAATTGTTAAAACTCTGTTTGGAGAGGATTACTTTTCTATCTGAGGAATCAAATCAATGCAAGTCATTTTAAAATCATTTTGGCAGTCACATACTTAATCTTTTAAAATGTTCTATTGCAAAAATTTATTTCTACCTTAGAAGTAAGAGTGTATTCCACACAGATATTATGACTGTATTTTAACTGTCTACATTTTAAAAATTGTAGTTTTATTCTTAACTTTATGATATAATTATCATCATTTACTAGTTTTCAAAGAGGTAAAATAGGTGATCTACTAAGTATATTAAAATAACATGTAACTAACATAAAGTTGTGTTCCTTAACACCAATTACAAATGATGTGATGGGATAACCAGGGGCTTTGGAGTTAAAGAGTCTTAGCTCAACAGTTTCTGTATAACAGTTTCTCACCTTTAAATGGAAATAAAACACCAGCAGCACAGTATAGTTTCAAGTTAAATAAGTTAAATCCACATAGTGATTTCCTATTAAATTACATGTATTTTGGAAGATGGTGGACTAGGTAAAAGCAGGGTTCATCTTCTCCCAGGTCCACATTGAAATTACAGCCAAATTATAAAATAATCAACATGGAGAATCACCTGAAGTCCAGTTGATGGTGATGCCTATGGCTGATAAAATAAAGGAGCTGTTAAGGGTGGAACATTTTCAAGTGAGTCAACTTGCCAAGTCAGCTACAGGGAAGAAATACCTTTAGATACCAGAAGTTATCCTTCTTGCTTGGGTGTGGTTTTAGATGTATTGTATAAGATATGAAGATGGCCAATGTCTGTTTCTGTAATCTGCTTACTTGTGTAATGTTAACTAGGAGACCTATTGCACAAAGATATGCTAATGGCCAACTTCTGCTTCTGTAATCTGCTTGCTTGTTCTAAGCTTTATAAACTGCCTTTTTTGGGAACTCGGGGCTGATCTCCTCTAACCCTGCCTGGTACAGAGTCAGTCACTGGCAGGCTAATAAAGGCTCATAATTAACCTCAATTGGCTCCGTAGGTCTTAGATTCAGTCACGCCACAACAGAGCCACAATGAAGCTGGTAAAAGGGGCAAAGTTGCGAATCGGGTTGATCCTGTACCCGCAGGTAGTGGAGGAACACCAGGAGGAAGAGTGAGGCTGTAGAGGCTCTCCTAAAGGAGAGGGAGATCCTGGTCTCATCTGGGGGCTTCCCAGCCCAGGGAAGAGGATATTCCAATAATTCTGACTGTAAAAACCAGAGAGGATTTTGGCTGTCTGGGTGAGACAGAATGAGACTGAAAACCTAGAAGCCCCTTTGAAGGATCCGCACACAGGCTTTCTGACCTGTGGACACTGACCCAGGACATTGACAGTGGGTCAGAGGCTCACATGGGATTCATTCTGAGAAAGTCTGCATTACTTGGTGCCAAAACGAGGGCTGGAAGGGTACCCACCATTGTGCTTTAGTCCAGCTCCCCTACCAGCTTGACACTTGCAAACCTCTCCCACAGAGCCATTAGGAAGGACTAGCCTGAAAGGATCAGCCTGCCCCACCCAACCCGAAGATTGCCCAAGGCTTTTGTTGCTGAATGGCTTCTCTGATTCAAGGCCAAGCATTCTCAGTGGGTGGCCAGTACTATGAGCCTCATTTCAAAGACAGGGTCAAGCAGATCACTCTTGCCAACAGGAGCTTGGGTGGATATTGAGGACCTGTGGGCCAGTCCCAGACAGCAGCTGGTCTTGCTTTGATCTGGGACTTCTGTGGGAATGAGCGAATGGTTACCAAAGTTGAAGCAAAACAGGCTGTACTGGCCTGATAGCCTTTGTCTCCCTGAGATCCTGCTTCACCCAAGCCACAGAGTGCCTACAGTTCATTGACAGTAGCCTCTCGTGCCCTGTCTGACTCTGGGATTGTGCAGTCTGTGTGGCAACAGACCTTGGCTAGCACAGCGAGTACATTTCGGAGAAAACAGCTGTGGGCAGACCACTGCTGCCTGTACAAGCTGCAATATCTCTTGAGGGGATTACAGAGGTTTGTATTGGCCTGACAGCCCTTGACTCCCTCAGCTTCTGCCCCATCCAATACAGAAAAAGCCCACTGCATGTTGATAGGCAGCTGCCCTTGCCCTGGGGTGGCATATTCAGGCCCAAAGTGGGCAGCAGCTGACCTAGCTATGAGTGGAAATTTGTATGGGGAGCCACAGAGACAGCACTGGCATGTAAACTGACACTACAGTGGCAGGGGGAAATTTACTCAATAGACTCAGGAGACTCTCAGGGTCCCTGCGTCACCCAACACACATGTCACCCAGAGGCTTATTCAGTTTCAGAGAGACTTACAAGCAACTGACAGGCAGTGTCAGGCCTTGAAGAGCACTAGTCCCTCTGCTAAACTGACATAGGTCAGGGTTGGGGGCTAACTAACTGCTGCCTACAATGTTGTCTCTTCCACTTACCTGTAGATACAACATAGACAACAACCATCAGTGGAGCACTTTGTAGTTCTCACTGTGTAGCACTGAACAATCAAAAGCAGTGTCTGACCTTGGCCTACTGGGGAGCCCCTCCCAAAGGGCCACAAAACCAACGCATCTGGAGGCTGGCACCAGACTACTAGTCAGCAACTCCTGACTAGTCCCATTAATGGTATACACAAAGGGTGGTTGCAACAAGTACACAAGCCTGCTAGGGCAAATCCCATTCACAGGCTCAGCCTCCACACAGCAACTCTTACCCTGTGGGTGCAGACATTTCCCACAATTAGTCAGCCTGAGTGTTAATTCTATCTACTGATGTACTAACAACAATAAAGTCTTGGTGACAAAATAGATCACACACAACCCACACAAAGATAGCATCCAGAGCACTCAGCATAGGATATCAGGGAGAGTGTGCCACTGGGTCACACAGGACACCTTCCACATTAGGCAATCTGGCCAAGGCTGAGAGAAAAAACAAATATTCCTGACACATGGAAATGAACACAGAGAGGCTAATAAAATGAGAGAACAAAGAAACATGCCACAACTGAAAGAACAGGGGAAACCTCCAGAAAATAAGCTAAATGAAATGGACGCAAGCAACCTACCAGAGACAGAGTTCAAAATAACAATTATAAGAATTCTCAATGAACTTAGGAGGAGAATGTATGAACACAATGAGAACCTTAACAGAGGGATAGTAAGCATAAAAAAGGACATAGAAATCATAAAAAAAAAAAACAGACAGAAATGAAGAATACAATAACTGAAATAAAGAATACACTAGAAGGATAGAATTTAACAGTAGATTAGACGAAGCAGAAGATCGAATCGGTGAATTGGAAGACAAGGTAGCAGAATACACCCAATCAGAACAACAAAAAGAAAAAAGAATTTAAAAAAATGAGGATAGTTTAAAAGACCTCTGGGACAAAATGAAGCTTAACAATATCCGGATCATAGTACTACCTGATGGGGATGAGAGAGAGCAAGGGATTGAGAATCTATTTGAAGAAATAATGACAGAAAACCTCCCTAACCTGGCAAAGGAATTAGACATACAAGTTCAGGAAGCACAAAGAGTCCCAAACAAGAGCAATTTAAACAGACCTACACCAAGACACATCATAATTAAAATGCCAAAGGTCAAAGACAAAGAATCTTAAAAGTAGCAAGAGAAAGGCAGCTAGTTACTTACAAGGGTACCCTCATAAGAATGTCTGCTGATTTTTCAATGGAACCTTTGCAGGCCAGAAAGCACTAGCAAGAAATATTCAAAGTTATAAAAAACAAGAATCTACAACAACCATGAATACTCTACCCAGCAAGACTTTCAATTAAAATGGAAGGTGAGATAAAGAGCTTCCCAGACAGGAAAAAGCTTAAGAAATTCATCGCCAAGAATCTAGCATTAAAGAAATGTTAAAGGGTCTTCTGCAAAAAGAAAAGAAGTCAAAAAAGAAATAGAAATGACAAATATGAATAATAAAATGGCAGTAACAATGTATCTATTGGTAATCACTTTAAATGTAAATAGATTAAATGCTCCAATCTAAAGATGTAGGGTATCCTAATGGATAAGAAAACAAGATTCATGTATATGCTGTTTACAAGAGACCCACTTCAGATCAAATGACACTCACAGACTAAAAGTAAAGAAATGAACAAAGATATTTCATGCAAATGGAAATGAAGAAAAAGCCAGAGTAGCAATACTTATATCAGATAGAAAATAGACTTAACAACAGAGGCTATCATAATTGACAAAAAAAAGGGCTTTACATAAAGATAAAGGAATCGATAAATGAAGAGGATATAACCCTAGTAAACATATGCGCACTCGTACTAGGAGCACCTACGTACATAAAGTAATTATTGACTGACATAAAAGCAGAGATCAATAGAAATACATTCATAGTAGGAGATTTTATACCCCATTGAAACCAAAAAACAGATCTTCCAGGCAAAGAATCAACAAGAAAACAATGGGCCTAAAAGACACACTAGAACAGATGACTTTAATAGATGTCTTCAGAATATTTTAACCCAAAGCAGCAAAATATACATTCTTCTCAAGTGCACATGGAACATTTTTAAGGACACATTATGTCCTAACATGTGGTTAGGACATAAAACAAGTCTCAATAAATATAAGATTGAAATCATGTCAACTGTTTGATCTGATCACAATGTTATAAAACTAGAAATCAACTACAAGAAGAAAACTGTAAAATACACAAACACATAGAGGCTAAATAACATGCAACTAAATAATGAATAGCTTATCAATGAGATCAAGGAAGAATTCAAAAGATACCTAGAGACAAATAAAAATGAAAATACAATGACTCAAAATCTATGGGACACAGTAAAAGCAGTTCTATTAGGGAAATTCATAGAAGGACTTCCTCAAGAAACAAGAAAAAGCTCATATAAACAATCTAAACTTACACTTAAAAGAACTAGAAAAAGAATAATAAACAAAGCCCAAAGTGAATAGAAGTAAAGAAATAATAAAGATTAGCATGGAAATAAATAGAGTCTAGAAAAACCATACAAAAGATTAATGAAACCAAGAGGTGGTTCTTTGAAAGGATAAACAAAATTAACAAACTCTTAAACAGACTCATCAAGGAAAAAAGTGAGAGGACTCAAATAAATAAAATCAAAAATGAAAAAGGAGAAATAACTAAGGACTCCACAGAAATACAAAGGATTGTAAGAAGATAGTACAAGCAGTTATGTGTTAACAAATTGGACATTCTGGAAGAAATACTCACATCCCTAGAAACATACAATCTCCCAAGACTGAGTCAAGAAGAAACAGAAAATCTGAATCAGTCAATTACCACCAATGAAATAGAATCAGCAATCAAAATCTCTCATAAAACAAAAGTCCTGGACCAGATGGCTTCATAGGCAAATTTTACTATTCAAAAAAGAATTATCACCTATTCTTGTCAAACTATTCCAAAAAATTCAAGGAGAAGGAAGGCTCCCTAACTCTTTTTATGAGGCCACCTTGATTCCAAAAGCAGACAAAGGCATTATAAAAAAAAGAAAACTATAGGCTGAAATCTTTTTTGAACATTGATGCAAAAATCCTCAACAAAATATTAGCAAACCGAATTCAACAACACATTAAAAATATCATACACCGTCATCAATTTGGATTTATTCCTGGGATGCAAGTTTGGTATAATATCCACAAATCAATTAATATGGCACACCACATTAACAAATAGAAAGATAAAAACCATGTGATCATATCAATAGATGCAGAAAAAGCATTCAACGAAATCCAGCATCTATTTATGACAAAAACTCTCAGCAGAATGAGAATAGAGGAAACATACCTCAAATAATAAAATCCATCTATGACAAATCTACAGCTATCATCATACTCAACGGGGAAAGGCTAAAAACATTTTCTTAAGATCAAGAACAAAACAATGAAGCTCACTTTCTCCACTTATTTTCAACATTGTATTGGTAGTATTGGCTACAGCAATGAGACAAGAAAGAAATAAAACAGATCTTAATTGGAAAGAAAGAAGTAAAACTATCATTATTTACTGATGACATGACACTATATACGGAGAACCCTAAAGATTCCACACACACATACACATACATGAACAACAACAACAAAAAACCTGTTAGAACTGATCAATGAGTACATTAAAGTAGCAGGATACAAAATTAATATTCAGAAATTGGTTGCATTTTTCTACAGCAATGATGAAGTTGTAGAAAGAGAAATTAAGAAACAATCTCACTTATAATTGCATCAAAACAATAAAATACTTGGGGATAAAATTAATCAAGGAGGTAAAAGACTTGTTCTCAGAAAATTATGTCATTAAAAAAAGAAATCGAAGAAGATTTGCAAGCATATGCAAGCATATACTGTGCTCGTAGGTATGAAGAATCAACACCATTAAAATGGCCATACTCCCCAAAGCAATCTATAGATTTAATGCAATCCCTATCAAAATACCAAGGACATTTTTTCAGAGAGCTAGACCAAATAATTGAAAAATTTACATGGAACCATAAAAAATCTTTAATAGCCATGGCAATCTTGAGAAAGAACAAAGTAGAAGGTATCATACTACCTGATATTAAACTATACTACAAGTCTACAGTAATCAAAATAGCATTATACATAAAAATAGATATACTGATTAATGGAAAAGAATAGAAATAAATCCACATGTATATGCTCATTTAATCTATGATGAAAGAGGCAAGACTATACAATGAGGGAAAGTCTCTTCAGTAAATGGTGTTGAGAAAATTGGACAGATGAATGCAAAAAAAATAAAACTGGACAAGCTTCTTACACCATATATAAGAATAGACTTAAATGGAATAAAGACTCAAATGTAAGACCGAAACAGCAAAACTTTTAGAAGAAAACAGAAGCAGTAAACTCTCTGATATTGCTACTAGTAATTTCTTTTCAGATATAACTCCTTGGGCAAGGGAGACAAAAAAAATAAACAAAAGGGACTATATCAAAACTAAAGATTTTGCATAGCAAAAGAAACCATCAACTAAACAAAAAGGCAACCTACTACATAGTAGAAGATATTCACTTATGATACATCTCATAAGGGGTTAATACCCCAAATATATAAAGAACTCATAAAACTCAACAACAACAACAACAACAACAACAAAACAATCCAATTAAAAAATGGATAGAAGACCTGAATAAATATTCCTACAAAAAGGAAATACAAGTGGCCAATAAACATACAAAAAGATGCTTAATCATCAAGAAATGCAAAATTAAAACCAGAAGATATCACTTCACACCTGTCAGAATGACTTTCACCAATAAATCAAAATACAATAAGGGTTGACGAGGTTGTGGAGAAAAGGGCACCCTCATACGCAATTGGTAGGATTGCAAATTGGTATAGCCACCATGGAAAACAATCTGGAGATTCCTCAAAAAATTAAAAATGGATCTACCTTTTGACTCAGAAATTGCACTTCTGGGTATTTATCCAAAGAAAACCAAAACAATAATGTGTAAATATCTATGCACTCCTATGTTCATGGCAGTGTTATTCACAGTAGCCAAGATATGGAAGCAACCCATCGACAGACCATTGGATAAAGAAGTTATGTTTCATATATACAATGGAATGTTACTCGGCCATAAAAAAATGAAATCCTACCATTTGCAACAACATAAATGGACCTAGAGGTTATTATGCTGAGTGAAATAAGTCAAAGATAAATACCATCTGATTTCATTTATATGCGAAATCTAAGGAACAAAAAGAACAAACAAATGAAAAACAGACTCACAAATATAGAGGATGATCTGGTGACAGCTAGAGGGGAGGGAGGTTAGAGGTCTGGGAGAAAGGGATGAAGGGTTAAAGAAGTACAAATTAATAATTAGTAGACAGTCATGGGGATGGGGAGCATGGCATAGCGAATGTAGTAAGCAGTAATGTAATGGCTATATAGAGAGCCAGAAGGAAAATAGAGTAATTGGAGGGGATTGTTTCATAAACTATAAACATCTAACCAATGTACTTTATACTTAAAAATAATAATAAAATAAAATAACATGCTAAAAAAAAAAAAAAGAAGAGACAAGTGGTAGCAAGGATGCAAAGAAAAGGGAGCATTTGTGTACTGTTACTGGATATGCTAAATTGGTTCAGCCATTATAAAAAACAGTATGAGAGTTACTCAAAAAATTAAAAATAAAATTACCATATGATTCAGTAGTCCTACTTATAGGCATATATCCAAAGGAAATAAAATCAGTTTCACAAAGAGATATCACAGTCCTATGTTCATTGCAGCATTATTCACAATAGAAAAGATATGAAAAATACCTAAATGTTCATCTACAAATGAATGGGTAAAGAAGATGTAATATAATACATACAATGGCATTTATTCACCTATGAAGAAAGCAAATTCTGACATTTGCAACAAAAGGGATGGACCTTGAGAACATTATGCTAAGTGAAATAAGTCAGATGGAAAAACAAATACTGTATGTTCTCTCTTACATGTGGCATTTTAAAAAGGCTGAACTCATAGAATCAGAAAGTAGAGTAGTGGTTGCTAAGCATTGGTGGGTGGGGAAAAAGAGAAGATGTTAGTCAAAGGGTACAAACTTTGAGTTATAAGACAAATAAGTTCTGGGAATCTAATATACAGCATTATGATTATATTTTACAATACTGTATTACATACTTAAAAATTACTAAGAAGGAAATCTTAAATGTTATCACACACACACCAAAAAAAGATAATTAGAGGTATAGAAATATTAACTAATGCTACTCTGCTAATCATTTCATAATATAAAATTAACATAATATACACCTTGAATTTACACAGTTAGGAGGGACAAAGACACAAATTGGGCTGGCCCTCGCCCATGGTAGAATTATATCTCAAGAACCTGAAAAAAGAATAATGCCACATTGATATGTCAATGATGCGAATAACAGCTTATGACTAAACAATTTTATCATAGAACCTTTCCTTCAAATATGATATTGTGATCCTTTGGTATTTATAACATTTATATAGTCACAAGGAATTTTGCACCAAAGTTGTCATGTGTACATCTAATTATCTCAAGTTGATATTCATAACAAATTCTAAAAAAAACAAAAAACAAAAAAAAACGACAAATTGCCAACATGTCAGGACCAAAAAAATGCCCTAGGCTGTGGTTCAAACAGAAAGATAAAAACAGTAATGGGTCCAGATTCCTGCTGAAAGATTTATTTTCTTCTGCTGAAGCATAAATAATCTGACAACAAAATACTTACACAGGCAAGCTGGAAACCTTTCCTCCAGTCTTTTAATTTTTTTTTAAAGGGATTTGTAGAATTGTTTTATGCTTACATTGTACCTATTACTATATCAAAACAATTTACTGGGGATCTCTATTACTAATGTGTTATTTTAATATGAAACTGAATAATCTAAGTATTTCATATATGCATTATAAAAGTGCCTATTCAAGAATTAAAGCCGCTAATATTGTTTACTATTTTGCTGTTGAGATTTTATTACTTAAAATAACATGTCATTATTTTATTTGGAGATATTTATAACTGCTCTATTGGAAGATGAATCTCTTTTGGTGTAGAGTTTATTTGTCTTGTGTTATTCAACTAAAACGATGCCTACTGAATCTGCTATAATATAGAGTTCCAAAGATATTTTTAATAGTCTGTTGTACACATCTGCTGTCCCTGATCTTTTGACACTCCTATGTAGTGCATTTATTCATTTTGCTTTGTCCCTCAAAACATTACTTTTATGCTTTGTAGTTCTGCATCATGACTCCTTGGTGGTCTTGGACAAGCATGGATGAATCATTGTATTGGCACCATAATAAAGATAATTGTTTTCTACACTCAGGGTAGACAGTTCTATCAAAACAATGATCTACTGGTGTTTTGAAATAGAGAAAGAGACATGATGATGAAATCTGAGAGGTAGCTGCTGTGTTAATCCATGTCAGTTTCCTTATGGGAGAAATACTGGTGATGAGTTCATATAGTTTTTCTTTTGTTGAACTGTCTCTGCATTCACATTTCAGCTTTATTGTTTATCAGTTAATCAATATCCTAGAGTCTTTATAATTTCTTTCATCTCATCTTCCTGACAATAAATAAGTAAATAAATAAACAAACAAATAAATAAGAATTTTAAGCTAGGAAAAGAAATTTTGGAAAAACACAAATACCTGATTTCTCTGTTCTCTTATTAAGGTAGTTTTGTACTGATGAATAAAATCCCACAACAAAATAGATGAGTGAAATTAAATATTCATGATCAATAATCTAGCTGTCTATACATTTTACTATGCATTTATGAGCCATGAATTACAAAATGTTACATTCTTATTCAATCTCTAAATATCCATGCATCACCTCAATACCCACCCCATACATCTCTCCTACTGGCATTACATTATCTAACAATATATTTAGACAGGCATCTGGAGTTGTCAGATATAAACTCCCTCAATCACCAAACATAAGTACATCTTTACTCAATTTATCCTTTTTGTTTAAACAAAAAAAAATTTATTGGTCCTCCAGGTATATTCTCTCTGAGTACTGGTACCTCTGTGAATAAGTGAGAAATCAAGGATGAGAGCAAAAACCTCATATCTGACATTTTATATTATCTCCCTAGACATCCACCCATCAATGTCATTTATCAATAATTTCTACATAATTTTGAATTATTAAAAATTATAGTAAAGATTCAGAAAAGTACACATCAAAAGTGTAATGGCTGGGTTGATTTTCTCAAATTGATAAAACTGCTGTTGGATTTTTTTCAACTGTTTCTGTCTATATCTATTTAGTCATAAATTGTCTTTCTTCATCTATTCATATAATGAAAAATAGCTGTTTGTTGAATGTTGAATGCATCTTGAATTACTAGAGTAAATCCTATTGATTATAATATATGATCTTTTTTAGAAATGTCTAAATTGGATTTACTAATACTTTTTAAAAGATATTTACATTTACATTCATGAGAGATACTGGTCTTCAGATTTTGCTTATAATATTTTGTCTAATTTTTATATCAATACAAAGCCAAAATAAAATGATTCAAGGATGAATTCTTTTATTTTCTATTTTTCTGGAAGATTTTGTGTAGAATGCTATCTTTGTGTGGGTGTATGTGTTTCTCAAATGTTTAATAGAGTTCTACAATTTAGGCAGTTTTTCTTTGTGGGAAGGTTTTTAATTGTTAATTTAATTTTTAAAATATATATAGGTATATTCAATTTAACAATCTATTTCTTAAGTGAGTTTTGATAGTGTCTTTCTAGAAATTTAAGTTATCGAATGTATTGGCATAAAGTCATTCATAATATTATTTTGTTATTTTTTTATCTCTAGGATCAATAGTGGTAGGTCATCTTTCCTTCCTGATACTGGAAACATTTTTTTAATAACCTGAATTTTTTAATTAATGAATTATAACATCCTCTAAAATTATAAGCATAGTGTTTAGTCATTGTATATTTTCATCATTTGTTATTTAATTTTTGTTATTTTTCTGATATTTAATTGATTTGAAATTTATGTCTGTGAATGGAATGAAGTGGAAGTGTGAATTATTCCCTAATCTTCCCCAATAAAATAGCTAATTGCTATAATATACTTCTTTATAATTTATCTTTTCTTCATTGATTTGAATTGCTATATTCATTATATACTAAATTTGCATATACCTGTATGTCTGTTTCAGAATATATGATGCTAGTTCATTGGTCTAATGATTCATTTTTATTTTATTAACATATGATTTTAATCATTATAACATACTTCTTTTGCAGATCATACTTTCTTTCTTCTTCATCCAAATTGTCTTTGCATTTGTCTTTGCTATTGCCTCCTTAATTAATTTTAAAAATAGATTATCAATTTCACTCAGAGAAAAAATCCTAGTTATAAATCTAAATAGGTTTGAATTGAAATAAAGATTAATTGGGAATTATTGACACAATTTTAATGTTTATTTTTTATTTAAACCTCAAATATTTTAAAGAAATAGTTATATTTTCTATATTATGGATATTCTTCTCTCTTACATATATTAAACTTTATTTTTCTTTGTATTGACTGGTCCTAATGCACTTACTAGGAATACATCAATGCAATAGTTATATTGGTGGTAATTTTACCTAATAGTTGGAGTTTGGCTTTGGTCCTAGAAAGTTTGATTTCAGATTCTATGGTTTTAACAATATTAGCATTGTATACAAAGTTGAGAGGGCAAATTGAAAAAGTTGTTAAATAACCAAATGTTATAAGAAGCAAATTTTATTCTCCAAGTCTGGGTTGTTCAATACAGTAGCCATATATGTCTACTGAGCAAATTAAAGCATGACTACTGTGATGGAGAAACAGAATTGTTCATTTTAGTTTACCCAAATATATATTTAAAAATGAGAAATGTAATTTTGTATTAAATAAGTAAGTTTATTGTTTTGTTAGACATACATTCCCCTTTAACTATTGAATTATGTAAGTTTTTTTTGCATTATTGCCCTGTTTCTCTTATTACACATAAACATCACGAAACTAGTCAATGTGAATAAATTGATACAGTTCAAGTGATTTTCTCTATATAATGATATGCCATTGTAATATTTTATGCACACAGCACAAGTTACAGTGACACCTATGTAAATTAACATTGACAATTAAATTTAAATACTTATTGTTTTAGTTAAAGTATCTTTAAGTTATTTTCTAGTTTAACAAAATAGACCAATTGCAGGATGTAAGATCAAGCAGTTCTGCAGAAGTTACTCTAAAACTGTAAAATAAAGACAAAAAGAAAATGAATGAAGGTAGGTACAAATTTTGGTAAGAATGGTTGATTGCAATTTGCTGCAACAGAGCAAAAAAAAAAGAGATTTATAAATATTGCATAAAATTTTTATACGTATAACAGAGACAAAGTATTTAGACATTTTTAGCAAATGTATAGTGAATCCGATAAAAGATTCTTTTCAATAGACAGAAAATATTGACAAACTTGGTTGTCTAAAACCAAAATTAAATATCCAACAAAAAAATTTAAAATAATTATAAACAGGATCTGAGCCTATAACTATGAACAGCTATGAAATGGTTTTAATTTTTGCATAAAAATGAAAACATATCTGTATGGTGTATCAGTTGGGGTTCAACTCAAGAGACACAATAGGAAATATGTGTGGGTATATACACACGTATATATTGAGAGAGAATCATGGTTCTTGACATTTTCTGTCTGACTTATGAATGAATATTCTTAAATAAAAATACTAGCAAATATGATCCAACTGAACATAGAAAAGTAAATCATATTATTGTAGAGCTTATTCTAAGAGTATAATATTAGGAAATTAATTAATAAAATCTAGTAAAATCTACCTCTTTAGACGCACAAAAGGTATTTGAAAGCATCAACACCTATTTACGTTTAAAAACAACAAACTCATTAGAATAGAAATATAAATAAAAGAGAGGGGAAGTTGGCTAAACAAGTCCAAATCAAAGAGCAAATTAATAAAGAAAGGAAGATTATCAGCAGACTGAAAGTTACAGACAACTAACTACAAGTGAAGGCAGAAGCGGTTATACATACGTCAACTTTCTGTCTGTCTCTTTTTCTCATCCCACCTTTCTTGAGGAACCCTCAGCCATGTTTTAAGGACTTTTAACTGATTTATTCAGGACCAGCAATATTAACCAGTACAATTCCCCTTAAAGTCAACTGATTAGTTATTTAAATTACATTTGCAAATCTTTACAGCAACAACTCGATTCATGTTTGACTGAATAACTGGAAACGTAGCTTATCCAAATGTTATTGCTGGGTTGATGTGAAATCCGGTGTTGCCCTAGCAACATGCAGGTGGTGGTGTGGTGTGCCTGGGTTCTTTCCCGCTGATGTAGCAAAGAATTACAGCTTAGGGAGATGTCCAAGAAGTAAGATTTCTTGAAAGTACATTTTAGAAAGAGATGGGCTGCACTATGGAAGGCTGCAGCTCTGGAGTTTGGGAGGTGAAAAGATAAGACAGAGTAGGCTCCAAGGGAGGCACAGGTTTTCAGAGAAGAGCACTGAAACGAGGCAGAAGTGGGAAGATCTGTTTATATTTGGGCCATGATGGGATGTCCTAGATGATCCCTGTGTGAGGTTACCTTGACTGACAGTTGACTGACACTTTGCCTACTGCGTGTGTGCTTACCCAGAATTCAGTCTATTATAATTAGATTCATGAATTTCCAGGTATAGTCATGATATTATAATGATGGTATTGTGAGGTTGAGTTTGTGGGTAGGTTAGGATAGTACTTTCTGCACATTTGTGACTTGTTTAGCCAGCAGCTTTTATGATCTTTGTGCTCTTTTATGATTTAGGGTAATTTATAATCTTAAAAGTGAGGTGTTTCTGAGAGGTCCTCAAGGAAGATCTTTAAGGAGGTTTCTATGATTACAGAGCTGGGCCTTCACTCTTGTCACTCATACTTGATTAACTACCTAACACAACCTGACACAACTTGACACACAAAAAAGACCATCACAGATGAAGAGATGGTAAAAAAATATATATTTCAGTTATTTTCAACAAGCCACAAAACTATTTCTCAGAAAGTATTAGAATTTTCTAACAGTTTCAAATATCTAACAAAAATTACAAGATTTTTTTGCTTTAGATGTAAATGAGTTATGACAGATACCACCTTATTAATTCTTTGGCTACATTCGTCTTAAAGAACTTCCAAATTTATAAAAATGTTATAAATTTATAACCTAATAACTGAACTGGTGTCAGAAATATGCTTTTTTCTTTCTGTGAAAAATAATTCTAACCTCACACAAAAATAAATAAATAAATAAATAAATAAATCCTATCACAATGACCAATGTTCCAGCTACGTTAAGTGAAATCTGGATATATTGGAATTTGTAAACAAAAGACTAATGTTTCCCTTATACTATGTTCTACTGTGTGATATATGTTGAAAACTAAAAATATTCATATTTACTTTTTGAATCAGACTATAAAAAATGGCATAACTACTGTTGTTTAAATTATTCATTGTGTACATGCAAATGCAAGAAATAATCCCCAGTTAATCAAACTGTAGAAATAAGTTTTTAAAAATTTACATATTTTGTTGAGTTATGGAAGAGTTTTGTAAGATTTATTGACTGTTAACTCCAACTTAAGATTTTTTTTAAATCAAAAGAACATTTGTGAAATATTTAATGATCAAAGAAAATAAGTTAATGGTAATATGGTTTATATTTCTTACTGTTACACTGTTATGAACAAGCCAAATTTCTACCTTAAAGAAAAGAAAAAGATTGTTTATGATCAAGATAGAAAAGTAGAGAAATTTATGTTGACATTAAACCATTTTATAATATAAATCTGTTGAAACAATAAATCTCTTATGCATTATCCAAAAGATCAAACTGTAGAAAATGTCATTGTAATAAAAAAATTATGTAAATTGCCTACAAGTCTAAATGAAAAAAATGAAGAAATGCTTTGTAGATATTAATAAATTTAGATTTATTTTTTCAATTCATACACTATTCATTTTCATTCAATATTGAGTTGAAACAAAAATAAGTGAATTAACTTACACAATACAATATACATATGATATATTATTGAACTGTACTCTTGAATACTATATAATTTTATTAACCAATGTCGTCCCAAAAAGTTTAATAAAAAAACTGACAAAATAAATTTTTTATTGTAAAAAATAAAAAATATAAAAAGTAGATCCAAAAATAACCCAGATATAATTTTGAAACTGGTATGCTTTTGCTTTAAAGTTCAATCTATCTTCTAAAAAAATTAACTACTTTTATGAAAGTGTATGAAAATATCAAAGAAAGAATGATTTTATGTATTTAATTCAGTTCTTGGGTATGTGAATGTATTTTCCTATGTAAATTTTATGAAATCTAAATACAGAAGCAATATTTCTGTTGAATGTTTATAGTGTTCAAATTAAGTTGTTTGAAACACACTAATCTCAGAGATTTAGTGTGAAATATAATGTAAAATGACTCATTAATAGCTTTTTCTATTGATTATATCTTGAAATGATAATATTTCAATATATGATTGATCCTTGAACAACACAGGTTTGAAATGAATGGGTCCACTTATATGTGGATCTTTTTCAACCAATATAATTTATCTCCAAATTCCTGGGTTTTGAATCAATGGATTTGACCAACCAAAATGTTGTTTTTAATTCACAGTTGAGAATCTACAGCTGCAGAGAGCCAACTTTATGCATCGTTCTATGGCATTTTATATAAAGGACTTGAGCATCCAATGATTTTGGTATCTGCAGGGGTCCAAGAACAAATCCCCAGGGATACCAAGGAACACTTGAAGTTTAGAAGGAGTCAAAAGTTATATATGAATTTTCAACTGTGTGGGTGTCAGTGATCCTAACACTTCAAAAGTGAAGTGTATAGGGTTAAATTAAATCTATTATTAAAATTAATTGAACTTATTTATTTTTAACATTTTTAATATGATATTAGGACTTTTAAAACTATAAAAGTAGCTTATATTTGTACTGGCCAACACTGCTCTAGGCAATTGTAGTCTACAAAGAAATCTCACATCTCTGTGTTGGAATGATAAAGAATTACTGAGAGAGTAAGACTAAGAGAGCTTCATGAATATCTTCTGCATTTTGTTCAACTTTATTCTTAAAGATATGTAACTTCATTTTAAATGCAAATAGCACTTCTTAGGCCACTGAAATTATTAAAACATTGTGTTATAAATGTGATAAAAATACAAATTTAAAAAAATCCCCACATTAAGGAATTTTGTAATTTTATAAAAAGAGGCAAAGAATGACACACACACACACACATGTGAGCAAACACACACTTAAAGAGAACTAAAAGTCCTGTCTTCTAACTTAATAAAATACTCTGAAAATTAATTACTTAAAAGAAGTCCTGACATCTTACAGCTATGTCTTAGGTTTTGAAGAGGCTGGTCTATTCTCTCAAGAATACTTTGGGAGCATAGTTACAAAATAAACAGTCTGATTAAGTCCTCACTGTACACATGCTTTACTATTTCATAAAATCTGATGTCTTTCTGAGGAAACAAAACACAATTAAGGACAAACCTACTCAAAAGCATAAAACTATGCAGATAATATTGTAGCTACAAAAACACTGTACTTGAGGACTTAACAGTGTGGATCAAGTAGGAGCACAGTATAAATTGTTACTCTTCTTTGCTTCCAAAAATGTCTTTTATTGTGTCAAAATGTCCTTAGCCATTAAATTTCACAGGGTTGCTCTTGTAAATGACTCGAAGTTTAAATATAACTTCTCCTTTTTAATTGTTTTATGTATTTTAGGAAAAAAAAGAACTATATTATATATACAAAAAAGTGCCAATGAGCACTATAGAGAAAAGTGAAAATTTAGTAATGAAACATTCTCTTTAATACTCTGTAGACACATTCCATACTCTCTATATGGGACTACTATTCCAGGCTATCTGATAACCTTCTATTTAGTTTTCTTTTTACTTAATTTATGAATGTTTCTCTATATCATATAGTTTAATCTTGTTTTGAACAGTTTATGAATCGAATCATACTGTATGAATTCTTTTTTACTTTTGCTCATTGCTCAAACTTATATTATGAGATTCATCCAATGTAATTGCGTGTAGCTGTTATTTTAGTCATTCAATTTAATTATAGTATTTCATTGTACAACTATACCACAATTTATTAACTTTTTCATTGCTGAACATTTAGATTCACTATGAATTTCATTCACATTTCTTGTCACTGAAGTTTAAGATGGTGTTTTAAAGAGTTTATTCTAACTTACTTTTGTTTGCTCTGTATTTCCAGCTATTATGAGTAATGTTATTTTTAGACTCATATTTTCTGTAAACTAATAAATAATTTTATCATGTGATAGTTATAAAGAGTAGGATGTTGGTTCAAAATAGAATATACCCTGTAGCTCACAACCAGGAACTCATAATGTCTCTCTAGAAAACAGCTTGCAATAATGCTAAATATCTAGATCAATGAATTAAGAAACCTAGGAGAAATAGAAATTATTTTAAAGAGAGATGGAGAAAATTCTTCCAATGTTCAATTTTTAGAATCCTAGCCTTGAATGAAACTAAGGCACTTTAAAACAGAAAGAAAATTAATGTTTCCTTAAGTATATTTTTTATTATTTAGAGAACAAGTGACTGTATCCAAGAGATAATGGAGTTTCTGATGCTTATATCTATGCAAATCTGATCTGTAAATATTTATTTCTATTATTTTGCATATGCAGTACTCACATAGTCTAGCTTTTTATATCATTAAGCATAAACTGTAATATGGTATTAATAAGTAAAGAAATAAACAAATTGCTTAGAATCGTTTCATTTTCTCCACAGATATTTATTACAAAGCTTTTTATGAAAGATTTCTTTTCATTCTTGGGAGTATCACTGGCTCTTTTTTCACAGAATGTATACTTTATTAAGGAAATAAAAATCTTATAAGAAAACCAGCAATTGAAATATCAGGAGGTGGAGGATCTACTACCACAATGAGGAGGTCCATAGACCCAAAGCCCAGTGAATCAGATATAAATGGTGAAAATTATATTTAAAAAAAACTAAAATCCCTAGAAATTGCCCTAAATACATATAGCAAATGAGTAAACATTTACTCAAGATAATCTAATAAATATTGGTAAGAACTGTGAGTCTGTGGCACTTAAGTTATGAGCTTCTCACACTGCCCTTTCCCCCTCCAGCCCTCACCAACAAGTGAAACAGATGCATCATTCCAAGCAAATGTTGTCAAGAAGATGAATTTATAATCTCCTCAGCTCCAATCCAGGAATACAGAATCTGCCTGGGAGAGACAAACTTCCAGCATTTCTCATCACTTCTCACTCAAAAATTACCTCTTCTATCTATCACTCATTCATAGGATGAAGATCTACTTCAGGAAGAGCAAGCCAAGAACACCAGGGCTTTGTTTACCCTTAGCCTGGTTCATTCATAAGGCAGAGGTTCCACACTTGGAGAAGCAATTTAAGAAAACTAGAGACTACTACCCTCATAGGCATCCTGCTTAACAAGTAACAGTGTCAATCTAAGAGTAGCAAAGTACTCTTGCCACAGGCAACTCTGTAGCAGGGAGTAACTCAGAGATTTGGCCCAGGAAGAGAGGAATGAAAACCAAAGGAAACCAAATAAAAATAGAGAGATCCAGTGCTGTCTACAAAGAAGCTGACTTTATGCAGAACACAGTGAGAGGAAGGTGAAGCCTAAGAGTGTTTTCAAAAACAATGAAGATGTTGGGGGTAATTAAGAGGATATTTTCAGCTCCATGAGAGCAAGGAGCTAAATTAGGGCAGTTATAGTTTATCAGAGAGACTAATCAAAGAGACAACCAAGAAGAGCCACCCAGATAATATAATATAGAGAGACATATATGTATATATGTACACACACAATAGAATATAATTCTGTTAAGTAGCTAGTCAGGCATGAGACACAGGAGCCAATGCCCAGCTCTGTAACCATAGAAACTTCCCTTGAAGACTTTCCTTAAGGACCTCCCAGAAACACCTCACTTTTAGGGTTATAAGTTAACCCAAATCCTAGAGTACAAAGATCATAAAAGCTGCTGGCTAAACCAGCTACAAACGCATGTGCAAAAATATTGCCCCTAACTTCAGCCTTATTATACCATCATTATTATATCATGACTATGCCTAGAAGTTCATGAGTCTAATTATAACACTGAGTTCTGGGTAAGCACACACGCAATAGGCAAAGTTATATAGCAGCCAACTGTCAGCCAAGGTGACCTCGCATACAGATCATCTAGGCCCTCCCATCAAGGCCCAAATATACACAGACCTTCCCATTTCTGCATTGTTACTGTTCTCTCAGCTGGAAACCAGCTCCTCCCTTTGGGGTGTACAATCCTATCTCTTTATCTCCTAAATTCCACAGGGCTGGAGCCTTCCTTAGCTTGGCCTGTCTCCTTTTAAAAATGTACTTTCATCAAATCTTACTTTTTCTCAATCTCGCAGACCTGTAATTCTTTACTGCCTCAGTGGGGAAGAACTGAAGGACAACACACAAGGCCACCATCCACCATACTCCACTATCCACCTCCTCCCCCCCCATGCCACTGGGGCAATGCCAGATTTCACACTATGCCAGCAGTAACAATTCAGCCATGAAAAAAGAAAGAAATTCCACATTTTAGGCAAAATGGACCAAACTTGAGGATATTATAAGAGAAAAACAAATACTGTACATTCTCACTTATATTGGAATCTGAAAAAGCTGAATTCATAGAAATAGAGTCTAGAATGGTGGTTACCAGAGGCTGGAGGGCAGGGGAAATGGGGAGATGTTAGTTAAAAGGTATGAACTTCAAACTATAAAATAAATATTTTCTGAGTATCTAATGTATGGCATTGTGACTATAATTAATAGTACTGTATTACATATTTGAAAGTTGTTAAAAATATATCTGAAATGATATCACCACAAAAAAATGGTATATGAAGTGAACGATATATTCATTAATCTAATTGCAGTAATCATCTCACAATATATGTATATAAAATCATCATACTGTACACCTTAAGCTTATATATGTTATATGTCTATAATCTCAATCAAGTCAGGGGAAAAATAAAGATCAGTCAGTAAATAGTTTAATGGTTACCTGAGGAAAAGTGGGGAGAGGGATAGATAAGGGTGAAGGGGATCAAATACATGGTGATGGAAGATTTGACTTTGGATGGTGAACACACAGTGCAATATACAGATGATATATTACTGAATTGTACACTTGAAACTTACATAATTTTATTAACCAATATCATCTCAATAAATTTAATAAAAATAAATAAAAGAAAAATAGAACAACCAGTTGAAAATTGATGGAGACAGATAGCTGAGTACAATGCCAACAAAAGGAAAGTGTTTAACAAAGAGATTAAGGAAAGACAGTTAAAGTGATCCCTGATAAAAACCATTGTAATCCCAGGGTGACTGTATGCAGGCCAAGGCTATATCCTCTAAAGACAGACATTAAAAGATTCAAAATGCAGGGGAAATAGACTTCACTTAAAAATATCCATCCAAGTCACCAGACAAATAAATAAGCAAACAACAAAACAACAACAACAGCAACAACAAAAACAAAAACAAAAACATTGGGATATTTATTATAATATTCAGAGTTGTTATCTTAAATGTCCAATTTTTTAGCAAAAAAAAAGTATGAGGCATACAAAGGAACAGGAAAGTGTGATCCACATACAGCAGAAAAAAATCAAAAAGCAGGAATAGAGGCTGACTGTGAAAAGTCCCTAATGCTGTATTTAATAAATAAACACTTTAAATTAGCTATAATAAACATGTTCTAAGAACTATAGGAAACCATGTGTAAAGAAAAAAAGAAAGGTATGATGACAATGTCTTATAAAATGGAGAATCTGAATATAGGGACAGACATTATTTTAGAAATAGAAATTAGAATTTGGAAAGTACATTAAATGAAATGGGAAAAAAAAATCTACTAGAGATCAATAGATTTAAATTGGCATAAGAAAGAATCAGTAAAATTGATGGTAGGTCAGTAGAAGTTATCCAATCAAAGGATAGAGAGAAAAAGAAAGGAGAAATGAACAGTACCCCAGAAAAATCTGTGACACCATTAAACTAACCATCACATATGTGTATTCAAGATAACTTGAATCAACAGGAACAATGAAGAGATCTATTTATTTAGTAAATAAAGTAATGTAGTTGCTCGCCTTTGTTCTCTCGGCTTTTTTTAAAAGATATCATATTATACAAAATAATATAAAATTGCATTTATAGTATATTAGGTATAATATGTATTACATTAACAGCACAAAAATGGGGAAGAAGCAAAAAGAGCTGTATAAGAATAACATTTCTACATCTCACCAGAATTTAGTATAAATCTGAAGTGGATTATAAAATAAGATGTATATGGTAAGCCAGAGAGCAACCACAAAGAAAATAGCTTTAACATATAATAAGACAATCTTTAACAAAGTTAAATGCTACACTGAAAAATATTAACTTAATGGAAAAGAAAGGAATACAGAAGAAACAGAGAGAAGAAAAACATAAAATATGTGGAAAGCAAATCTAAAATGGCAGACATAATCCACTACCAATAGGATAATTAAATGTGAAAGGGTTAAACAATGCAATCAAAATGTAGTTTATCAGAGAGGATTAAAAACATGACCAAAATCTATGTTGTTTATAGTAGACACACTTTAAATGCAATGCTAAAAACATATTGAAAATAAATTGGAAAAAGATACACCATGCAAAAAAACAAAAATAAGAAAGCTCAAGTGTTATACCGATATCAGACAAAACAAACTTTAAAAATAAACATGCATTAGAGATAAAGTCATTTTGAAATAATAAAATAATCAATCTATAAGAAAGATATAACATTATAAACATACATTTTTCCCAATAACAGTGACTCAAAATGCACAATGCAAAAACTGATAGTACTGAAGGGAGAAATATGCAATTCAATTATAACATTTAAAGATTTCAATAGCTTTCTTTAAGTAATAAATAGAACAACCAGTCAGAAGATCAAAAAGGAAATTGAAGACTTAAAAACATCATCAAACAACTAGACCTAACAAAGCACTCCACCTGAAAACAACAGAATACACATTCTTCTCAAGTACGTAAGGAAAATCCTGTGGAATAGACCTTATTCTAGGCTATAAAATAATCTTCAATAATTTAAAATATTAAAATCATGCAAGTATGTTCTCTGACATTATTAAGTGAAATTAGAAATCAATAACAAAAAAATTGGGTATTCACAATATGTGGAAACTAACATGCTTTTCTAAATAATCAATGGGTTAAAAAAGAAGTTATGAAGAAAATTAAAAGTACTTTGAGATGAATGAAAATGAAAACATGATATACACAAACTCACTAGATATAAGACAGTGCTTCACAGCTATAATTGCTTATATCAAGAAAGAAGACTTATTTCATCAATAATCTAACTTTTTAAATTAAGTAACTGGAGAAAGAAGAACAAATTAAATCTAAAGCAAAAAGATGGTAATCATAAACATTAAACTGGAAATTAAGAAAATTGAGAATAGGAAAACAATAGAAAAAGTCAAGAAAGACAAAAGTTAATTATTTGTAATTACAACAAAATGAGCAAAACTTAAGTAGATTTATCAAAAAATATTCAAATTACTAAAATCAAGAGTAAAAAAGCAGTCATTATTTTGACCTTACAGAAATAAAAACAATTATGTGAGCCTTCTTTGAACAACTGTATGCAAACAAACTAAATAACTTGGATAAAATAGGTAAGTTCCCAGAAAGACAGAAATTGCCAAAATTGATTCAAGAAGAAATAGAAAAATCTGAACAAAACTATACAAAATATAGAGATTAAATTAGTTGTAAAAGTATTTTCTGCACAAAAAGCCAAGGACCTGATGGATTCAATGGCACACACTACAAAACATAAGAATAGTCGATAGTTCTTCATACACATTTCCAAACCAATTAGAAGAGAAAATAACATTTCCCAGCTTATTCTGTCCCATATTATTGTGGTACTAAAACCAGAAAAATGTATCACAAGAAAACTAGAGACTAAATTCTCCTATTATTACACACAAAAATCCTCAACAAAATTCCAGCAAACCAAATCCAGTGACATGCAAAAAGTAATACACAACACCATCAAGTGGCATTTGCCGAAGGAATGAAAAACTGATTTAACATCCAAATATCAATTAATGTAACACACAACATGACTAGAATAAAGGATAAAAACCACATGAGCATTTCAATAAATCATGGTTCTTATTTTCATGTTTTAAGATAGCTTCATCACATCAAGTTTCAGAGAACAGGAGATAGAAATCATAGGCACGTGTCAATTCTTTTAAGGATACTTCTAGAAATCCACATGTTTCTCTTCTGCTCATCCAATTTGTCAAACTAATTGAAAGACATGAAAATATTGTAATAACTTTGAAGAATTAAGTCTTTTATCTAGGCAGCAATTTTGGGAGGCAATTAACAACAGTATAAGCTTCAGAAAATAATAATTGAAGTTTCTTTAGAAAAGACCATGATTATTCACAAAGAGTGAATAGAATGACAAGAGAAAAGAGACTACAGGGAAGAAGAAGAAAGCTAATATTAAAGATATAAGCCAATTTGCAAGAAAGAAAATCTCAGAGACATAATCAGGAAGCTGCAGTCAGACTAATTAAACTATTGAATATGAACACCAATAATCAATCAAAGTTCTAATATTTAAACATCATTAAAAATTAACTTAAAAATTTCAAATTAAGGCCAGATGAATTCAATCACCTGACTCTGCATAATGGCCTCTTTGGTCCCAGAAAATTGATTTAAATATTAAGCTAATATGATTATAAATGTATAGGCATTTGCAGCCATACTATAAAGAACTTCTTAGAATTAAAAGACAAGAGGGAAAGAATGTGGCATTTCTCTGTCTCTCTCTTCTCCCCTCTCTCTCTCTCTCTCTCTCTCTCTCCCCCTCTCTCTCTCTACACACACACACACACACACACACACACACACACACACGTAAAATTATACATATATGTAATATTAATGACATTTAATGCAGTATTAAAGAAGAAAGAAAGAAAGAAAGAAAGAAAGAAAGAAAGAAAGAAAGAAAGAAAGAAAGAAAGAAAGAAAGAAAATTCGAACATTGATAATTTTAATTTATCCTGTCTTCCCTATATTTAATATTCAGCAAGTAAAATAATGCCTGTTTTAACTTACACTACTCAGAGACTCTACAGGCCATGGATGCAGAGGAATGGAGCACTAAACATTTATTTAGTGAAAAATATCAAATAACTTTGCATGTATTAACTTATTGAACCTTCATCTACCAGATTGGAACAAATATTATCTCTATTATGGAGCTGAGGCAAGTGAAAAACAAAGAAATTAAGTAAATTCCCTAAAATCAAACAGCTACATCTTGTAAATGACAGAGCCAGGACCTAACCTTGTTCTTCTGGCCCCTGAGCCTTTTCTCTAAAATATTTTACTACACACTACCCACGTAAGTTGAACATTGAGAAAAATTAGGACTTCTTTTGTTGTTATGGAAGCTGAGAGGAAGAATCATTTGAAGAAAGAAGTGGTCAAGTGTTTCAAATAGTGTATTAAAGAAAGATAAAAAAACAAATATTTCTATGCAAGTGGCAACAGGGGAGTCAGTGACATAATGAAGCTGGGTAATTTCAAAACACATTTAGATAGTAATTAATTCTGTGAAGAAAGGCATTTTGATTTCAATGAATCCCCCTGAAAATGTGAGGAGAGACACAGATAAATAGAGAAAGCTTAAGGGCATGAGTTGGGCACTGATGTAGGATTAAGGAGACTTTTTTGAACATATATTTTAAATGTATTTCAAATGTATTTTAAAATGTTTTCAATGGATGGGAGAGGGTCGAAATTATTGGGAAAAAAATTTGAGGTGGACAATATTACAATGTTAATTTCAATTTAATCTTTGGTATAATTATTGTACCTATTTAAATAGTTTACTGTCAACTGGTATAATATCTGTACATTTATTTATTTAATAATATATAATATATTATATATAACATATAAAGGTATGTGTGTATATATGTATATGTAATATATGTATATATATATATATATATATATATATATATATATATATATGAACATTTATCATTGGAATCTGGAGATCAGTAAATTTAGGACTATCTTCACCTTTCTCCTGTTGAGTCTAGTTTTTCACAGACCTAATGACTGTATACTTTATTTCCTCCCTCATTTTGCTTACTCAAATTTTATATCATCTGCTAAGAAATATTACAGTGGAGGTACATTTTTGAACTCATATGTCAGAAACAATTTCTATTTTATCTTGAAATTTGATAGAGTTTTGGGTTTGTAATAGAAATTCTAGAGTAAAAAATCATTTCCCTTAGAATTTAAAAGACATAATCCATAATCATCAGCCTTCAAGAATCGCTGTTTGGAGTGTTGATGTGACTGTAATTATGTTCCATTGAATGTGATTACTTTTAACTCTGAGAAATTTTAGAATCTTTTTCTGTATTCCTAAAATTCATGATGAATCTCATGAGTCTTTTTTTCCTTTTAAGAAAATTCTTGCATTCTAGAAACTGTTTTATCTTAGTATTTATTTGTCTGTCTCCTATTATCTGCTTTATTTTCTCTTGTTGAAATTATCATTAACAAAATATTAGAACACAAAATTTATTCTCAAATTATTTTATCCCTTTTTACCTAATTGTTGATCTTTTTTTTCTTGTGTGCTTTCAGGAAGATTTTTTTTTAATTTTATTTTACAGCACTGCAAGTACTTCTATACTTAATTTGGCTGATATACATTTACTTTCCAAAAGATCTTTCTTGTCTAAGTGTCCCTTTTTATTTTAATTGATGGTGTTGCTTCTCTGAAATATCTGAAGATATTGATTTTATTTGACTAGTTGTGTATTTATAAGTATTCATTTGCACACAGTTTAATAAAAAAAAAAAATAGTTCTGAGTGGTGTGTTATGTAACAACAGCAATGTCAAAACCGGATCATTCTACTGTCAACTAAACAAGAGCTATATTTTTTAATCAGATTGTTCTCTTATTGTTGAGTTTAAGAGTTCTTTGTATATTTTGGATAAAGTTCCTGTATTGGATGTATCTTTTATGAATATTTTCTTCAGCCCATGGATTGTCTTCTAATTCTCCTGACATTTTCTTTTGAAGAGCAAAAGTTTGTAATCTTAATGAAGTCTAACATATCCATTATTTCTTTCATAACTATGCCTTTGATGTTATATCTAAAAAGCCATTGTCATAGCCAAGGTTATCTAGATTTTCTTTTATAGTTTTATAGTTCTGTGTAAACTAGTTCTTGAAATAAAATTCTTCATTGAAATATGGTTTTGGTTAATGGCTGGAAGTTGGGTAGAATGTGTACAAGAGTCCTAGAGTTGGTAAAATTGCTCTGTTCCCTATCTTTTCTTTTAAGGTGGCTAGATATGATAAGGTAAAGAGAGAATAAGAGTGACTTACTGAATGTCAGTGGCAATACTCTAAAGCACCTATAGAAACGTGGAAGATAAGGGGCATATAACTACTCAGGAGAGACATGCACCATAAGTTTAAATAGTTCCCATTTTCAATTAATACTTTGAGATTAAGAGGAGAAAAATTAAGCAAATAATTAAAAATGAGTCATTGAAATCAAAGTAAAATGCAAATAAGGCTGCTTTATTACTTAACTTTACTGGATATAGGATGCATAACATAGATAATATTATCTCTGATCTCAATGAAATTATAGATTCACTATTAGACAACTGTCAGTTACAAATAAATTATAAAATAGTCAAGAAATTATGAAATACAGTAAAATATAATCCTCCACATCCATTGAAATTTAAGAAATAGAGCACAGAAGTATAAAGGCACATGTTATGGTTACAAAACCCAGAGGGATAAGCCTGATGTTTTATTGATCTGATATGGATAAGATAATTTATATTACATTTAAAGAACTATTGGGAAATTTTTATTCTGTTGAAACTGAATGCTGTAAAAAGGGAGTGAAGTGTCTCAATATGACCCTTTTTTATCCGAATTGGTAATGCAAATGGATATTATTTGAGTTAATTGGACACATTGAAATACCAAGTAACAATTATATATCAGAATATATTTTTTTTGTTCACAAATGTAAACATGTATGATTATATTAAGTTTAGCAAAGATTAAGAGGGAAAATATTTTGTAATGGAAGATTGAATATTACAATATTCAATATAACTTGAAAGTGCTATTAGCTATGATTTTAGTATACTTAATGTGATTATATTAAGGTTCACTACAACAGTTTTAAATAGCTTCAAAATGATTCACTATAATAATTATATGTATAATACATAGAACATAACTCATTTAATATTTTAACAAAAAATAATAATAAATGTTGATTTAAAATTACTTTGAATTTCTTCTATTTCTTACATACATATTTTTTAATTTTTTTTCTATTTTTCAAATATAGTTGGTATATAATATATTAGTTTCAGGTGTATAACTTGGTTATAAACATTTATAACTTATGAAGTGATCACCTCGATAAATCTAGTACTTGTCTGATACCCTACATAGTTATTACAATATTATTGACTATATTCCTTATGCTATATTTACACCCCCATAACTATTTTGTAACTACCAATTTGGACTTTTTAATTCCTTCCCCCTTTTCAGCCACCTCACAACTCCCCTCCCATCTGGCAATCCTCAAAATGTCCTCTGTATCTATGAATTTGTTTCTATTTTGCTTATTTTGTTCTTTAAATTCCACATGTAAGTGAAGTCATATAACATTTGTCTTTGTTTGACTTACTCGACTCAGCACAATACTTTTTAGGTCAATCCATATTGCTGCAGATGGGAAGATTTCACTCTTTTTATAATTGAGTAATATTCCAATGAATATATGTATCAGCTTTTCTTTAACCATTCCTGTACTGATGGACATCCTGGTTGCCTCCACATCTTGGCTATTGTAACTAATGCTGCAATGAACATATGGATTCACATGTCCCTTCGAAGTAGTGTTTTGGGTTTGTTTCAATAAATACCCAGAATTGGAATTATTGGGTCATTCTTTACCTCTTGTTATTGCCTTTGTTTTCATTTTTTCTTGATCAGATTTTACTCCAATATTCTTTTCTTTATTTATTTTTTAATTAAATTTACTGGGTGACAGTTAATAAAAATATATAGATTTCAAATGTACAATTCAATAATATACATCTGTATATTACATTTTTTGTTCACCACCCAAAGTCAAATCTCCTTCTATCACCATATATTTGACCTCCTTTACCCTTATCTACCTCCCCCTCCCCCTTTTCCCTCCGATAAGTGCTAAACTGTTGTCTGTGTCTATGAGGTTTTTTTTTTGTTTCCTTGTCTTGTTCATTTGTTGCTTTCAGTCTTATACTACACATATGACTGAAATCATATGGCTCTCAATTTTTTCTGTCTGACTTATTTTACTTAGTATAATTATCTCAAGATCCATTCATGTTTTAAAGTCTATTTTGTCTGGTATAAGTATTGCTACTCAAGCTTTTTGTTGTTGTTTGTTTCCATTTTCATGAAATATCTTTTTCCATCCCTTTACTGAAAGTCTGAGTGTATCTTTTAATGTAAAGTGAATCTCTTACACTATAGGCAGCATATGTAAGGGTCTTGTTTTCTTATCCATTTAGCTATCCTTTCTTTTGATTGCAGCATTTAATCCATTCACATTTAAAGTAATTGTTGATAGATATGTAGTTTTTGTCATTTTGTTATTCATATTTTAAATCTTTTTTCTTTTTTTTTTTTTTCCTTCTTAAGGAAGTACTCTAACATACTGATTTGGTGTTGATGAACTCCATTAAGTTTTTCTTGTCTATGAAGTGCTTTATCTTTCCTTCCATTCTAAATGATATCTTTGCTGGGTAGAGTAACCTTGGTTGTAGATCCTTGCTTTTCATACTTCAAATATTTCCTGTCAGTCCCTTCTGGCCTGCAAAGTTTCCATTGAGCAATTAGCTGACAGTCTTATGGGAGATTTCTTGTAGATAACAAATTGCTTTTCTCTTGCTGCTTTTAAAATTCTTTGTATTTAAACTTTGTCATTGTAATTATGATGCGTCTTGGTGTGGGCCTTTTTGAGTTTACCTTGTTTGGGATTCTTTATGCTTTTTAGGTTTGTATATCTATTTCCTTTGCCAGGTTTGGAAAGTTCTCCATCATTATTTCTTCAAGTAGACTTTCAATTTCTTGCTTTCTCTCTTCTTCTCTGGTCTTCCTATGATGCAAATGTTGATAAGTTTGATGTTGTCCCAGTGGTCCCTTAAATTATCTTCAATTTTTATAATTCATTTTTCTTGTTGTAGTTTCAATTGGGTGTTTTCTACTATCTTATTGTCTAAATCACTGATTTGATCCTGTTTCATCAAATCTACTGTGGATTCCCTTTAATTCTTCATTTCGGTTACTGTATTATTCATTTTTTAAAATATTTTTCTATCTCCTATTTATGTTTTGTATCTCTTTGTTGTTAAGGTTTTCAATGAGTTCATCAACTCTTCCCCTCAGTTCACTGAACACTCTTATAACCAGTGTTTTGAACTCTGCATCTGGTACATTGCTTGTCTCTATTATTTTTAGTTCTTTTTCTGGAACTTTCTTTGTTCTTTCATTTGGAACACATTTTCTTGTCTCCCACTTTGACTGCCTCCTTGTTTGTTTCTATGTATTAGATAAGGCTACTATGTCTCCTGGTTTTAGTAGAGTGGCCTTATATAGTAGATGTCCTATGGGGACCAGTGGCATTGTCTGCCCTGATCACCTGAGCCAGGTGTTCTAGGTGTGTCCATTGCATAAGTTGTGTGTGTCTTCCTGTTTTAGTTGAGTCTTGTTTTCTGTTTGCATGTCAATGAGAAGATTCACCCTTAAGCTGATTTGTTGTGAGGTCTGGCTAGTGACTACATTGGAGGAACTGTGTATAGTGGCTGACCCTATGAAGCAGGATTCACTTTAGCAGGGCTTGGTTCCTGCTCAGTCTGCCCTTTACATGTGTTGTTCTTGGATGTGGCCCTGGGTGGTGCTATAGTTCTGTCTAAAGTTGGCTACTGGGCATGCCGGCCCCCAGGGCCTCTTGGGAGGAGCCTGCCACAGGTCAAGTTCAACCACAGTTATGCGCTGCCCAGAGCCACCTGGAAAGACAGCAAGCAGTTTATTGATGGCTGCTACCCATGCTGGGCTTGAATATACCTCGAGAGGCCAAGCTGGCAACCAAGGCCAGCTACCGTTAGTGCCAGGCTTAGGGCTGCTCAGCAAGAGGGATGGGCCACTCTGAAGCCAGATGCTGCCTGGCCAGGTTTTGCAAACCTTTGAGAGATTTTAGGAAAGTCTGCAGCGTAAGCTAATAAACATCACTGGAAGTGGCTTGGGTGAGCCTGCAAGTCAGATGGGGAGAAGTCTTAAGGAATCACCAGGGCAGGGCGACCAGTGTCAGCAAGTTTGATGGAGAGTCAGATATGGAGGCTCCTGTGTCTGCACACTTGGAGAAGAGAGGGCTAACAAAAAAACATTGGATTCTGCCAGCACTTCTGTCTGAGAGAAAGCTGCTCCTCCAGCCTTCACCCTGAAGCCAGAAAAGTTACTTCCTCCACATATGTCCCTGTTGACTTTCAATCTGCTGCCTCAACAAGTGATGCTCAGAACAAGTGAGTTTGTCATTGAGTAAGTCCATGTACAGGCCCCTTAAAGGGAATGTCTGTGACTCCAGTGACCCTCCCTCTCATTCAGTCATAATTTTTGCTGGTTTTCACAGCCAGAAGTTGTGGGGACTTCTTTTCCCAGCACTGGAACTCTGGGCTGGGGTACCTGGTATAGGGCCAGGACCTCTTACTCCTCCATGGGGCCTCTACAACTGAGCTATTCCGATTCTCAACCATCACATGTGGATGTGGGACCAGCACATTTCATGTTTCCATCCCTCCTATCAATGTCGAGGTAGCCTTTTCTGTGTCCCTAGTTGTAGGACTTCTTTCAACTACATTTCATGTGACATTCAATGATGGCTAGTCTGTAACTTATTTTTTTATTTTTTAGTTTTTAGTTTATTGGGGTAACACTGGTTAATACAATTATATAATTTTCAGGTGTACATTATAATTTGATATCTATATATTCTGTTGTGTGATTATCATTCTATTCTGTAGTTTAGATGTAATTTCACTGTGGTTATGAGAAAAGGCAAGCACAGCCTTTATCTACTTCACAATCTTGACTGGAAGCCTGTTATTATATTTTATTTATCACAACATTAATGTTGTAAGATGACTATTTATGAGACATAAATTGTTTGCAAATAGTTCAATCAATAGTTTTTAGATGATGTATCTGAATAAAGTAAAGCATACCACTGTAGCCAACTGACTTTTTATATACTTACACAGAGAATAGAACTATAGTTAAAATATAACAGTTTGATGTCAGAATATTTCTAGTTTTAATTTTTTCTCACTATAGTTTTCCCTAAAATTAAAACTATATGTAAAAAAAAAAAAATCCTTCCAAATGTAACACAAACACACAATACTAAAGTGTGGTATATTAATTTTAAAAGAGTGAAAAATATTCTCTTTGTTCTCCTTTGAGATATGAAGTACTAAAACAATTGCCAGATCATATGCTGCAAGTATTCTAAAGAAGACGAAGACATAATACAAATAAAGCAAACAATATGGGAGAGTAAACAAGTGAGTTTTCTTTCAGCCATGTACTAATTCTTGGTTATTGATTGGCTCTTCTCCAGATGGTGATTCATGGAACTGTGCTACTTCATGCTTAGGACCTCATGCCCATCCATATCTATATCAAGCAACCAGAAAGGAAAATGAGGGAATAGAAAAGACACACAAACTCTGATCAATTGTTGATTGACCACTAAGCAATATAGACTAACTGGCCACCCCTAGGATTCCAAAGTTAAAAAAATATATAAATAAAGATTAACAGTAATAGTAACAAAAAAATTGAACAGTACATCAGTGGCCACACACACTTCAGGGGAGATACTGGGTAAATTTAGACAAATAAAGTTACTAAGAGAACAAGCAAATCAAAAATAATAAAAACAGTGAAACATAGAGAAATTATAATCCAGAGTAGCCTAAAAATATTATCTAAAATGCTTAGTTACCAACACCTAAAAGAAATAGGAAATATCCAGAGAAACAGAAAAGTGTGACCAGTAATGTAAAAATACAGCAGTCAAAAACAGAATAGAAAAATGTTGAAAGCTATGAAAGTGTATTTAACCTCACTCATATGAAACCTTTTTTAACTCATCAGTTTAGAAAAAATAACCCATAAACAAGGAAGGCTGTGAGGCTAACTATTAAATTTATCGTGCAAAATAAAATTGCTCTAACCCTTAAATAGGAGAATTAGGCAATATTTATTGAAATATAAAATGCATATACCCCTTGCTTACCAGTATATGAACTGATAAAATTCATGTCCTCATGCATCTTACTTAAAACTAGAAGGAGGTGATTGTGAGGAAAGGAAAGAGGGGTGTGTGTGTGTGTGCATGTGTGTGTGTGTGTATAATATGTTATTTATGTAACTATAACACATAATTATGTGAAGAATTGAAAAGCAAGATATAAGAATTAAGAATCCTGGAGGGTGCCACTAGAGACAAAATTGTGAGAGAAGTCTTTTCTGAGGAGGAAACTTTTGAGCAGTGATACAAATAAAGTTAGGAATGAGTTAATTCCTAGGTTGATGGAAATAGAATATCATGGTAATAGAATGAACTTGATTTCTTCAAGAAAAAATAAGGAGTTCAGTGTATTAGATACCATAAAGCAAGATATAAAAAGAATAGGTAATGAAATTAGATGTTACCTATGGATCAGACCATGTTGAGACTAATAAAACATGGTAAGGATTACATTTTCAGCATGACAAAAACATTTTGGAAGACCTTAGTCAGATAGCGAATCTAAGTGGATCCAGCTTGTAGAGAAAAGATTTTTAATGAGCCAGGAGTGGAGACAAGAAAATGATTTAGAAGGTTATTGCATTATTCTTGGAAAACAAACATTTTGGTTTAGGATGAGATGTTACAAATAGAAGAGGTGAGATGTGGTTGGATTCAGAACACATCATAAATGTATTGCAGACCTGATATGATGATAGGTTTATGAGAATTAGAGAGGAGTTTGAAGTATTATCAATAATTTTTTAAGAAAAACTTGTAGTTGTGCTTACTGAGTAGGCTTTATAGAAAGAAATAAGAGTTCAATTTTATGTAAGCAAAGAGGTACAATAAATGGCTTGATATATGAGTGGGTAATGCAAGGGAGTGATGTTTAAAGTATAGAGCTAAATGATATCATCCAGTGAAGATGTGTACCTAAAACGAGAAAAATTTCATTGACAGAAGCTAGGGACACTCCAACATTTAGAAAAAAAAAGAAGAAAATAGAATCCAGCAAAAGAGACTGAGAAGACATGTCCAAAAGTTGAGAAAAAAAGAATATGAGAATATGATATCCTGGTACCTGAGGTGAGAAAAATTTTTAAACTTGTTTGTCTCTTTGTTTTAATACAGGGAGTGATCAACTATCTCTAGAGACTACTAAGAAGTTAAATAAGATCAGATCATTGTTACTTCACAATGTGAAGTTTACTTTTGACTTGTCATAGAGATAAAATTCTGATTAGATAGGTTGAAGAGGAAACCAGTGGTAAAAATTTAGAATTAGCAAATATTTGCTAGTCCTTCAGTAAGTTTTACTTTCAATAATAGCAGTGAAATGAGACAGAGGTCAAATTATTCGATGTCAATAAATGCTTTTCTAAATGTATATTCTAATTAGAATGATCTAGTAAAGAGGAAAATTTAGTGCTGCAAAAAGAGAGAAAAATATTCCCATCATAGAACGTTTAAATCAGGAAAAGTTGTTGGTTGTCATGTGCTGGCTGGAAAATTTCTGCTTGGCTATCGCCCATGGGAACATAACATTCTAACAATAAGCTTTCTGCTTCTGTACCTCCTCTTACACAACCAACCTGTGGGTTGACAGTAAAAAGAAGAAAAATAGACTTTTGTGTTCAGACAGAATGAAGAATAGGGTTTAGCGCTTAAAAACCCTGTACCTCTACATTTTAGGGCTGCTTAATTTGGGGTCTGCGTACACCTGGCAGACCCAGCTGGCTGAATAAAGAGTGTGTTTCCTATAACTCACTGATTTCTGGTGGTCTGTGTGTCTATGGGTGTGGGGAGGGCTGGTGGCTACAACAGTCACAGGGCAAGTAATGGAGGTAATCATTTGTCTTTGCTTGAGTTGCCATAACAAAATACTGCCTGAGTGGCTTAAAAAACAGAAATTCATTTTCTCACAGCTCCGGTGGCCGGAAGTCTGCGATGAAAATGCAACATGGTTGGTTTCCTGTGAGAATTCACCTCTTAGCTTACACGCAGCCGCCTTCTCACTGTGCCGTTACATGGCAGAGGGGTTGGGGAAGGAGGGGGACAGGAGAGAGAGGGGAGGAGGGGAGAGGAGTTGAAAGGTTGATTGGTCTCTGATATCACTTCTTTTAAGAGCTCTAATCCCATTATGAGGGCCCCACCCTTGTGACCTATTCTAAAACACCATAAAGTTGAGGGTTAGGATTTTTGCATACAGATTTGGAGGGAGATGCAATTCAGTCCTTAGTATAATTGATGGAAGTATAGGCAGATTGTTTGGGGACAAATGTCCTTAGATTGACAGATTTAGCAAAATGTTTTTTCTTTTTTATAAATGTATGTATTTTTATTTAGATACTTTTTTTTTTTTAATGAAAGAATATTTATGAACTGGTTCATGTATAAAGTCCCAGTTTTTGGAGCCATAGATACATTTCAAAGTCATTTTTATTTCCTTCCCTTTGCCCATGGTGAATAACTTCTTTTCTCATTCCCTGCAGTGAGATAATCAGTGAAGAGTATAGAGCAAAGAAAGTACACTGAAGGTTTAAGAAAATTGTAAGTATAAAATTATCCTTTTTAATATACATGAGATGAAATCATACTAGTATATTGTGACACATTTCAGGGATATTGATCTAATATTGAGAACCAAAGATTGGAAACATTTGAAATGTCCATTGAGAAAAGACTGATTAAATAAATAGTAGTATATGTATAAAGCGTATACTATAAAAACGGTAAAATGCATTAAAGCTGCTATCTGTAATTGCCAGGATTCATTTGATGAAAAAAAAAATCAGAGTATTTTATATATATATAAATAGTTATATTCATACTTTAATTAACACAGAAATGTTAAAATAATAGCAAAAAATAATTAACAGAGATCAGCTCCATTGCATTTATTTGCTTACTATCTGTCTTATTCATAAATCTGTGAATTCTGAAAGTTCATTAATATATATATTCTTACATATACATACATACATACTACTTTAAATATATTTTAGAGAACACAAAATAGAAAAATGTGGAAGAGAAAAAGAAACAGATTTAAGTTGTTGCCATGGTTCCTAACACAGTAATCCTGGTTATATCATATGCATTCAATAATTTTTTAATTTAAAATAATGAATGAATAAAAGAATAAAGAATGAGAATTAATACATTATCTTGTAAAACACTTTTCAGAGCAGCTATGGACTAATAAGCATTATCTATTATATACTTCTTTGAAATTAGCCCAGACCTTGAATCAAGGTTAATGTATTTAGTAGTTTATATATTTATAATATAGAAGTTAGTTGAAGTGCAAACTATCGGCATAAGAAACATTCAAACCTGAAGATCCATCCATATTGTCACCAATGATAGTATTTCATCTTTTCTTATGGCTGAGTAATATTCCATTGTATATATGTACCACTTCTTTATTCAATCATCTATCAAAGAACACTTCAATTGTTTTCATGTCTTGGCCACTGTGAATAATGCTGCTATGAATATCAGGGTGCATGTATCTTTTAAGATAAATGTTTTCAAGTTTTTTCAAGTAAATACCCAGAAGAGGGATTGCTAGGTCATACGGTAGAGAATTTTTATGAGTTTATTTGAGTCAAAATGACAATATGCCAGGAAGAAAGATCTCGAAGGCTCCGGAGAA
>CM053509.1:97603619-97635545 GCA_028627145.1 Eidolon dupreanum | reverse complement strand
CAGTTATTATTGTTATGTATCTATGTTTCAAAAAGTGTCTTGAATATAAAGAGATAAGAGAATTTTTTTCATAACAGATAAGTTGTACTGCCTATCAAAAGAAACAAAAATAAAATCAAAATTATTAAACAAAACAGTCTTTTCACAGCTGATATCCTATTAACCACAGGGGACTCACCTCCCATCAACATTTTAGAGCATCACCAGTTCTAGTAACTGTGCTAAACTGCTTGCCTTTCAGCCAAGGCATTGCGTTTTCTGTTTTCTCATACCTCCAAATTATGCATAAATATTTCTCTGTAACTAGAATATAACCTTTCTTCAACATGCTGCTTACAAAAGAAAGTATCTTTCCAGACTCATCTTATTTTGACAGCTTCAATTGCTGCCCAGGCTGAGTTGTACACTTTTTCCTTTGTGATTTATCAGTATCCCCATAATAGTTGTATAATTATTTAGTGATATGTTACTATAATTACCTAATAATAATCTATGAAAGACACTATTTTCTACCTGAGAAGATGCCTGACACTCGGTAAACTTAATGTTTTTGTGTGACCCTTGATATTATCAGCTTTAAAATTTTATTATTTCTCAGAGACTTAAAGTTACATATATATCTTTTTCTATATATATATTTTTTTTTCATCTGCTAGGTTAGGCTCAGGAGGGGGACGATTTATGTATACCTAGGGTGATTTGGGATTCTGTTATTGCACTATGTTTCAAAATTGAATTTCAAAGCAATCACAGTACTCTGTGATCCCAAGGGTAACTGAATACATTCTGAAATTGTTAATATAATACTCCATAGGCCCTAAATTCTTGTTCCCAGGCCATAGCTTTTATGACAGAAAGGAGTTTACAAAGTATGATTGTTAGTTTTATGTGTCAACAAGGCTAGGCTATTGAATCCAGATATTTAACCAAACATTTATTTGTGTTGCTATGAAAATATCTTGTAGCTTTGATTAACATCTGTGATCAGTTAATTTTAAGTATGCTACACTCAGTAAAGTGGGTGGGCCTCATCCAATCAGTTGAAAGTCCTTTAGAGCCAAAACTAAGATTCACCAAAGAAGAAATCTGCCTCAGGACTGCAGATTCAAATTCTAATTTTCTTTCATATCCTGAGTTTTTAGCCTATATAAATTTATTGGAGTAACATTAGATAATAAAATTATATAGGTTTCAAGAATATAGTTCAATGATATATCATCTGTATATTTGTTCACCACCCCAAGTCAAATGTTCTGTCAACATATATTTGACCCTCCTTACTCTTTTCCACCTCCCATCTCTCTGCTTTCCCTCAGGTAACCATTAAACTGTTGTCTTTGTCTGTGATTTTGAACTTGCCTGCTCCCACAATCATATAATTCAATTCCAGGAAACCCTAACTGATACACACAGCAGAAGAAGTTACAAAGAATACAACAGAAACAAACAAACAAAAAGGGTAAACAGTAAACATAAGAAATATCAATGAAATAATCTTGTCAGTTTTTTTCAGGACACAAAAATATGAAAGCTAATGTTGTGATCATAGCATTAACATACTCTGAAAATATAGACTGACTCATAATACATAATGCTTTGGTTGATTCCTTGTTATACTTTCATTTTAAGAAATGTGAATGTGACATCAGAAAAAAAGTGATAACCATATTCACATTAAGTATGAAAAAGGCAGAAAACATAAAGCAAATATAACAATCCTCAATGTTAAAACTTGCAGTAGTTAGGGTATTAGATATAATATCTGAAAGTAATTGAAAGCATAGTACTATGCTTACATTTTGATGTCATTAAGTAAAACTTCCAAATGAAAACCAGAGGAAAAAACACATTATTTTATACTCTTAAATCATGTTCATTAACAATATAACATTTGGTATATTTAAAGTATTTACGAGGCCATGCTTTTATCCATATACTTTCTTTTTTTTTTCAAATTGAGAGAGAAAATGGGAGAAGGTGGGAAAGTGGGGGATGGGAGAAAGAGAAGGAGGAGGAAAGAAGAAAAAGAGTTTTTGCTTTGATGAAGAGAGACTATTTTCAACATCTATGTGTCTTTGGCAATCACATCATGTATTTATCAAAAAGTCTACATTTTTCTCCATCCATTTTTGATAGTGATTGTGTATTTCTATTTTTTAATTCACATTGCATTTCCAAAACTGTAAGGTATTTCTGTGACTACTTCTGACAGACTCTGGCCCATTATACAATTATTTGCACATAACTGATGACTTCCACACATATACAAAGGCTCATAGATTCTAGAACAAATACTGGCCAAGGAAAGAAGTGCTTCAGAATTCTTAGCCTCATTGTAGGTTTATTTTAGATTTGGAATGTGTAGAGCCCTGAGCATCTCCATGTCACTCAGTTATCAGCCTGCCCTATTTACCCTATTTTTCCAAACCAGAAAACTAGGTTTCTGCTGTTTCTCCATATACAATTATAGTTTTTTTGCTAGGTGGGAATTCTTGTGTGAATCTCAGTTTCCTGGAATAGTATCCAAGCTAAACTCTTTCTCTAAGAAACTATATTTTCTCCTCATTTTCCAAATTATCTAACCTTGCCCATGCTTTGAATGAATTAATTTTCTAGAATTATTGGGTGGCTAACTGCATTCTTCTAGGTCTGAGAAACTAACAATTGAGCTCAACAAATTCTATTCAGTACCATCTTTTTTAATCCTCACCAAACCTCGCTTTTGAGGCCCTAGCAGGCCTAGAGCCTAAACCAAGCTGAGTAAAAAAATAAAAATATGTATTAAATTAATACTGAAGTTACAGGAAAATTAATCTTTACTTAATATAGACTTAAATAACTGAATCTTTTATAGCAAGTTAGTAAAAATAAAAATCAATCACAAATGAAAAAGATGTTGTAAAAATAGATTCTATCTTAAAATACAAAAACAAATTCCATTGTTCTAGAGAAATTCACAAGTGAGAAAACAGTATATACACTATGTAATAATATGTAGCCAGCTTCAAAAGAATTTTGTGGTTTTGTATATAAAACTGGTAGTTATACAGAGCAGAAATTCCTATACATCTACTTCTTAAATAGTTTTTCTCATTTTTCAAATTTCTGTCAAAATATGTGGAAGGTAAATGCAATATTAATGATTTGCTAAACCAGCCACATTATTTTACAAGTGGTAAAGTTCAATTGATGAGAAATCATACTTTCTTGTAGAGTGCCTGGTTAGGGCCTTTGTGCCATTTATTCTGGATGAATTTTCTACCTTAGCATGAAAAATCAACATTTATGACCTCATGAAAATTTGTTAGACACTCTGTATAATTTAGGTGTTTACTAATATGTATGATAGATATAAATAAATAATCTCTGCTAGGCAAGAAATATTACACATCTATGTCTGTGGTGAAGAGTAATGAATAATTTGCAATCTTTTTCATATACTTCACTGTCACTTTATCTTTTTATGATTCAATTAGATTTGTCATTTTAAGACAGTATACTGTGTTAAGATAACAGCTTTTATACTATTAGAAAATTAACAATGTGTTAATATTTATGTAGTTTTGGGTGACATAAATTTATTTTCATTTTAAGAACTTTTCACAATGTTTTACCTAAGTCTATTCTCGACCATCCATGATTCAGGATAGATTCAGGAGAGTTTCAGACTCAAAAGATGTACTATTTAAGTTACATTCCAGAGCTTGAATCTACAGATTAATCTGGGTTCTCAAACTTTAAAGAGCTCCATGGGGGGTAAGAGAAGGTTAGAGAAAGTTATTGAAGACCTAACAGGCAACAATATAGTACTTGAGCTTCATTGTTGATTTCTACAGCATTGAGAACATTTTGCCAGTGACACTTTACAATAATTTCATCCAGAAGTAGTTCCCCTTGCTACATTGTTAAAAATAGGTCACCACTACCACATATGCATTGCACCACTGGGAAAGAGGAAGAGGAAAACACGAACATGGTCCTGTTATCACATTAATCATAAGCTGGTGAAATATACAAACCATGAACACATTAACAAATTGTAAATTATGGATTGAGATATGTGTCCCAGACTCCCCACAGTAAGCAATCTGTTTTTCCTCATGGAATTCTATAAAAGGATAAGACACATTTAGAATGTAGGGTCCTATTTATGTCTCATATTAATTAGGATATTACTTTGCTTACTTCAACAGAGGCTAAGTAGAATTTTAAGCTGGTAAGGCAGTCTGGAAAGATAAGACAACATGGTAGTGTGAGATTCCTCTAAGACCTAGCTAAATCCTTCTTTCTTGACTAAAATTTTGAGTGAATAAATGAATGAGTGATATAATTTATGTTTTGCTTTTCCCTTTCCCCAAACAAATCCTCTCTCCTACACAGACACACACACACACACACACACACACACACACACACACACACACTGATAGAATAGGATAGATCTTAATTTAAACATTGGCTACCAAGCTCTGTAAGTGATAAAATACATAACCTTATATCAACATTTTTAATTTTACTCAGTTCTTAGTTTCATCAGGTGAACAGATGCATGTTCTGGGACTTCTAATGACTGAGAGTCTTTGTTTTCCAAGACTACATTGTGTGATGGAATTCTCGTTATAGATACACATTCCATATATATCTACTTGGTAAGGCATATATTTCACCACCACCTCCAAAAAAAGTGTTTTAGAAAATGCCTTTTATCAGGATCAAGGATTTATAATCCATTTTTCTTCAGATATAAGCAGAGAAGTATGCAAATAATAAAAATTAGCCAGTAGGTTTTTGAAAAAAATATCATCTCTAAATAAGTAGACTAATTATGTTTTAATTTTTATAGGCCTCCTTTAAAAATGGACATGATACCCCATATTATTGTGGACTTCTTGTTATCATATATACAAATTGTGTTTATATTTCTTATATGAAGTGTGATATATATCAACTTAGATTTCACAGGTCAATGTTTTAAAAAGTATTAAAGTAGGATTTCTGCAGACAACTCAAAGGGTGAGAAATAGAAAATATTTTGTGAAATAGAAATATTTTATTAAATCAAAAGGCTTTTATCTCCAACATGCTATAGAAAAAGAGATTTTATATGAATTTTATAATTCCAGTTTTCTAAATCATAAGGAGTCAATCAATTTCTCTAGATGAATTCTAGATTTAACTATATTTCTAATGTGATTTTAATAAAGTTTATTAGCAGTAATTTAGTAAATAAAAAAGTATCTCTATGTATTCAGGACATATTCAAAAAGACATCCAGTGATGCTAATGAAATTAAATGAAAATTATGAATATAATAACTACCAAAATAATTTGAGAGTTATGCCAGAAATCTGGTGAAAAATATTCAGGTTTAATTTATACTAAAGTCATCAGGTTATTCAAAAGTATAATTTGAAGAAATATTTTAGTAATCAATTATTTTCAGAGACCCTTGCTCAACATTCTGAACTGGTAAATTATGGTAAAATTATAATTTTTAAATCTTTTACTTATATATCAATACTTTAAATCAGTGGTTCTCAGTGAGGGGCAATTTTGTCTTTCTTTGCCCCCACCAGCCCCCCAAAACCTACCACCTCCACTGGAGACACTTGTCAGTGTCTTAGATCTATTTTGTTATGACTAGAGACTTGTTACTGACATCTAGTCAACAGAGGCCAAGGATGCTACCAAACATCCTTTAAAGCAGAGGTCCTCACCCCTAGGGCTGCTGACCAGTAGTGGCCACTGGCTTGTTAGTAACTGGGCCACAGAGCAGGAGGTGAGGGGCAGGCAAGGGAGCAAAGCTTCCTCTGTATTAGTGGCCACACTCCTCAGTGCTAGCATCGCTGCCTCAACTCCTCAGATCACCAGGCATTAGATTCTCATAGGAGCACCAGTCCCTAGTGCAAAAAAGGTTGGGGACTGTTGCTTTAAGACAGGCCTCACAACACAAAATTATCTTGTCTAAAATATCAATAGTGCAGAGATTGTCATTCAATAAAGTCGTAAAACTTCATGTTAAAATTTTACTACTAGTATTGAATAAATAATCTCACACCCTGACCCTGATGTGTAGAGCTGAATTTAGAGATCATTCAGGATAAAACAAACAAACCAAAAACTAAGTAAAAAGAAATGTTAGCTAAAAGGAAACAGTATGATTAACAGCAAAATTCTCATCAGAAAACTCATTTGCCGAAGAAACTATTTTAAATGTACACAGAAACAAAAATAGAAACCAATTAACCTAGAATTCTATGCCCAGAAAAATAAAACATTTCAGATATAGAATTGTTGAGAGAGGTCACCACTCACAGTTCCTCATTGAAAAAGTTAATGTTCTTAAGAAAGGAAAGTAAACTTAGAGGAATGTTAGAAACAATGTCAAGGAAAGGAACTGATCAATAACTAAATAAACTGAATCCACAATTGATAGCAAAATGAATAAAACAACATTGAAAATAGAAATACAATAGAATATTATTCATCCATGAGAAAGAAGAAAATCCTGCCATTTGCAACAACATGGATGAACCTTGAAGGTTTTATGCTAAGGAAGATAAGTCAGACAGAGAAAGGCAAATCCTGCATGATATCATTTATATCTAGAATCTAAAAAAAGCTGAAATTGAGGACATAGAGTAGAAAAGTGATTACCAGGGGCTGAGGATTGAGACATGAGAAAATGATGAAAGGACACAAACTTGCAGTTAAAAAATGAGTAAGTTCTAGAGATCTAGTAATTAGTATTGTGATTAGAGCTAACATTACAGTATTACACACTTCAAAGTGGGTAAGGTAAGTAGGTCTTAAATATTCCCATCAAAATAGAAATAATAATAATAATTATGTGATGTGATAGAGGTGTTAGCTATTGCTACAGTGGTAATCAAATTGCAATAGGTAAATGCATGAATTCAACACATTGTACACTTTAAATTTATACGATAATATATGTCAATTATATTTCTAAAATAAATTAACCATAAAAATATAATCATAAATTTTAAGAAATAATTTATTAAGCATTAATTGAATGTTTAACATATGCTATTAAATCATATATTATTTATATATCTATATATAATTATTTATAGATATATATACATATAATCTCATTTGAACCTTAAAAATTTTTGTGAATTCACCTGTTAGAATAGCTATCATCAATAGAACAAGTAATAACAAGTGTTAGAGAGATTTGGGGGTGGGGGGAGGAACCCTCATACATTGATGGTGGGAATGTAAATTGATACAGCCATTATGGAAAACAGTATAGAGCTTCCTCAAAAAATTAAGAATAGAATTACCATAGGGCCCAGCAATCCCTCTTCTGGGTATCTACCCTCAAAACTTGAAAATATTTATTCTTAAAGATATATGTACCCCAACGTTCATTGCAGCATTATTCACAGTGGACAAGACATGGAAACAACCAAAGGGCCCTTTGACAGATGATTGGAAAAAAATACAATGGAATATTACTCGGACATAAGAAAAGATGAAATACTGCTATTTGTGACAATATGGATGGCTCTTGAGATTATCATGCTAAGCAAATTAATCAGACAGAAAAAGTTGAGAACTATGTGAATTTACTCATACGTGGGTTACAAAACTGAAAGCAATAAACAAATAAGGCAAACAAACAGAGACCCATGGACACAAGTTTAGCTGTTACCAGAGGGAAGGGGAGGGGTGGGAAGTAGATAAGGGTAAAGGGGGTCAAATGTATGGTAACAGGAGGAAATTTAACTTTGAGTGGTGAACACACATGCAATATACATTTGACATATTATAGAATTGTGCACTTGAAACCTACATAATTTTATTAACCAATGTCACTCCAGTAAATTTAATAAAATAAAAAAAGATGAAATGAGGAGTTCACAAGTACAAAAATATTTCAACTGTCAGGTAAATATCAATAGATATTAAGAATTATATAAATCAGTTAAGATATGTTTTTAAAATATTTTTGATCTTTCAAATTATTTTATTATAAATATTTCTTGTGAGTCACAGATATTAATTCCTAAATAAATGAGGCATACTCAATTTGAGTTCCATTCTTATAGAAAAAAAATATTTGAATGAGAAAATTAGATTCTGAGAAAAATTAACTCTGAACTTCTAAAAATGATCTTAAGAAGATACACTGCTTACATCTCATTGAATTTGATATGATTTTAATCTGCAAAGGCAATATTTTTGGAAGTTCTAATGCATTGTGTTTCTCTTATATTTTTTTGGCTCTCTACATTCTTTCTCTGAATGTTTGAGCTTCAATAAATATGAACAAAAAAATCCACAAAAAAGTGTGGGTTTTAGATTAATTTGAAATTTTTTTAGGTGACAAAATCCTTTTAAAAATTCTAAATATATACATAAATGTGAAGTTATTAAAGTAATAACATATCCTCTTTGCAAAAAAAAAAAAGTAATTGTTTGATAGTCATAATTTAAAGTAGCCTAAATTATGGAATAGAGTTTTCTTTAATCTGTTCATGTATAAGATAAATAAATGCAATTAATTTAAAGTATAACTACATTGGAGTTTGAGTTATTATGATCCTGTTAAGGATATGTTGGGTAACTGAATGAAATAACTATCACATGAAAAGTTGTTATTTCTCTTTGTGTGTTGACACTTTATCAAGGATAGAAAAGAAGGAAAAACATAAAAATTGCTATAGAAAAAAAGCTCCCTATTATGTTCCCATATAAGTTTTTTTTTTGTAAATCAGCAATGATAAAAATAATTGTATCTCTCCAACCAAAAATGAATAAAACGATTACCAAAATAAAAAGAAAATTCATCCAAAAGAAATTGATGTCCTTCATATTGTTTTTTTAATGTATTAAAGAGTATAATATTTTGAATTTTCCAGGAGACTTTCTTCATGTTAAAATCTTTATTATTTTGTAAACTTTTACACCAGGAAATAGTTAAGAATTATCATTAGGTGGAAAGAGGGAAACAATAATAAGGATTTCTGAGGGGTGACAAAAGAAAAGTATTTGTTTTTTTAATCAATAATGTCTCCCTATTGAAGGCATCAATGAAAGACAAAACCAGCAAACAACAATGGATTAAGTGGTCTTTGGGTTATTTTCTTGTTAGCAAATCTTAGAAAACGTTTTCTTTTATTTGCATATCTAAGCTATTATGCCTCTGATAGAGGAGAATAATAACTTTCCACAGATTTGCTAGGTCAATGCAAGGATTTCTAAATTATGAAGGAACATGTAATTGTAGTAGGCTAGTTAGTTTAGTTCTTTAAACTTGTGCAAAGTCCACTGCATATCACAAAACTTCACTTTGTAGAATGTTTGTAGCCTGGCATTTCCTTAGGATCTCAATATGTTTAGTCATGCCCTTGGAATGGCCATGTTGTGACAGCTGGAAGGTAATTAATTGGGGTATAAAACAAGCTACTGCAACAAGAAAATCACAGAAAACACTCGCCAAAAATTAAAGACAAATTTCTTTTTTTCTCACATAATAGTACAAAATGGAGTGGATTCCAAGTCTAGTAGCATAATTTTGGTATCTTCAACACGTGCTTTTATCTCTGCATCCAAGACATAGCTTCAGTTATTGCAATTTCTAGTCAAATGGAAGTAGAAAAGGGAAATGTAGGGCAGGGAATTGATTCTTTTTAATGTTATGTTTAAAGCAATAGTTCGTATCAAAATAATGGTGCATAGCCTAGCACAAATTCAAAATTAATTTTTCTTTTTTCCCTTCCAAAAATTATGACGCATTTTTCAGAAAAGCTGCAGTTGTTGGGCTGATGTTGAAAGAGAAGAAGGGAAAATAATTCTTTTGCTTGCTAACTAGTCTGTCCTTATTGTTTCAAATTCCTCTTCTAATCACTAGAGGAACTCACAAAATAAATAGCCTCTTTCTCTTCCTCTCTGGGGTGAGGGGATAGATAGACTTCATCTTCAGTACAAGGTCTGGCTTCTGTCTGACCTTTGCCTGTCTCCCACCACCACTCTCTGGGATCGAGGTACTATCTAAATTACTACACCCAGCTAAGCTGTAAAACTGCCAGCAAAGTGCCCCAGACCCCTATCCTTGCTAGAATTATCTTTTAAAACAACTTAAAGCAGTCTGAACATCAAGACCAAGTTCAAATTTAGAATTATGAAACTCCTCTGCAATCTAAATAGGAATGTGACAGTATGTGTACAGGAGTCTCCAGGTTCCCTTCTTTTCCCATGTCAGGTTCATGCTACAGAATTCAAGGCCTCCTTCACACCTACCCTAGTAACTATTATTTACCCATCCCTCCGGTATAGATATTGAACATATTAGCTCCACTCTAGTCTACTCACTGATAAGGTGGCACACAGGAAAATGAACTGCATAGGCCGCAAACACAGGCTGGGGGCCTTTTGAGTATGGATTTTCTAATGGTTTAATGGAGATTAGTCAAAAGGCAGGGGAAGCCCCTTTGACTCCAGACTCCTTTGCTATAGAAGAAAGCCAGAGAGGGGACTTCTCAATACAAGGAGCTATAGCAGGACCCCTTCTACTTGTCTAGGGTCAATGCTAATTTTACAGGATTATTTTTTTTTTTAAAAAATCACTTAACCAGACTGGAAAAGGGATAGATGAAGCCTCTCAGAGAGGCATGCATGTGGGCTTGGTTTTGAAAGATGAACAGATGAACACATCTGGGGGAACACATCTCTTTTCTGTAAACTCATAACTGCTTAGGATCCATATTCCAGACTCAGTGGCAATTAATCTTCCAGCTGTAACATAACTTCTCTACAAGAATATTATTCTAAATATTTAAATAACTGAATATTAAGAAGTTTTCTTTTTCAGTTATTCTTATTTCTGCAGTTCTTTTTTTTATCTTAGTTTTGTTTACCTTTCATTCAAATTTGATTCTGCTTTCTCCTTAATACCTACATATTTTTTTTCTAACTTTGATTTCCACTCTGTTGTTTCTACCCATGTACTTTCACAGGGTCAATTTTCTTTTAAAAATCTCCATTAATCTTCATGAACACCTATTAATAAGTGTTAATCATCGAGAATTTGAAATAAAGAACAAAAGAAATATGGAAAGAGAAAACAGTTAATGGACTGGGTTTTCGCCAATTCCTATGATAATTTCTAACCACTGATAATCATCAATGTGGATACTATATGCCAAGGCAATAGTTTCTCAAATTAATAATAAGTACACTCTATTTAAAAATAAACATAGTAAGAATATTTAGAGAAAAATCATAAATTTCTGTCTTACCACTCACTGCTTTTTATTATTTACATGCTTGAGTGCTTCCATAGATTGTAAGAGTCTTAGTATAAGATTTACCTTTAAACTTAACAAAGTGATTGGCACATAGCATATTATTTGCTATTAATCTATGTGTTTTTCAATTAATATTATTCACCCATCAACAATATTAAAGCAGAAGTATATAAACTAGCTTTAAGAAAGGATAATCAATGTATTTTCTGACATTTATTAGCAGAACAAAATCTTGAAAGTCACATAGTATTTCAGTTGTTAAAACCAGTTGTTTAAGCAAAACTAAAAATTTTAGGCCTTCAAAAAGGAATTGTAAGTAGTTGAAAAGTAGTTTTTTTCTAAAAAAAAAAAAAAAGGACCTTTAAAAATTCACAAGAGGACAACTTAGAGTTTTCTAAACTAGAAACAGAGATTAAAAGTAGCTAGTACCATAGGGTCAAGGGAGGGCCTGACATACATTTCAAGATGACTTAGATCTGAGTGGAGTCTGGTGAGGAAAGACTACATCATGGACTGGTATATATGTATGTTATCTTGCAGGCCTACTGACAATCTACATATCATCTTATAGAATGAAAATGAATTGCAGAGAGATGTGAATGCTAACTCATTTAATAGAGGGATGAGAGAATACAAACTAAAAGTTTGTGCATTTACCATGAATTAGCAAAATTATTCCATGAACCAACTTAGTTTCAGTTACAGGAAATCAAGATTACTTATGTTCACATAAATTATGTCAATAATTTCTCAGTAACTATAAAACCAAAAATAATGTTTGAATGATCAAATCGTTTCTTACAAACTTATGTTTGACTCAGGGTTTGATCTCCTAAATCTGACATACTTAATCTCCTGAATTCCTGTCTCATTTTTTTAAATACTTTTTCTGTATTATTTTTTGCTTTTTCTTTCTCACTCTTTAATTCCTTCTCAATCCCACCCCTGATCCATGGATGTTGCCATTTCCCTCCAAGAACTGAATCTCTGAAGGCGGGGCATCCCTTCCCTCACACTCGCTGAATGCACCCCGGTCAGCTTACTAGGGAGGACTGGGGCACCTGAGGTATGATCCGTGGCTCCACCTGGGGCACAAACCCAGGACCCTCTGCATGCAAAGCAGACGTGCTAACCACTACATTATGGAGCCACCCCTCTACCCTGCCATCTCATTTTGGCTTACCCTTTTGTGGACCCAGGCTCCAGCCTTCTTTCTTAACATCTTACTGCTGGTCAGTATTAACACTATCAAAGGTTACAACTCCTTTATCTATTTGTCAACTCACTGTTACAATTTCTTGCCAGTTTTTCTTATAATTTTGCAGCAGTAGGACATATTCAACCGCAAGCAATAAAAGCCTAGTGAACAGAGGCATAACTGATATAGATATGTATTATTTACTTAATAAGAGGTCTGAAGGTTTATTATCTCAGGGTTAGTTTATCAGTTGGTAATAATATTACCAAGAAATTATTAGGCTCTTTTCCGTTTCCAGTTCTACCATACATAGCTGTTGATATTTTAATCATTAAGATTTTCAACTCATGGTCACAAGATAGCTGTTGTAACTCTAGACAACTTATCAAGTACAAGGCAGAAATAAAGGAAAAGGAATGGTGCTAGTAAGGAATTCTCCAGCATTTGTCTCTGTTAGAATATGCCAAAAGGTATTCAGGAACTTTTCTATTAAACTCTCTCTATGTTCCATTGGCCATAAGTAAGTTGAATAATGATCTGGAACTTTCAAAGATGTCAAGGAAAAAAAAACTATCTTTCCAAATGATTACTACATTAGTTTTGAATAATATCTGAGTTCAATTAGCTTGAACAGCAACAAAGATGTATTCTTCTTGTGATGAATTCTGAAGACTATGTCTTTTGTTTTTCCAACAGAAAGTTATGCACATTTTCTTCATTCTAAAAATCTTCCATTTCAAATAATATTCAAAATGAACTTATAAAATACCATTGGTGTTTATGTATGATGAGAAATGATTCTTATCTTCTCAGATTTAACATGTGAGCCTATGGAAAATGACTATATGAAGCAAATTGGAATAAGATTTTCTCCTTCTCAAACTACGACCATTTGGTTTGGAAGTAAATTCTACGAGATCATACCATTTATCAAGAAATTACTTCTGTTTTCTAGAGATAAATTAAAACTTAAACATTTACATGCATATGAAAATACATGATTTAGACAGTTGCCTATAATTCAATGAATTCTGTCAACTAAAAGATAGAAAAGCTAGTGTGAATGGAAATTGAAGACCTTAAACTAAGGTTCTCGAGAGAACTCCCAGAAGCATGTAGTGCGTGACATAGAAATCTTCCTCAGAACCTTGGACCAAGCAAATGACAGCACAAAGTTGTAATTTTTATTCAAGATTTTAGAACAAGACACCCTAGGGTCCCCTTGCCTACTTCCTAGCCTCTCCACTTTTATTGTCTTTTGATATATCCTTCTTCCCTACCCTTACTGTAACCTCAATCTTTCATAAGGAATCTTACATTATATTATCTTCTCCCCCACTTTCTCCTCATCCTCCTCATCCAAGGTGTTCTCTCAGTAATAGCTCCCACTCCAGGCCCTCTAAGGAATCCAGGAGCTATGACATTTCTTTAGTCAACTCACACCACAATCCTACAGTGCTATTTCTGATCTCTGGTTATGGACTCCCTTTTCCTTGGAAGCCTCAGTTTTTCCCAAATTCCTAAACTTGTCTCTGATTTCAGTGTGTCTTTTGTATTAACACTAAGAGCCTTTAGCTTTTCTCTGTAGATTTCAAATGGAATATTATTTAATACTTTTCAGAAGAGAAATTTATGCCTCTACCTTAATATATGCAAGGTCCTTTTATGGAACAAAGTATTTGTAATTACAACTAATTTACTGCCAATACCTATGCTATTATTATGGGAGGCAAGAATATACACTCCTTGTCTTGTCATATGTATCTAATAGACCTAGATTATCCTGAGCATGATTTTGTCTTGTACATTTGGAACTGCCTGTCCTACAAAGAAAACTCCAGGAATTCTTCTGTTTCTAAAGGATGAGAAAATGTTTCAACATGAAAGCTCATATAAAGTCCAAAATACAAATCTACAGACAATTATTCTCAAGAATGCTACATAGCCCCTTTTGTGACATTACTTGTGGCAACTGTGCCTATAAGTTCTTTCTAACTGGCTTGGATCCTGCTATCTAACTAATCTAATCAACCTTCATCCAATCTTTATAAAGACTGACTTTTTTTTTTTCTTATCTTACCTATTTTATTTCCTCTGATTTAAGGCTTTCAGGCACTAGACAATCAAAAAAATTGTGTTACATGTATAAGTAGGACATGAACTACTCTTTTCACTAGGTTTTCAAGAAGCTTTAGAACAAGAGATTAAGAGATTGAGAGTAAACCTACAAGACTTGACTACCATAGCCATTCATGTATAGGCAACTTTTGTGATTGCAGCTTAGGGAAATCACCAGGACCATGAATAGTCTTACTGAAATCACTAACATTATTACCAATGAACTCCAGGAACTCCAATCACTAGTTCTCAAATGCGGTATGACAGTGGACATAATGGTGGCTTCCCATGAGGAAATGTGCAGTGGTCAGTAGTGACTATGGTACACATCTTCCCTGCAACTTCTCTGATATATATGCCATCACCAAAAATACTCAGATTGAAAACAAGAAAATTTATTGGATCTCCACTATTGTCTACAATCTACTAACTAAGAACATTTTAGGTCCAGTGTCCTAGAATATTCTCAATTAGCTCCTTCAAACCTCAACTTTTAGTTTTATTTCTTTATTCAAAATTCAATAATTGTTTGAAAATAAGGACATGAAGTCAATTCCAAGTCTGAAAACCATTTTAGGGTTTATGCAAAATCTTAATTTGGCAATGATTCTGATTTTACCCTTAATAGAGTTTAAGAACAGATTTTATTTTAAACAATAGGGGGTGTGTGGCTGACCAACTGTTTACAGTTACCCATAAGTTACTCATGTTTGACTTGACTCAGACAAACTTTAGTCAGTCTTCTCTCCTCCCTTCAAGCCTCTGAACTTTGATTCACTCCCAAGATTAAGAAGCACTGAGGTACAGAGCATCTCTGCTTAACAGCTCATTCCAAGAATAAATCGTCTATTGAAATGACTAGATGCAACATCCTGTTTTCTACCTCTCACTCCTCCACCTATCCTGCTTCCACAAAGTTCCTGCTAGCGCTATAATCCCTTCTTTATTAAAAAAAAAAAAAAAAAAAAAAAAAAAGCCTTTCCATGTTTGATTTTGAGACACTTGTAGATCCTGAGATCAGAGCATTCTCCTTATTACAACACTCTTTTTGAGTCAAGTTTCTTGTTACCAGAGTCTGGATTTTATTTTTAAATGACATTAGAGAGTTTGGAAGAAGACCCACACCTCAAATGTTGATTGCAGCCTTTTAAGGCACTGATCAGAGAACTTAGCTAAGCCATGTGTGGACTCCTGACATGTGGAAATATAAGATAATAAATATGTGTTGTTTTAATCCACTAAACATGTATTAATCCATTACTCAGTAATAGAATACCAATAAAAGCAGAAATGTACAACGTGAACCTGAGTCCCAATATAGATTACAATTTAAGCCTATTCTTTAAATAGAAAAACTACTTTAAGCCCTTAATATATTCTATGTAATTGCTCTCTTCAATATTTTACTTCATGTTAACTAGGAAATTCCTTATTCTTATTTACTGTAATTCATATAATAGTCTATACTAATTCAAAAAAATTTATATTAAAAAAGATTTAGTTATAATATTTAAAATAAATTCTTCTGAAAGATATCTTGAGAGTGGCAGTATTTCATGACAAAGACATTTCTCATTTAGACATGAGAAATACTGTAATATGTATTTAAGATTGATATGACATATACTATTGCCCATAGTACATTACATTTACAAATAAAATATGTCCTGTTGGTTGGCCAATAATATTCAATTAAAGTAATGTTAGCAGACACTATTTCCATTTCATTTTTACTATAGAGTCATTTCTGGCAGATTAAAAAATAGAGAACTTGATGGAAAGGATAATGTTTATTCTAAGATGTGATGACTTAGTACGATGATGGTTCTAATATTAGTAAATATTTCTGTAAGATAATAAAGCTAAATTTGGGGAATTTGGTGACCTGGTAATAAGCAAATGCTTATTTTTATCAATTGCACAGTGGTCTTTACTGTGGCAATTTATGGAGTTTTGTTTAATCAGATATACCTGAAGATATTTTTTTTAATTACAATTTTAGAAAAAGATATGTCTAATAATCTACTATGCTGGATAATATCTGAATCAGAAGTCATTTTTATAAGTATTTGTGACTTATTCAACTGATATAGAATCCTGGATTCCCTTAGTCCATTGTAGGAGGTGTTTAGGATATTTAAGGAAATAGCCAGACATATAATGGGTCATAGTCAAGTCCCATTCTTCAAACTAGCAGAGTATGTCTCAGAGGAAGTATAATAAACTGAAATTATAACAATAATAATGATTTTTTTAAACTGCATTCCAAGAAAGAGAGGACTGGACATGTGAATATTTCATCTTATTCTTCTATATTTACCTAAGAAAATATAAGGATAGGAGGGGATGTGTTATTTTATTAAGGCAACAAGTATCCAACACTTTATTCCAGTGCTATAGATTAAATTTGTAGATTGAGAGTAAACAAATTGTTATTTTGTGCCACAAGATATAAAAAGTAAAGCTGACACAAAGAGGATTATTAACTTAAGTAACTTTATAGTTTTGAAACATGCCCAGCTTAAATTTTTAAAAGGAAATATATATTTGTAATTTTTTAGTAATCAATATGTTCAAGTTGTAAATGGTGCATGAATTTAACTAAATATCTGGGAACTTGGCCTTATAGAAAGCAAAATGAAGAGCTAAAATCTTGTAACTAATTCATATTTTAAAATTCTTTAATATAATACAAAAGAAACCCCCTTTTTTAGAAATATCATAAGCAAACATTAGAAGAGTTGTTCAAAACAATGTTTTTGTTTTCTCCCAAATCATCATAAATAAGACATAAAATAAATTTAGGCAAATTAATGGATGCAGTCTCTGTCATTGATAGTTTAAAAGAAATAGAATTTATAATATAAAATCTTATTTTGAGAATTTTGTAATTCAACATGATATCAAGTGTTAATTTACATGTAGAAATACTAGTGTATCTATATATACCCTCTCATCAAAACTGGATCTCATTTTGAAACAACAGTATAACAAGAACAATAATAACATTTATTTATGTTAATCAGGTAATATTATAGATGCTTTAGATACACTTTCTTTTTTAATCTTTAAAATAACCTTCTGAAATAGGTACTATTTTCACTCCTATTTTACAAATGGGGCACCTAAGACTCAGAAAAATTAATATTAATTTACCTGAGACTTAATCAGATGTAGAAGTAAGTCTTCAGGTACTCTTTCTATCAGTACATACAAAGATCAACTAAGGCTAAGAACAGTGATGTAAAATAAAGAAACTTTTCTTCACTGATCCATCCCTTCCTGTTTCTTCATTAACATTATGTCAGGTTCCATGCAACATCAGGTGCCAACCAACATTAAAACAGAAAGGGATGTGAGAGACATTTTTACTTTCTTAAAAGTCACTCATTCCAGTCTATTTCTCAAAGAATGTATAATTTTAACTTTTTCTTTATAATTACATTATGAGAGTGTCATGTTTTTAAAGTCATTTGTGACCACCAGCAATATATGGGAAAGTTATTAGAGAGTGATTATAAGAGCAAGACATCTCTAAAGCTACACATGGTGGCAAGTCTGATAGCACAGCTGCCCTGTACCTCTTCCTTTTGCTCTGTAGACTTTTGTATCCCTCCTCTGACCTCAGACTCCCAGCTACTACAGATGATGATCAGGCTGCTGTGGTATAATAAGGCTCCCCTAATTTCTGCTGCCTCAAGCCTTCTAAGAGCCAGGATATAAAAAATGCACAAAACTATCACTTCACTGGTGTAGATTTGTGAAAGGAATTGTGAGAAATATTACTGAGGCAATGCCATACCAGAAGATAGTGAAGATTTAAAGTGGATTCTTTTTCAGGTGATGCTTGCAGTGTGATCCCAATATTACTCTATTCGGACATCTAATCACTAGATCCCCCAAGTATACTTCCCCTTGATAATCTATACACATTTATTTATAAATTCGGCAAGTGAAGTAGTCTATTATGCTATGTATATCAAATCTTACAAATAAATGGAACTTAAGAAGGATAAAATTTAAAAATAATTTATTTCAGAACCTCAATGCATTGCTTTATGCTAAAATGTGCATGAAATACGCGTTGAAGTCTATCGCTCCAGAAATGTTAAGAGTCTCTCTGACTTTTAGTCATAAACTCATTTTTAAACTCCCTTGCTTTATTCTGGTATATCCTGCTTATTCCCTTTCTGCTTTATCCTAAACAGATTCTATTTCTTTATAGTAACTTTGAAGTGTCCACTTAACTTTACCTCCAGTTTCATGGTATTTATGTGATTATTTTAGATTCATGTTTTCCTTTATATGGACATACTGAAAAGGGTCTTGGGCCCTGAAGTCATAAACATGATATTATTAAGACATATATGTGTGAAAATAATTTAGATGTAAGGTTGATAATGGTTCATTCATTCTCTGATTCTTTCTATAAATATTTGAGGGCCTACTATTGACTAGGCAATATTCCGATTAATGAGGGTCAGTAGTAAGAAGAAAAAAAGAAAAATTTGTACATTTATAGAGCTAACATCCTGCTGCATCCTGTTGGCGATAGAGAAAATACACACACACACACACACACACACACACACACACACAACACACATACACATATACGCACACAAATACTCACATACATACACACTATGCCAAGTGGAAATAAGTGGTATAAAAGTAGAGAGTTTCACACAGTTGCTTAGGGGACACATTTTGAAACTGGCTACCACTCCCATCACTTACTAGCTATGTAACATTGGACATATTATGAAATCTCTGTGTGTTTCTGTTTCCTAGTCTGTAAGTCACAGATAATAATATTCTAGGGTTGTGAGTATTAAAATATGTGAAACACTTAGAACAGTGCTTTATGGGATAGCTATATTGCAATATGTGTTAGCTACAATTCTAAAGAAAGGAAATAGAAAGCATAAAAAAGAATATATGAAGCTTTGGGAAATGCTATTTTATATAGGATGGTAGAATAATGAAGGTATACTGTACTTAATCACAAACAACTATATTGATATTTTATATATATAGGATCATGCTTATTCCCAGGTTCCTGAGAGTACTAATTTCTTTCCATTTTAGTCTTAAAATTTGATTTCCAGTTTGAACAATAAATTGTGGAGTCATGTTATTTTTGCATGAGGGAGAACATATACCATTCAAAAATACAAAGCTACATGGCCATTCGGAATGTATGGAAGTTATGATTGTTGTTTTTTTGTTAATAGATAAAATGCATTCATGAAATTGCTACTTGGAATCATAATACATATTAATTCTTCAGATAAACGAATATTTTTTGAAAAAACATGAAGCATTTTAATAAACTTTTACTATATGTGCTGATTAAAGAAATAACCATTTATACAGATCTTCCCTCAAAGAAGTTTATCATCTGACAGATAGCATCTGTTAGCACTTAACATCTAATAAGAAAGCAGACATATGTTAATAACTCAAAATGAACAGAGTTAGGAAAAATATAAGTAGAGAAATGAACTGATTTTGAAAATGCATAGAATAAGAACATTGGTGTTTGGCTGTGGACCAGACTTAAATTTGAAACTGCAGCATCAAAGTTTATGCTATAAAAATACTTCCCAGATTTAGGTCACAGAAGTGTATTTCATGACAACAAGTTCAGTACTTTTGGGAACAGTTCTCAGAATTTGCTGCTGAGGCTGTATCTTTTTCTGTCTATAACAATTACAAAATTGGAGATGGCATTAATCTCTACTCAGTATCCTTTTTCTTTTGCTCTTCTAATACCACTAATAACATTTCACAGACCTTGAACAGGACCATTAAGTGAAGCTTAATTACTTTTGCCCAAAATAATATACCGTTTCCTCATTTCCTGGAAGAGAAAGGCTAATCAAACTGTCATTCAGCATTATCTTAGTTTTGGATATGTGATGTCTTCAGATTTTTTACCTCGGAATCCAGCTTGCTATCACAAGCCATAAAAAATAACCAATTTTAAAAATAACACAGAAACTGCAATTTGTTGTACTCTACAATATATCAATGTCTTCAGGAACCCATGATTTTGCCCAAGTTATACAAGAAATTTTTAAAACATAAATTCTTGTTTTTAAACTTTTTAACATTTCATGTGGAAAAATATCCAGTCACATGAATCAATAATCAAAGAAAAATTAGGTCATAAATCCTCATTATCATCATGTATTAAACTACTGTTTCATAATATGCTTTACCCAAGCTAGTGAGCTGGACTCCAGATTTCAGGACTCCCAGTTTGGTTCCCCTTCCATTATTCCAGTGCAAGCTGATGACTTTTCTTCCCAAACATGGCAAGGAAAAAAAAGTGTTTTGGTTTGTTAGAACCAAACAACTTTTTTGTGGCCTCTTTGAACCACAAAATACCCAACAAGACTCTAGAACCTATCCGTGTTATGAGAGGCAAGTTGGGTGGAACTAATAACTTCTAGCTGATGCAGAGGGAGCCCAGAAACCCATTAGGAAACTCAGAGAAGGTGAGGGTGGATTCTTCCCAGGTTCAGCTCCCACAGAGGCTGAAGAAACAAGCTTATTTAAGACAGCAACTGAGATGACCATTCTAGGAATAACCTACTAAGAAGTTTTGTGAAACTAGGTGAGTTTGAAGAAGCCCACTGTATGACTTCCAGGACTCCAACGAGATCTCCAGCTTGCTATTAAGTGTAGAAAGACATAATTCAATTGGAGGATTCTTTTCAATAGACGTACTCAATTGATCAGGAACAGTTAGGGGAATTTGAGTATTTGGCCAAACAGGTGAAACTTCTGAAGCACAATACGTAGCATGAGAAAGTCGATGAGCAATTAGATGGCATAACAAGGGAAATGGAGAAAAAAATCAGAACATTTGCTGATAACAAGGTATTGTAACAAAAGATTCTGTCTTTCTGAAACAAGTGAAGCCTAAAAATCCATGTTGATAATCTCCAGGACCAGTTAGAGGAATTGAAACTTTTAGTCAAGGAAGAAGGGACTGGAAGAAATGTAACCAGCTGAAATTGGTGCACACCTTCTCATGTCTAACAAAGCATTGTGATCTATGAGGAAACAAAAATTGAAAACTACCACCTACCACTGGGCAAATAAATCCTTCTCATCATATAGTACTCCATATAAAAGATGAAAAAAAACATCTACAAGAATGAGGCATCTTTGAAGATCACCATGAAGTTTTTAAACATTAAACAAAAGATTTGGAAGAAAGTCATCATGTGAAAAAGCAAAAAAAAAATCCAGGTCAAGATGGATTGGGTCAATAAGATAGCTGAATTCCAGAAGACATGTTATTCATTTTTTTGGAGAAAGTGAGAGTATAATAAAGATAGCAAAAACAAAAAGGCTAAAGACAATAACAACAGCCTGAAAATTAGGAGAATTTTATATGTTATCACGTATAGGGTCATAGAAAAGAATTCTGGTAAATTCTACTAGCGATGTAATATGGCTCTATTTAATTCACTCATACTGACTTTTGTATCTAGTGAAAATCCTGTAAACAGTATTCACTAGGCTTGCTAACAAATGTAAATATACCAACAAAAAGACACAAGGGTATCACAAGGTGAAACATAGTAATCTAAGTGACCGTCATGCCAGTATTTCCAAGAGGACCAAGGAAATAGAAAAGCTAATGCACATGAACACCATAGAAATCTTCTGACTTCAACAGCATTATGTCTTAAAGTCATTTAAAAAAATATCCAAAATTAGGTCAATGAGAGCATTCTAGATTATTGAATTAAAATTATCTAAGGAAAAAAATACAAGATTATCTCAGCCATATATAACTAAAATAATTGCAAATTTTTATTTAAGTAACCAAAGTTGATTGATTAAAAAGTTCACTTTGAGACTAGTAGTAGGCATATATACTGAAAGATTAATTATAGTGTCTAATACCACACAAATATCCAATGCTCACTCACTCACACTGTGTTCAGGTCTTGAACAAATTCTTTATATATATGATTTCATTGAATTCTTATGATAACCCTGAAATGGACAAAATAACAACATCATAAATGTGTTGTATGATCTAGGATTGCAAAGGTGTTCAAATAAACTCTGAAAAAAAATATTTCTAAGATTTGGTCAGTTCTGGCTCTTTAGACAAAAAATTAACAATTCATCAAATAGGTCAGAATATGGACTACTGTAGAATATTTCAATATAGATATTCTCAATCTTAAAGCAGTTCACCTTAAATCACTTGATTTAACACTCCTACCAATAAGCTGTAGTGTGAGGTAGCTGTCATATGGAGGGAAGACTAATTTGAATTGGAAATGTTTCTCTAATATCTTTTAAGTATTTATTGCACATTATTTATTATGGATATTTATATGCTGACTTAATTTTATGATTTAAACTTAAAGATCCTTGAGGGCCAAGGTCACTTTTTTTGTCTGTATATCTTTCATTACTCACTACTATGCTTTTACCTAAGGTGGTTGTGATTCTCAAGAAATGCTTTGGAAAAATAGGAAGGGATATTTTTAGTTATCACAATCATTTGAGATATTTAGTGGCTTTAATTAACTGAAGACAGTTTTTCTAGATGTAGTTCAATGTATGAGTCACTTATATGTAATCGAGAATTGTCCTACATCTTTAAACTTCCAGTGTCTCTCCACAAAGTCATTTAAGTAAAAATTAATTAATTAAATTAAAAAGAAAACACTATAAGTTTGGGAGGTAATACATAAATCCCTTTTACATTTTGCCAGTTATAATATAAACTGAACTAGCAGAGATGTACAATTCAAGGTGACATTGAATTTATTTTACTTTAAAGTTACCGGAGATGGTTGTTCTAACTTAAGGTCTGCATCCTTAATTAAATTTTCAAAGTCCCTATTAATATATAACATAACATATTCACAGCTTCCATGGATGATAGCCTTGATCTTTAGTGGGCCCACAACTGAGTAGACCCTTGGATTGATAGCTGATCCTAAACTCAGGGCTTTGTCTGCCTACACTCTGCTTTCTTACCTATTCTCTGCCACACAAAGTTCAGGGCTGAATATTTGCAGCTAAGAATTGGGCAAGTGTGCCCAGATTTCCATTACCAAAATCTTAATATGCCTTTTTCTTCCTTAAATGTACAACAATGTTTCCATTATGACTATTGTTTTTAACATCTTCACAATTATCCTCTGTTCTTTCTAAGATGATAAATAACTAAAGATGAGCAGACACTTATATGTTTATATATCATGAATAGCCTTCAAAATTATTTTTGCCCTTTAGAATCCTTTCACATACACAATTTTTAGAGGAAAATTTATTTTATTTTGTAAAAATCATATGTTTTTCAAAGAAATCCTGATATTCAAAAAAAAGTTCTTGGATCTGAAATGCTATTTAAGCAAGGTATTTTGTATTTTCAGTCGACAAAGTAAATATAAAAATAACGCAGTGCTATAGACATAATTATTTCATCATTATTTCAGGGAGTATTGAATATTTTCAATAGGAATTAATATTTATTTGTATAGTAAAATTATTATAATGAAGAGGCAAATCAATGAAGCAGTGTAAATAAAGTTATATATATTTTTAATTATTGTTTGATTAAGTAAAATGCCCTTTCTAATAGTAATATAAAATGGCATTAATAAAAAATAATTAACATTGGTTAGTCCCTTACAATACCCAACTGTAGTGAGTTAGATGCTTCACAGGAGTAATTACTTTTAATCTTTGCAAAAATTCTGTGAGGCAGATAATTTATAATTACTACTTTATTAATAGGCAATTTGGCTGATAAGGGTTAATATAAATGCAAGGTTTGGGAGCCGATAAGTGGAAGACTCAGGTCTGTTTGAAAATAAATACTGTATGTTTCATCTATAAGCAATAGTATCTCAAAATGTAAATCTGCCTATTCATAAGAATGTAGAGAGAACAGTGATGACTAAAAAATGTAACCAACTAAAAATGTAATCAGAAGAGTCAGTTATGATTCTTATAAAGCACCCTGGCTTGATTGGCAAAGCTAGGAATTTTTGAAGTCAATATAGATGTACTGCATGTGTAATCTTTATTATTATTTCAAATGAAAGAGCCCACAATCACAATTTTGGCTTCAACTTGCTCTCCTTTCTTGCATTGACTGTTTTTGATTTGAAGCCAACACAATGACTTATAAGTTTTTGGTCCATAAAACTTCCAAAACACACATGTTTAAATTTTTACCATTAATATGCCACATATTAATTAATTTTAAACTGTATTGTTATTTCTCTTCTCATTCTCCAGAACTTCATCCTGAATTTCCATTGAGAGCTTCTGAAATTACCTTAAAATCATAATTCTACAAATAATTTTTAATTTACCCTCTTACCAACTCCAAACTATGATCCTTATGTTAATTGGAACACCATTATCCAATTCTCCCAAGCTAAAATGTGTAATTGTCATTGGTTATCCCATAACTTTTTCTCCTGATACCTAACTAGACAATGCATCTTTATGAGTCTTCTTTCAAAATACCACTTGGGTCATCTCTTTCTTTTTATTTCTTCTGCCATGACAACCTCCATGTCACTTCAACCTCATTCTACATAGCTCCCTAAACTTACTGTTCTTTAAAACACACACACACACATACATACACACATCTATCTATCAATTGATCTATAAAATAATTAGAATCAAAAGATAATTCTATTAAGGCTTTAAGTATATAATTTAATAATTGTATCTTTTGGAAGATTAGTTAAATTCCTGCAACTGGTTTTTCTCACCTAATAAAGGACAATAACTATATTTAACCCAAAAAGCTAATATAAATATTAAATTCAATATTTTATAAACATATTATCTATGAAATATGAACATAATTGGATTTTTTTTTTTTTTTGCCTTTCTATTTGTTGTTGGTCTCACTTTTTTCAATCAACCAACCATTCATTTATTTTCCTTTTCAGAAAATAGTGATTTGTTTGAGAGGAACTGAGCCAGGTCCTGGAAGTACAGATTTATTTCATGTGAAATTAATGTTATACTATTAAGTCTCTTATTTCTCATGACAGATTAAAGTCAGTTTAATTCCAGAGACCACAAGCATATAATTACTTTTTTCTTTCTCTCTGATTGATCCCTGGCCTTAAGGAGCTTACATAACACTAGGATAATAGCTGTATCTATTAGTACTGTAATGTTTAAAATGTTATTACAAAAATACTCACAATATTTTCTCAGTACATATGACATATCTAAGCCAGAAAAATATTAGGAAAAGATTTTAAAGAGGGTGACATCAGAGCTGATATTTACTAGACAAGTATAAATTAGCTAAACAAGTAAAGGGTTGGTGGAAGAAGACAGATCAAAGCATATGTAAGGATAGAGATATAGAAGACAGCATGAAATATTAAGCCCTTAGTTACAGAACAAGGCTGTAACTATTAAGGGATAATTTTATATTTTTGAGATTATTTGGAGTACAATCATGAAGATGTGTGTAGATCACTTTAAGTGTGTATGCAGGAGAGAGAATCATTTCTAACTTTGAGATCCGCATATGTCAAGTATGAATGTGTACTGCAAGCAATTTTTTAGAAAGCATTTTGTCTTAGTCTGTGAAAATAGTCTCTGAGACAGTGATTTACCTGAAGGAAATTTACTTAGAGTGCTCTGGGCAACAACAGCTATGAGGAAGTAAGAGAGTCAACCAGTTGAGTGTAGGCTGTCCCTGGAGAGAGGATTTAAGTTTGCATGAGGTTGAGACCTATAAGTGGAATCTATATGGAAAAATACAGCATCTACAAGATTCCACCCATTGCCTATTTAGAATCCATTTGCTACATGTAATAAAGCCATACATCCAGAAACAACTCTTCCAAATTTCAGGAGGAAGGGTAGGAGGGTGCATTAACATTCTTGTACCTGAATTAGGTCTTGGTGCCTCAGCTGATACCAGTTATCTTAAATATTATTCAAGATCTTCTTCATTATAAATTCCCTTCATCTCAAGTCGGTACCTATGCCAGACTATATAAAACTAGAAGATTGTACAGTGGCATGACTCAAACACAGACACTGATCCTCAGAAATGTCACCTTACATATCTGAGTTTGTAACTGCTGTACTTGTCCATCTAATGTCCAAATTGGACAAATAAGTAATAAGACCCACTCTCTGTGAATCTTGTTGGTTTTAAACATATCATTCCTTGCTCACATTGTATAATAACATTTCTACCTCTCCCTAATGATCAGTTACTATACTGGTCATTTACTATTTACAGCAGGCAAGAGATTGTAACTCCTTTCTGTAACTACTTTACTCTTGACATAAGGAACCTAAAGTTACTATGATTAAAATTAAATGGAACTCTTCAGAGTACCCTGGTGGAAGTTTTTCTTCTCTAGAACCAAGACCTATAGTTAGCATTTCTAGATTTGCATGGAGGAAAGCAAAAATTCCCAAGCACAAATAGGAATGATGATAAGTACGGTGACTGATTTTTTTCTTCTTGGTTCTTGGACTCATGTATTCTACTCATTGGGGTCAATGAACAATATAATTTTATTGCTTTAGGTTGTATACTACCTCCTAGAGGATGATGCCCAATTCTCACAGGGCATTACTTCACACACTAACACCTTAACTGCTTCTTAAAAAGACATTTTTATACTGTTATCATGCTGTTAGCTTCTGAATGGTATGGTTCATGAAAGGACATAATATCTCATGACTAGTTATCTATTCTGCACTTCCTTTGTAGAATGTTATTCTGTTGATCCAAGGCAACGCAGCATCAATGTTAATGTGTAATACAATGTCAGATCAAATACTCTGAAGGCCTTGTATACTGGTACAAGTTGATTTTTTTTTTTTACCTTATTCTTTATTTATAAGATGAAAATACATCATGAGGTTGATCTAAACAGCCTACACTAAATTTTGGCTTTCTAAATTAATATGAAAACCTCATTATCTCATTAAATCTGTGTTTTTCAACCACAAGTATTAAAAACACTATTGAACCCTGTTGTCTTGTACATTTTACATAATATTAATATGTTTTGATTTGAGTTAACTTAATAAGAAATATATTGGAATTTCTTTAAAAGAAAAATGAGAGGCCACAACCATTATCTAAATTATAAATATCTGGAGAAAATCATTGAGGTAATTAGTCTTTATGAAGAAAAAAATGATGAATTAGAAGAGAAATGACATTATCTCTATTTCTCTCCTACATTTATTGAAATCATAGAAATGATTACTTACCTGCCATGAGTTACATACCAAAATTGAATCGCTTTCTCAAGATGACTCTTGTTAATACTTTTTACTTTCCCAGCACAGGTAGGCATTAAGTCATTTCAATGAAGAGTATGATACTTCAATTGAGTCTTCTGAGATACATGGAAAAAGTAAAGGAGAAGGGAAATAGGTGATTAAGGAGAAGTCAGAAATAGATTGGGGAAAATATATGAGAGCCACAGTTTTCAAGTAAGTTGACCATCAGGCTAAGGAGAATAACTTTTACCTCCTTTTAAAGAAAATGCATGTAAAGTCTCTTAGCAGCTGACCTGAATTCTGTTATAGAAACATTAATTGGAAAGAAACATTGAAAGTAGAGCCTAGGAAACAACAATTTACATGTATATAGCAAACTATTCTCTAGTTACAAAGCTGAGAAAACAGGCTTAATATCCTTTAGAAACATATTATCGGATAGTATATCTGTGATTTTCCCATCATGATGCATCCTTTGTATTGCAATGTTTTGTATTCAGCATCTCATCACCTTCCACCTTTTATTTCTGCCACTGTAGCAGTAATTCACAGATTCAGCATGATAGCACCTCACCCATCATCACAGCTGAACTGTCCTAGAGCTCTTCTGATTCAAAGGCCTAGGATGTACGAAACAATCAACTGACAGACAAGTACAACCTGAAGGTGCAGTCATTAGCTCCGCTATGGTATAACTACTGCCTTTGAATAGAAGATCTGTTTCATCATTTGGGCAGAAAATTTTAAGCTTCATTCAACATTGCTCCTCACAACATTCTGAAAGGATCAAGCCTCATTTGTCTGTGATTGTAAAGAACTCTAGCACAGCTGTTTTCTCTCTTTTATTTCTCTGTCTTCAACCTTCACTCTTGTTTCCTAGGATCACTTCCCTACAAGTTGCCTCAATGCAACCATTTATTTAAGTCTCAGCTTTGGTAGTGGTGGTTGGGGAGGCATCAAGAATAAGACATTATTATAAAATTCAGAAATTATTTAGAATGCATCCTAGAACAATACTTTCAAGACAAAAAGATTACCAAAACAATTCATAATCAATCAGTAACAAATTATATCTAAGATGATAAATTTATTTTGTATCTACAGTTTAACTGATACATTATATATAGTAAAGAAAATTCTATCTTCCTCATTAAAATATCACATATTTTAGTGCTTTAATTACAACAGAAATGTATTATAATATTCAGAATTTACTGTTTTTTAGAGGAATAAAAGTAAAGCTGGTATTTTAATTTTATGGTATTAGTATTCAACTGTTTCATATATAAAATGAAAAACACTGATTATAGAGTCTTGACAGAAAAGTCTTGAAACCATAATAAGGGCAATCCTTACAGCAGACAAAAAGTTGATTAATGTGGAAGAGGCTTAGCAAAGTTCTCACAAACTACAGTGAGATGCATAGTACATAACCTTTGTCAAATGGTTTATCTGGTATATTTCTGTGACTTTTCTATTTTTGTTGTTGTCTCTTAATTTTCCCTGTAGTATCCAAGGCATAAGGTTAACTATATTGCTAAACTTTAAACAACATAATCTTGAGAGAACATTTACGAAAAAATCATGAAGGCAATTTAGATACGTAGATGTAGTGAAAACTGGCAAATTGGTTGGAATGTAGTGAGGATGCTTTATTTTTTCCTCTATAATTAGCACTCATTTACTTTAGGCCAAACTCTGGGTCTTCTGTCACTGTTACATATGAAAGGCTACTATTATATTTAAAGTCTGGTTTTCTTTAGGACCGTAGGATCTTTTTTAAAGACCTAAAGAAAACCACTGGCATATTTGCTAAGAATGCATTATTATTGCTATTGCTGCTTTATGTTTTAGAAGACTTTAAGGCTTGTAAAGCATGTTTGTATGAAATATTTGAACCTAACAATTTCAAAATGTATTATAAGTAAATATTATTAATGTGTGATTAGATAAAACAATTTAAAATGTAGATAGGTAACAAATAATCAGATTTAGAAACAAGATCTTTAATTTTATAAGTCTTCATTGGTCTACAATATGGAAGAATACTTGAAAAAAGGAGCAGCTTTCTGTTAGGCAAAATTGATACTTAAAAGTTATCACCCAGGCAGTCTATGAACAACTTTAAAATGTACTCTTTAATTCATCTCTTCCTCAGAGATAAAATTGGAAGCCACTGAAAATGGCAAGGTTAGACTCTTACCAGTAAACAATTATCCAGGTCCACAGGAAGACATAGTTATCATATAACTACAACTCTAATTCACCATTAAATGGTGCCTTCCTAAAACAGATGTTAGAAGTGTGAAAGGCTTGCCTATTTGTTATGATTCAGTAAAGCAAATTTTTTAGCAAGGACTTTTCATAGACTTGCCTCTTCATATTATTTTTTTTAAAGTACTCTAATTTCTTTTTTAAAACAATACATTGCAATACTAGAAATTTTTCATCTGAGGTCCAAGAGAAACAAAAGATATCACATCTTCAAAATTAGGATGAATTTCAATAATGAGCAGCAAGAGAAATTTTCACAAATATGCATGAATCAGAAGATAGGAAGATCACTAGAATGGATTAATTCAATATTCATGTTTGAAATATGGCCTATTAAGAAAAAAAAACTGCAATTTCTTTAACAAGGCATTGCTTTTTAAAATGTGAACAAATCTAATCACATTTAATCATACATAAAATTAAGATAGGAGGAAGAAAGGGTATTCTCATTTAATTGATAGTTAAAAATAACATTTTTTCCATCATTGCATATGTCATTTTTTTATATAGTTTCTAAAAATATTACTCCAAACTTGACTGCTATAAAAAGTAGGGAACTTAAATCCTATTATTTTATTTTAGTCCAAGCCCTGATGATTTGTACTTATGTCAATGGTCAAATTATTTAGCTTTCCTCTCATATTCCTCCTCTATCAGGATAATTATATTAATGTACCTTACTTACAAAATTATTCTGTATCTCTATTAGAAAAAAATTTTTAATGTTTTAAAAACAATTTGCAATATGAAAATAAGATTTCACTTTCATTTTTAATATGAGGAGTCCTAATGTGGTGATTTAACTAGGTGTAATCATATTTTTTTTTTTTTTTTAAGTAAGGCAACCCTTGGTTGACCTCACAGATTGCAAAGATCTTGTTAGCTTGCAATCCCTTATTTTTTTTTTATTTTTTACACCTACAGCACCTCGTCTTCCTTGGTGATCTCTCATCCAAGTACTAACCAGGCCCGATCCTGCTTAGCTTCCGAGATCAGATGAGATCAGGCTTGTTCAGGGTGACATGGCCTTAGACTAGGTATGATCCTTTAATCCACAATCCATGTTATATCTCAGGTATGCTGGGTTTCTTCATTGAAATAAGAAAATCTTTAAGCATTTAGATAAGTCTACTTGTAACTGCACACTAATTGCACACAAACTTCATTTTTTAATATAACTTTTACTCTGATTAAAGCAGGCTTTGCCTAATAGTGTAGCATTGTGACTCACTTGCTTATTCTACCCTTACTCTTTCACTTTGCATGCCTACACCCTGGTTCCAAGACATGGGAGATTAGTTTCATGATTTTTTTTTCTTGGATACCATCAGAAATAAAACCTATCCTAGGAGGAATTGTAAAGTTAAGCTTAACTGTATTAGCATTAATATCAGTTTCTTATGTGATGTTCAAAATAATTATAAGAAGTATAACTAAATTATGTAGATAGGCCTTGACAGCTAGAAAGCAAATGCACCGTAGAACTCTTCATCCAACTGGAAGAACTAAATGCCATGTCTCATGGTAAGTTATAAATTATTGTCCTATGAGCCCACCACAGGTAGGTCAACAAAGCTTCCATAGAAATGAAAATTAGGAAATGATAGTGAAGATTATAACTGTGATTGTTGAGGTTTTATTACAGTCTTATGATTGTAACCATTTTTTTATTTTTCCATTTTTGTCCTTACAATCTCACTCTTATATTTTATATACATAAAAATGCATTGTTAACTAATATGTAACTTGTAGATAAACAGTTTTTTTTTT
>CM053509.1:97536696-97603119 GCA_028627145.1 Eidolon dupreanum | reverse complement strand
TGGCTGAAGTACTTGCAAGAAATTTGTTCCACAGATGTTCAAGCTCCTGGTACTATACGTGTATCTCCAGCTTATGCTTAAGTAAGGACTTCAAAGTGACAAAGACTCCAAAATCTCCATGGATAGACCATTTCTTCTTAAATCTTAAATCATTTTTCTTATATTAACAGAAACATGTCATTATTTTTCTTTACCCGTTGTTTCAGTACTTGTGCTGTGGTTTTAAAAATGCTTATTTAGAAATGAATCTGCCTATGATTGCTTAAAAGAAGATGAAATATTTATTCTCCTTTCAAATAATTTTTGTTCTTCAGTTGTCCTTAAGTGACCTGTGTATTTAAATATTTCAGCAACAATTCTCAGCCACACTGCATAATGCTAACAGAAGGAATGACTAAATTAAGTGGCAAAAAAGTGTTTCTGATCTCAATGGCTGACAAATATCAAATTTTTCTAAGGAAATTTTGTAGTAGAGAAGCAATGTTCACACTGATCTCAAGACATCTTCACTAGAAATGTATTATATTCACTTTAAAGATTTAAAGAAATGTGATATTGTGACATGTCTCACTTGAACAAGAAACTGGCATAATACAGTATTCTTGGGCTGTCTTATGTAAAAAAACAACAATATAAATCCCATTGTCCAAAGTTAACATTTTATTCTTTTTTTTATTTTTTGTCTCTAAACAAAACAACAAAAAAGACAGCCTCATTCAAGAAAATGGCTCAATTTTTCTTATGCTTCACTAACCAGCATGTAAAATAAATCTAGGTTAAAAGCACATGAGATGAACCTGGCATTGCAAACTAAGATGGTGTATTATATACAGATGAACTAATTTTACCTCTTATTTTTATCTTTTCTTTAACTATCAACAACTCCTTGCATGTTATTGGAAGAAGAATGAACTTCATGTTCAAAACTATATGGTAGCTGAAGGAAACTGGACTTTGGGTGGTAAATACACAATAGAATATACAGATGTGAAATGATAATGTACACCAGAAAGTTATATAATTGTGTCAACCAATGTTAACCCAATAAACTTAATTTAAAAAAATCAAAACTAAGAATTAGAATTACAACCATACTTCTTTCAAAAAATCTATATGTCAGTTTGTTAGGTGTGTTAAACATGTAGTGAGTCATTGGCTGAAAGTGGTGTTAAATAAGGCCAAAGCTTGCTGATTTGTACTGCCTCTGGCAGAAAAAACAATAGTTGTCCACTTTGAAAAATGCTTAAAAATAGTTCACATTTACAAAACTCAATTCACGTTTCAATAGAAATCTGGAGTAAATTGAAACTATCTCATTTTAAAATCCAATTTGATTAGTTTTCCTTCTTTTCTCCAAAAAACAAGAGCTTTCAATATATTATTCCATTAAGTGATAGGAGTGATTGTATGGTAATAAAACAATTTAAACTTAATGAAAATGTGTGAGCAACATCTCTAATGAAACAGAATATTCTATATCCAGCAGTGTTTTGTAATATAATGATTAACATGAATGAATAAGAAATTTAATAAACACTTAAAAATAAAGATGTGCCATTTTAGAACTTCAATTAAATTGAGTATATTAATAATAAAGTAATAAAATACTCATCTATTTTACTCTTGAATGCAGAATACCAAATAAGTAAATCCTGTTTTAGGACACATTTTTTAATAGAAAATTTCAAATTGTGAACTCTGTGAAATCACTTGTGTGCATCTAAATCGAAAAGAAATAAATACCAAATTTTATGATCCAAGGTGGAATATGCTGAAATTTTCTTCTCCATGTTGCTTCAAGGTATTTCAAGAAAATACTCTCCAAAAACTCATACTTTCCTAGACCCTATAGTTATTATGAATAAAAGAAACAATTGAAAAACTTTTTGATTTTATAAGATAACTATTTAGTTGTAAAATGATAATCCACAACAAATCAAACATGTATAATGTTGTAAATAAGATATTCTTAGTTGTCCCTCTTGGATTTCATTGGTGATCTTGTACCCCAGAAAGTCAGACTTCTACAATTTTTCAGGCATAGATTGAGATCAGAATTTTTTTCTTTAAATAATGAGCAATGTGGAAAGCCCAGTCTTTTCACTTGGTCATCCTAAGTATTTTATAGATCCTATTTTGTCATTCCTTCTTAAAAGAGACTTCCTCATATAGACCCTCCAGCTACCTGAAAAATAGACCAAAAAAGTGATGCTATTATTTCTACAATTACTAAGGGATAATTATGATTACCTTGTAGAGGTTTACATCCTTCCTATTTCTCTTTTACTGATTACTTTTGTACAATTTCCCAATTCTCAAAAAAAAAAAAAAATTCTCAAATGACAAATAATAGGTGATAGACTATATCACTGGAATTTGTCCTTTGGTTCTGAGATGCTGAGTTTCTAGAAATCTTTTTTCTGATATACTTAGCTGAATTATTCTAAAATTCTCCATTTGAAACACCCCTTTCCAAAGATATAAATCCTACAGAGAACAGTTAATATCAATGAGTGGCCACAGTGTAGATAGAGTAAAAAGGTTAAGCCCCTTGCCTCAAGATGGGAAGTTATAAACAGAATCAGGTGAAGTATTTGTTAAAACTGAATCACACTTCAGTATCTACCTTTGTCCAATACTACTTTCATTTCCTCACAGGTCTTAATCCTGAGGTATCCCCAACCCCACTCCCACCATGGTATACCTCCTACATGTAAATTTTCATTTTCTTCCAAGGGAACTGTGACCTAAAACAAATAATGTCAGAAATGATCTTGTAAGAAAATTCTAAAATGGGATTTGGGGATTGCATTATTCACTGGTTCATGACAATAAAGACCACTTTATGAGTAAAAGATGCAGCCTTGAAAATCTTTGGCATCCTACAACAACAGTACATTGTCTTGAGTATGATATGGTGTTTTAGTTTTTGTTTTAATCATAAAATATAACTCACAAATTCATGAGGAAAAGAATAGTTTATATGTATACAAATACCCTTGTTCTTCCCTTTGTTTATTCTTCCTTTCTAATGTTACAATATTCTCTCTCTTTTTTTTATTATCTTCTATTTGCTTGAAAAACTCTCTTCAGCCATTTTTAAGGGTCATTCTGCTAGTTACAGATATTTTTATTTTTCTTTGCCTGAGAATGTCTTTATTTCTTCTTCATTTATCAATAGTTTTAGAATTCATAGTTGTCGGTTTCTTTTCTGCAGAGTTTGAAAAACACTGTCTAACTTCTTTTTGGCCTCCATGGTTTCAGACGAGAAACCCACAGTCATCTGAATTCCCCTACATCAATACATTGTCTCTCCTTATTTAAATCTTTCTTTTCAAGAGGATGGAATCAGACAGGCCCTGGCCTACTTTTATGCACTGAGGTTCCAATGACAATTTAATTTTAGAGCCTTTGTAGTGTTAGTTTGGTCTCCTTGGTATTTGATGTTGGGGGCTCCCACTAATCTCTACTGGTGTTGCCCACAAGAATAGAAGGGTTTTCCATAGTGTTTATCATTAGGTGTCTCTTGGTGGTAGAAAGTAATCTCAAGCCTCAGGGCTTAAAATATTTCCCAGGTTTAGATGTTTTGTGTTGGTAGGTCCATCCTTCGCATCCTACCATTCCCAGGTGTGCGAGAGAAATATCAGGTCCATGGGGGAAAGAGGATCTCTAGGCCAAGCCAATTGCTGTGGCTGAGTACCTCTTGCCTGTTCCATCAACCTAGCTCTTTTTTCCTCAGCAGAAAAGGAAATCTTCAGGTCTGGTAAGGAAAGGAGTGTTTCCTTGGCCATTCTTTATGGCAGGTCTCCCAGCTTATCCTCTTTTCCATCGGTTATCAGCTTTTCTAATGTTGTCTGAGAGACTCATATCCAAAGGAGGATGAGTTGCCTTTTGTTCTTATGTTGGGGATCAGAAAACACCAGATCTAGATATCTCTTTTATGTTGAATGAGAATATGTAAGTCTCCCTGCTATTCTATTATTCCTCCAATCCTGGGGTCCCAAATCAGTTCTCCTTCTTACCACCTTTCTTCTTACATTCACTCTTGTGTTGTTTCCAGAATTTATAATTGTGCTTATCAGGTAGGAGTGGTGAGGAACAGGAAAAAACAGCTCCACACCATCCTGTGCAGACTAAGAAGCCTCTATTAACTTTCAATGAAAGATAATATCTATTTTTAAAGAGTAACAAAGAAAGATTTACCTGCCTAGATGAAAACAGTCTTATCCACTACATTGAAAACACTAAATCTTTTATGTAGCCAATTATACTGTAGGAAACTGCTTTACAAAGAATTTCCACATGCCATCTTCATAGCAGCCCAGAAATTTGGGTGAATGTCTGAGTCTAAGCGCCTGCCACTTAAAGAAATGCAGAACTTTCATTTCAAAGCTAAGGCAACATTTAAAATTCTTTCTGATGCAAGTTTCTACAGTCTAAACCTCAGTTGTTTCCAGGTCTATCTCTAGAGTTTGACTACAGGCACAATTATCTATTGTCAATGTAGGTAATAGTAGGTCCATTTCCCTTGCCTCATTCCAGCAACAAGAAAAAACTGAACTACAGTCGACTATGTAGCAGTATAAATTTGGTCATTGAGACTGAGTCCCTGATAACCAGGAAGAAAAAAACAGGAAAAAAAAAAAACCTCTTCTGGCCCTAGGGAAGACTAAAGATTAAGGAATATGTGAGCCAGATGACAGAAGACAGAGGATTAAAGACATCTGTGTCTGTGTCAAAATGAGATATTGCTATGGCAAAACTATGCTCTTTATTTTAAATGTTTGTTATTTGGACATTATGCTTATTAGTGCTTCAAATGAAAAAGCACAATTGCTAATTCTAAACTAAGATTAGACTAGTATGCTTGAAAATGGGTCAGAACATTTATAGAGTACAAACAGGGCTTAGACCTTGAAATTTGCTGTTTAGCTTCTACATTCAGCTTCTCCTGCCACCATCTGGCTTACAGTAGTCTGTTTTATATCCAAACAAGTGAGACAATAAAATTCAACCAGATTTCACTGAACTATCTGCATATGGCTACAAAATACAGAGACAGGTGAACTTTCCTGAACAGTATATTTTGGCAATCATGGAAAATAAGGGGGTAAAGGAAAAAGATATATTCCTAGGGATTAATATAAATATCCATCTGCCTGAAATAGTTTATAGAATGCTTTGCCAATGAATGGTCAAGGTAACCTAGAACTTCATTCCAGTTCAATAGTTTCTGGCTCTTCAGCAAAATACAAGATGAGGCAGGGCACAGACTTAAGAACGCTGAGCCAAATATTCTGTGAAACTTCCTCTGAAAATCTCTGGAGAAACACCACCTGTCCATGTCCAATTGGCTCTGGAAGGGTGTTATAGCTCTGCCTTCCCTGTTTTTCACATGCATTTGACATTTTCTTCAAAGTCACGGCAGGATACTGTCTGATTTGAGGTGCAATGTATGCATGGCTACCATATAACAGTCTTGATTACTTTTTGTATATCGTTCCTGATGTATATGGCAACATTCATGTCGAACTTGCAGTATTTTTTGATATCCCTATAATGTGAAGAGACTTCTCTGAAGCTAATATTTCTATAATGTCCCCAAATTCCTCTGGTCTCCTCAGGGATATAAGCCACAAGCCACTGGGGTTGTAGACTGCTGGCCAGCAGCCTGAGATTGTGAGCGCCGCCAGCTAGCTTATCTAAGGCCAGCTGGCAGAAGAGATGTGGGGACAGATACATTTTATAAATGGACATCTGTGGAAAGGCTGAACTCTGGGCCTTCTAGGCTGGCAAGGAATCAAAGGAACCATTCTTCTTTTTTCAGTGATGGAAAGCACAACCTAACGAAAGATGTGTTACTACTTGGCAGAGAAATGACAGAATACACCAAAGTCTGTGTTATTAAATGGACCAAAGTTGCAATCGTTCAACTTCATGAATTTAACAGGAAAAAAATCTTATTAGAATAGTCATTTTGTTTTGTCTTTCCTTCATCTATAAGATCAAAGCAATAATGAGCTGCAGAAAAGAAATCACTTTTATTGTTTTATGTAGTTCCCAATAGAGCAAAAGCTATCTGTGTGTATTTATATACATTGTATATGTGTACTTACATGTATGTGTGTTTGTGTGTATAGAAAGTCCATATATTTCTAAAATTTCAAAAACAAAATACTAGTTTGTTTAAATTGTTAAATTTTAACCACGCCCAGGCAAGAACGGATGAACGACTAAGTGGGCTGGAATTCTTAGACGTATCTCTCCATGAGAGATTCATTACATTCCTATGAGAGATTAGTCTTAGCAGAGCAATTTTTCAAAAATAAAACTAAGCCCCATAGGAAAGTCTTAGTCCAATGTTTCCACAGGACACTGGCTCTATCAATATGCCAAGGTAATACAAACACACAAACACACACAGCATTCTGTGATGAGTATGAAACGCAACAGTTTAAATAAATATTTTCTGATTTGCTTGTTACAGTAATTCACAAAGTTTTACAAGTATGCACATATGTGTGTGTATGTGTGTTGAGTGCCCATATTGAGGTTATAGTAAACCATAGTCCCCTTAACATATCTGATCAAGAATATATCACAGAACATTTAACAAATGCTGTCCTAATCAATAGATGATTGGATGAGTCTTATTAGAGTATGTATTTAAAAATTAAACATGTCTCTTGACTCACTTTTGTAAGAACTCATGTCTGAGTACAAACTATAAGAGGAAGAAGCAGTGAGGGAAGAACAGGAGCAGATACTGAAATATTTAGAGAGCTGTGTGCCATTGCAGTATAAGATGTGCTACTACCCCTGGGCCTATTTTGCTAAGTTTTTAGAACATTCCTATAGAACACAGCTCCACTTCAGGACAATGAAGACTCTAGAGAACATTATCTCCTTAGCACCTAGAAAACTCCAGCACAGTAGTGGAATGCATACAACATAAAGCTGAGAGCATACAACAGCAACAGCATCTGTGCCCACCAAACACTTGGACACTCAAAATGATGCAGTTAGACCATGACAGACCTCTTAGTGGTCAGCAGGAGTCTCAATACATTAAAGAAAGAAGGAGCAATGGTAGCTAGCATTTGTGACAGTGCTTAGGAACACATAGTGCCTAGTAAGATAAACCAGTGCTCTGAAAAGCAGTTAGAAGTCTTCTCTGTAGCCAGTGAAATGGTGAACCCTCCTGCCTGAGGTTGATGACACCCAGTAGAGGTAATGCTATCACCACAGGGTCAACGCCCAAAGGAAGTGGTGCTGCCTGTCAAAAACAGCAGCATTCAGGAGCAGCAACAACAGTCCACAGCAGTTGTTGCAAGTGCAATCAGGCACTGGTGCCCTGAAAAGTGGGTTATGTACAAGTAAATACATGTTTCACTGTATAAATTACCTCCTGTGTGCCCTTTGAACTATTTAGGATTATCTGTTGGAGGGATGAAGTTTAACATGGCAAATAGGATTATAATTTTATAAATCAAATGCCGAGAAACTATTTTTCTTCAGCGAAATTGCATTTCTTACAAGGTAACATTAATAATGTGACTTGATATTGAAACCATGAGTATAATAAAAAGTTTACAAAATATATCTGGCATATTAATATAGAAAATGGATTAATACAGAAGTCTGAACAACTGAAAAATAAATGTAGATAAAGCTGGATTAATATAATTCTTTCTGAAAGGTGACCATTTATTATGCATATAAAGAGGGATATATCTTTAGAGAAGTAATATTTGACAGGAATATTATATATGAAAGCTTTCTTATTTTAAAAATATGTGCAGATTTTCAAGAGCTTTTCTATTTAGCTGAACTGAAATGTATTTGAAACAGGAAAGGAAACATTGTTCATGCATTCAAGAAACACTTCAAACATTAATCTAGAGCTTACTATATCTGAAGCTATCTGCTTTTCCCTGGAGAGAAGAGTTGAACAACACATAGTCCATGCATGATAGAACCTGATAGAATAGCAGAGCTGTCACACTGGAAAAACAAGAAGGAAGATAAACAAGTCACAGCGATGTGTTTTGATAGGTTTCATGGTAGATACATGTACAGATAACTCTGAGAATACAGAAGGAGGTAAAAATAATCTCACCAAGGGTACTAGAAACAGTATTGGAGAAAGGTGACATTAATACTGAGTCCTGAAGAGTAATTAGAAATCTTGCCAGGAGAGAATCTGAATGTAAAGTAGGCCAAGCAGTGGGAACATTGCATAAAATTCATGATTTATCAAAGGGCACAAGACATTCAGGGAATCCTAAATAGATAAATATGGCCAGAACACAGGCTATGTCCAAAAGGGAGAGAGGGAGGAGGAGTAGACATTATATTATAGTAAATGGAAAGCAGGATATAATTAAAGTTGTATTTACATGTAAGCAGACAAATTGCTTGAAGGATTACTATAAAATGCCAGATAAGAAATTATGAAGGTCTAAAACATGGTAGTGGAGGCGTGTGAAGGAAACAGTATTCAGATATATTGGTGAGGTAGAATATATAGATATGACTGATTAATGGTTTAAGGACAGTAAAGAGGGAGCTATGATAACCCCTGAGTTTTACCTGGGTCCTGGAATAATTTCCTTAACAAAGTGTAATCTCTTAGGAAGAACACATTTGAAAGAAAATGTGAGTTCGGTTTTGGACATACAAAGTTTGATATGTGTCAATTTGTTGTCCTTGGTTTAACTTTAATTAAGAATGTATTTAAATAAAAAAATTGAGACCCATGATCAAGAGGGTCGTGAGCACTAGAAAAATAGATTTTGAAATCAATATATATCTATATATCTAGATATCTATCTATATCTATGTGTGTATATATACATATGTATATATTGTCATTAAAGACTTAAAGAGAGATGAGATTATACAGGGGAAAATGTGAAAGGCAGAATAGTGTAGTTGCATCATTCTGACCCCCCTCTTTTTAATGCTGTCTCCCTTCCAGTTGGGTTTGAATAATCCTGTCCTCCTTCTCATGGCTCTGTGTGGTGATGGGTTTAGGAAGGAGCCTGTGATTAATTTCTATTCAATGAGAATAGAGGACAATCTGTGCATGTTTAAGTGAGACAGGAAGGAACAGTGTTGGTTACTAGAAAGTTTTATTTTCAACAAAAAGAAGCAAAATGTAAGAGATGAAGGTTAAATAAGACATTTTCAATTCTTTCCAAAAAATAAGTTATGTAAGTTTATTTCAAGAACATATACCTAATTACTAGTTTCAGTATTTTTAAGTTAAATAATTGGGTGTATATATGCTGTGAGTATATATGTAAGGGGGCAGGATTCATGTCCCGTAACTCATGCATTTATTTAGGAAATATTATAATTCTTTTGCTATATAAACTATATAGCATAAGGCATGAGATAGGTGACTGTCATACAAAAAAATGAATAAACATATTATTTTTCCTTCCCTCAAAACTCATAACACATTAAGAGGAAAAATATGTTTCAATAATTACAGTATCATAGAATCACTAGAGAAATAAAGGCAATGGGAATCATATACCAGGTGTTTGATACATAATGTATTGTTTATTTTTTTAATCTATATTTTGTAGAGGTTGAAATCAAAATCTGCAAATGTGGGTTAATTTTCCCCAGGTGAATCAACTACCTTTAAGTTAAATTTTAGGTTTCTCTCTTGTCAAAAGAAAATAATTTAAATTATCCTAAATATGTTCAAGGCTTTATTTAGGTGATGCATGTGAGCCCTGAAAACCAGGTGCTCTCTCAGTAGAAGCAGAGTTAGACTTTTATGGGATGAGAAGAAGACAAGGGTAGTTGTTCTGGTGATATGGTTCAAGTAGCAGTCTTCATCATTAACTACTGGAAACTTGTGGTTGAAATGCTTCAATGTTAGATTTTTTGTTTGTTTGTTTGTTTGTCATGCCTCTAATCGGGGGGAGTTTCAAAAAATAAGAAGCAGGGGAGAGATATGAAAAAAGGTGTAAAAAGTAAGGATTGAAGACGAGGGAAACTGGAGCCCCTCTATTATGTCTATTTTAATACTTTCACAGCATGATACCCAAATCTATTTCTATGACACCTCTCTGACACATTGCTTTGACTTTAGCCATTTGCCTATAGAATTTAAAAGGAAATAGAGAAACGGCAAAAAAAAAAAAAAAAAAAACTGCATAAGGAGAATGTTCAGGATTTACAGAGGAGATGGCAAAAGATTTAAGAGTCTAGAGATTAGTAGTTCATTAGTTACACCAAGCAGAAGCATAGAAACATCAACCACATGGTATCTTAGGAAGAGTCTTGGAACCACAAGCAAAAAGAACATAAGGTTAAATGACAGAAAATGAGCACAGAAATATTATTTGAAATCACTGAAATACAACACGACAGAAATGAAGACTAGAGGCATATTTGGGAACTTTCTGATCACAGCCAGGTTTAATATGTGACTTAAAATCCATTGCCCTAGGCAAGTAGCAAAGAGATCCATTCCAGGGGAAACCTAAAACCAGGGGGCAAGGTTGAACTAGAGATATTAGAGGGAAGAGAAATAGCACATGGTCATTCATATTCAGTGAGAGGTTTACTCATATAAATTCTGATGCTGGAAAAGCAGTTTAACATCATGATAAAACACATAGATTCTTGAGCCCTGAATAAATTCTGGAACCAGAGGTATTTAGGATGGACACTTATCAGCCATATGACATTCAGTAACTTATTTAAATGTAAGAAAATTGCATGCCTACTGCATGAAATTGTTATGAAGTTTCACTAATCTAATATACTTAAATTCTTAAAATACCATTGGGTGATGAGTACTTGTTATCTTTTATTAAGTTATCAAAGTGACCACATTTGCTTGGGAGTGATGATTCTCAAAGAGTATTCCCCAGTCTAGGAGGATCAGCATCTCCCAGGGAACTATTAGAAATGGAAACACTTGGGCCCTACCCCAAAGCTATAGAATCAAACCTGCAGGGTGGAGAGGGCAGCAATCTGGGTTTTAATATGTCCTCTTCATGATTTAATAAACCTTAATGTTTAGGAACCACAATCTTAGAGCATCTTAAAGTTACAAGCAAGACTTATTCTTAGAAAAAAAGTAGATCATTTTTTTTTAAAGCAGGCTTTAAGCAGAAGTGTGACAAGACTAATGATGTCATATAATGGCCACAATATTAGCCATATGGAAATACACACAAAGATGTATATCTTTCACTAAATATCTGGTGATAAGCTCTTTGGGTTAAGCAGTGCCTACTACAGATGTCCACGTTTTGAAAGACTAATGATTCTTGAGTAAATAAAACTGTCAGGCAAACTGTAAGAGAAACCCAATTTAACACTTAATAAGAATGTTATAACTTACAAAGTAATTTCTGACAATAACTTTAAGATTTACACAAAGAAAGCATTATTATTCTATTTTAAAATGAGAAAGTGAGAGCTAAGAATTTAAGTGATTTGATTAGACTGATTTCCATGTCCTCAGACCCTAAATTTCATGTTTATTTTATTTTTTTATATAATAAAAATGATATAGTGCTTATTATGTGCAGACATCATTGTCCTTAATACTCATTAATACATTTTCCTACTACTCCAATTCCTTAATATTACTTAAATAATTTATTTTCCTTCCTTTCCAGAGGAAAAGCTGCAGTTCTGGGGAGGGAAAATAAGGAATCTGGGTTCATTTAAACAGACATTGATTAATTATGTATTTTGTCTCAGCACATTACTAGACACTAGAAATATAAAGACTGATTGGGCACAGTGTTTTCCCTCAAAGAGCTTATATTTTGATATAGGATTTTACATTTTAATGGTAAATTGGTCATGGAATTGAGTAGAAAATATTACTGGAGGTGAAGAAGTCAGCTACTTCTAATGTTATTATGTTCCCTTGATGTTTTCATAGATACTGTTCAGATAGCTTCCACCAATCATTGCTATGATTCATGGGCATTAAGTTGAACACTGGACCTGGGATATTTGGTTAAATACCAGGAATATGTGACCTTGTAAGTAAAACATGCCCTTAATCCTATGTTATATCCTTTTTTTTAATTAAATTTATTGGGGTGACATTGGTTAATAAAATTACACAGGTTTCAAATGTACAATTCAATACATCATATATATTGCATTGTGTGTTCATCATCTAAGTCAAATTTTCTTCCGTCACTGTATGTTAGACCCCTTTCAACCTTATCTACCTCCCCCTCTCCTGCCATTCTCACTGGTAACCACTAAAATTTGTTCATGTCCATGAGTCTCTGTTTGTTTGTCTTGTTTATTTGTTGCTTTCAGTTTTATATCTCACATATATGTGAAATCATATGGTTCCTCCAAGAACATTGAAAGTGTAATTTTAGTCCCTTTTTTATAATTTTAGATGTTATAATTAGGTAGATTCCATGTTTTGGGGGATTATTAAAGAGGTTTAATTCTTTAAGGTTCTTTTAAAGCCAGCTTTTCTTCCATCTACTACCTTCTTGTCTCTTACCGTTCTCTGCATGTACGCAGGTGACTTTGAGGAATAAAAATTCGCACTATCTAGCTTTTATTTTGTATATCATTCTATTGTTATTTAGATGGTAAATGGATGCTATTCTATTAGGTGTTATTAAAATACTATTTAGACATTCAACTTTACTATTGACTAGTTGCATGTATTCATTATTTTGTCACTCCACATTGGACATGCCTCTCTCATGATTTTCATCTATCAGTGTTTAGTCTAAATATCCAATCTTCCCAAATTATTAAGGTATTCATTTGATAAAAAAAAAATTAAGTGTACCAGATGTCATTTTGACAACTAAGGAAAGGATCACCAATCGCAGTCTACATGTTAGATTAAATTCACAAAAATAATCTTCTGTCATTCAAGCACAGCAGACACCTCTACAGCAACTCCATGTGCCTAGAAATTGGAATAATATTTTCTAAATGTTCAAGAGAAATAATTATAGACTTAGAAATCTATTCTAAGGTAAATTGTCATTCAAAATTTAAGAAAAATTAAAACACTTTCAGACTAACCAAAATAGTTTTCTACTCAGAGATTCTTGCTAAAGAAGCCAATAAAAATATTCCCAGGGAGTAAGAAGTGAGACAAAAGGAGTGAGTTATAAGAATCAGTGGTGGATAATATAAAATTGACCAACATTTTGGAATCTAAATTAATATCCAATGTGAAAATGGATAATTAGTGTCTAGAGATTAAAATGAAAGGCCTTATAATAAAATGACATGAAGCAAGGTGATCAGATTTAAAGTGTTCCAAAGTCCTTATATAAATTTAGTAAAATGAGACCAATCTTGATTAAATTATACATGTTAAAAAATTTTAGACATACCACTTATATTAGAGAAATAAAATGAAGGACTTCTAAACCAGTATAAAAAATAAAAGTATAAAAGGGAACCTGTTGAACACAACCAAATAATATTTACAATATATATTTAATAATAACTGAATGTTATAATAAATAAATGAAGGTAGAAAAAAGTAATTGATACCTATTACTATTTATATGTATTTTTTAATATATTAAAAATACAAAAATGGACTAGCAGAACAAGTATTTTGAGAGTTATTATTTGGGAAGATATTAGGGGAGTGAGCTTAGGAAGGGAAATAATATTTAAACTTTATATGCAATATTCAATATATATTTAAATATTATTTGAAAGAAATAAATTTCAACACATTAATTTTGGGAAATCAATACTCTATAGTTCATTAAATTACTCTTCATATATTAGTAATTTTTTTATTTCTAATGCTGTCAAAATTCTGGTACTTTTTTATCAAAGAGAGTTAAATTTATACATGATAAAACACTCATATCGTTGTATCTAAATTTGAACACTATGTAAACTTGATGTAAATAATTTAATTCAAATTATACCATTATATTATGACAACAATAATAATGAATTTCCCTGGACCTGGTAAAAGCCTGAACTATAGATGGCTATATTCTAACTTCAGAATTCCTGAAGTGTAGTCATAGATCTATATTCCTAGGAGAAAAGTTGACTTGCATAATTACGTATAAATGTTTTTATGATTCCTTAAGAAAAAAATCATGAAGGAAGTATTTTAAGTATTTGCCTTATCTTTCTAAGTATTGTTTAGCACATTAGGTGCCACTATGTTGGAAGTTTGAAGCATGTAGAAATTTTTATTTTGGGAGAATGTACTTCCAGTACAAGAGTCTCGATGATATAATTGTCTAACCAATGCACTGTATACTTGAAACTAATAATAAAATAAAAAAAAGATTTACCAGTAAATTAGTGATATAAATGTTTCCTTAAAAATGAAGACTTAAATAAAATCTGGGTATACTAACAAAAAAAACAAAAGGGGTATACATTGGGATAGAATATAATTTAGTACTTATTATAAATAAGGTTATCATGTAATTTATTATATAATCTACATTTGACAGTAAAAGGAAGTGCTTATTAACAAGGTTATTAACAAATAGACATAAACCAAGAGTTTCATGTGCAAACCCTAGTGTAAAGTGTTTTCTTACTTCTCACATTTTTCTAAATAGTGCCCAACAGTGATGTTAAAAGAGGACAAGGGTAGTTTATATTTTCATCAAAGACAGAAAAGTCCAGAAAACTTTTTAATTAAAACAACATAAGTTGTTGATATGAAAACATTTCCAATTATTTTATTTTATGCATTACTGGCAATAGAAGTTAAACAGATTCATAATAGAAAGGATAATCTAATAGTCTTAATAGTACATACTTTATAACATTAAAAATCTTGGTGAAATTTAATATTACTGTTGGTAAAATATAACTGGAACTAGAGGACATGTACTCACTGAGTTTAATTATTAAATCATTATTCATATATGCTAGACTCAATTTTAAAAAAGGATTTAAAATCACTTATAATAGCATCATATATATATATATGTATGTATGTATATATACATACATACATACATAAACTTTAAGCACCTAAAAATGTAAAAACCTATAAAGGCAGATTAGGGGCTAGAATTGGGACAGTGGGCAATGAAATTCACACAGATTTAGATTATAACGGCTAATGGTAGTTCTATATTTGGATCCTGAATTTGCTTTGGATTTCCTAGCACTAACGTGTAAAAGAATATAAATGAGACATAGTCAGTTTTATAGTTTGTGTAGCACTGAAGAAAAATGTTTATATGTATATGTACATATAAATGTATATATATATATATACATATACATATATATACATATATATACACACATATACACATACCTACTTATATACACACACATGTGTGTGTGTATTTGCATGTGTGTGTAGAAAAATGGCTATGCAATGGGAGAAATCTATATACAGACCCTCTAGCATTTATGCATATTAGTGGACAATATTCTCTATTTCTGTTTTTGTTTTCTAAAGCTGTTTCATGTACTATCAATCATCCATGTGAATATTTATTCGTTCATTCACTTTCTCAGTTATTAGCTAAGTATTTAGATAGAGTAGCAACCGCATTAGATATGTTATATTTCTGGAAGTAGACTTATTTTTAAAACTAATTATATAATTACACAAAAATAATTAAAATGAAAGCTTTGTAGTGATATAAGTGTATATACATCTATATATGTATTTATCTACATCTACATATGTATATATACAGATTTATATATTTATATTTATCTCTTTATCTAGATAGATAGATCATAGATAAAATATAAATATATTTATATCAGAATCAAGAAATATTAGCTCATTGCCTCAGAAATGTGATAATGTATGTATATATAAAGATATTTATGTGTTTATATCTATTATTCCTTGTTAAATTCATTATGTTTTTCAATAGAGAGGGACTCCACAATAAATTATAAATCAACAAAACAGTATTCAGTTATATGCTATGTCTTTTCACCATAAAATATAAGATCTAAATAAAAACTGATTTTGAATTCAATGTTCAATGGAAGCTAATGCTGAATTGTTCATTAGTTCTCTATAATCTACTTTATATTTAAACTTTTATCCCTTATTCATCCTTGAATAGAAGTGTTACTCCCTGTAACATGATGCACACTCAGAATGCAAATATCCTTTTCTCCTAGTAACTCTAAATATCCTTCACAAATAAATATTAGGTACTTGAGTATCTTCATTAGTAAGTTGAGGTCAACGATTATTAGTCAAGTTGAATGAATGAAAAGTAACCCTTAACGATCTACTACAGGAAATATAGAGCTCATAGGTGGAATTCAGAGGAAAAATGTTAAAATCATAGTCATTTCATTCAGAGAATACATAGACCATCTTTAAGCCAGCAAACATGCAAGGTAAAGTTAAAAATTTAATATGTAATTAGATATGGAAATGCATACACAGTAGGGAAACATGAAAAAGGTGTTAGTGTTCAAAAATGATTTAAAAACTATGGCTTATTTATTCTAAGTGAACTGCCCTCATCTTCCATTGCCCTGGAAATTGCCACTCAAAATTGCTCTAAATCTTATATGTTTTCATATTTTCACCCCTATGTTAACTGCAGGGTTATTTATAATAGCCAAGATATGGAAGCAACCTAAACGCCATCGATAGATGATTGGATAAAGAAGTATGACACATATATACAATTGAATATTACACAGCCATAAAAAATAAAATCATCATTTGCAATGACATGAATAGACCTAGAGGGTATTATGTTAAGTGAAATAAGTCAGAGAAAGATAAATACCATATGATTTTACTTATACATGGAATCTAAAGAACAAAATAAACAAAATGGAAACAGACTCATAGATACAGAGAACAAATGTGATTGCCATATGGGATGAGGATTGGGAGACTGGGTAACAAAATGAAAGGGATTAAGTACAAATTAGTAATTACAAAATAGTCACAGGGATGTGAAGTACAACATAGGATATATAGTCAATAATATTGTAATAATTATGTATTGTGCCAGGTGGGTACTAGACTAACCAGGGTAGATCATAGTATAAATTATATAAATGTCTGACCACTATGTTGTACACCTTAATATAATATAAAAGTGTTGAATGCCAACTCTAATTAAAAAATAATAATTGAAAGATTAAAATAAATATCTGTAAAAATTATATATATTTTTAAATCATATATGGTTTTCATTTCTTGATTTCCTTCATAGGCGTGTATATCATATATACCAATATATATATATGATTTCAGTCATTGATATAATTCAATTTCATATTCTTTATTTTTCTTAAAAATGTTATTATAACTCATTCACCTTTTCTCAGTGTTTTCTATTAGCCTTTTTTTTATTTTTTTACATTTTTTGAATAAGCAAAATGCTGGTTTTCTCTTGTTTTTCAAGTTAATATTTTTGTTGTTGCTGTTAGCTTTGCATCTCTATGCTATGACAAGCAAGATATTCACTTATTCTGAAAGCCAATTACATTAATATTCTTTATCTCATTGCTCAGTGCCTCCTAAGGACAAACATGCCATAAAACAGCACCTATAAATCAAATTTAAGTGTACTGCAGAGGTAATAGGGATTGTAAAAATGTCATGCTTTGGCAGTGGTTGAGTGGAAAATGACCCATTATCTTATTAAAGTGATAAAAATCTGTGTGAGAAGACATAAAGATTGTAACATTTCTGCTTTTGAGTAACCCAGCAGATTTAGATCAAACTTATAACATCAGATTGAGTCCTAATAATATGAAAATATATTGAACTTTCAAAGAAATTGGGGAATTTAAAGTATTTATTTTCCTCTGTATGTGATTTAGATTTATGAAAGCCAAATAATCTATAGTAAATTATTATGTATTATATTAGGAAGGACATGTTCGTGATAAAAAGTTTCACAATCTGTATATTGCTAAATAAGGTAACAGGGACTGGAAACAAATATTTGGGAATGTTAAAAGAGTTACCATCAGACAACATATTGACACCCAGAAAGAACTAATTTTATGTTAAAAAAAAAGGTATTTGTTCATAAAACATATTGACATATGGTTCACTCAGTATATAATGCTGACTTCTGTTTAAATTGGAGGCACATAAAGAAATGAGACCTATTAACTATAACCAGCTAGAAAATCTTTTCAGAACTTGAAAAAAATCAAAAATACTATTACAGAGCAAAAGTGAATACTCGTAAATTTTTCCTGTCAATATAAAAGATCTTTATAGGACCTCCCAAAACAAACAAAAACAAAAACAAAATAACACAACTTTTCCAGCTTCAAGTAATTTCATCCAACAATACCTCATTGTCCCATTGGTTGGATCCTTTGGTCAGCCAAATGACAGCAATTACATTGCTGACCTCAAAATATTTGAGAAAAAAACAATTTTGTTGAGATCATCAAATTGCATGCTACATACACCCCATTATGAAATCAACATGAAATTAGATTGAGTATACAGAAATAGGAAAAATAGTAGCTTTCTTTCCCAAATATCTAATTAGTTACAAATTATAGCTTATTACTAAATATACAAAATAAAGTATATACTCTTTCAATAAATAGAGATCCTCTATTATGCTCTAACTAAATGTAAGAATATTATTTGAACAAAAATGATTCAAATATGACTTTAGGCAAATATTATCTTTGAGATGAAAAGTTGAACTAAGTGATGCATTAACTACTCACATAAATTTTGAAATGTGAAAAAATTCTCATTTGCTTTTTACATGAGTGAGCATGAATAAAATATACTCTTTATAGAAATTACTATAGTTGTAACATATTAAGTTTTTGGTTGAATACTTCAGAAACAACTATGTTTTTAAATCATTCATTATTAGCCTAAAAAGAAGAATTAAATGAAAGATAAATTAATTACCTTAATTCTGAATAAATCAAATTTATTCAGAATGGGCAAATACTAGATGATGCATAACTTTTAATGAGAAGATACAAATACCTTTTCTTATTAATTTAAGCTTCTCTATATTGGAACACAATTCCCTGTGGTTCTTTTGCAGTTATGCACATTTTGCAAAAGAGATACTGACAACTTTTCTTAACATTAACTTTTCAAGAATGTTTGAATAGTGAAACCTGAATGATAGAAATAATGTCGCTTTTCAGATCAAAGTATAGATTTGTTTTCTGTTCATATCTTTCTCCAGGGTAAAGATCAGAAAGGTTTGCTTGAAGTCCATTATCAAAGATCCATAAGCTTATGTTTCTTCAGCTGTGACACAAAACCACTGTGAGCATGATACCCACATAGGCTCCTCTGAGTCTCTCCCATGGGACTTAGGAGACATAAAGAACCACCATGAACATGAAACTCATGTTGCTTGCTGTGCAATGAGCAATAAAATCTTTGTCTCTGACCTAGGAGTCTCATGTCTCTTGCCAGCATTCATGAAACTATGTCAAACTATATTTTAGCTTGCAAGTAAGGTAAAATCTCACACCCTTTCTAGTCTCGGAAGTACCCAAATATGATTTCCTGAAATATTCAGTTGTTCTTAAATAACTGTAAATAAAACAATTTGGCTAAAAGCTATACAATATAACATTTTTTTAATATTTCATATAAGTGGCTATAATGTGTATAAAGCCTGCTACAGTTTATAAAATAAATATGAAGTTTGAAATTTAGTCAAAATGGGTGCTTGTGTCAGTAAGAATAAAAATTGCTTTAGTTAAATGGCAAGCTTATTGAGAGCTGCATAATTACCTGAATTACTACATCAAAGCCAGAATTCAATAGTTCTTGGGTACTAACAGAATAAGTCACCCGTAGAATTACCTTATTTTGGAAAACATATAAAAATTAAAAATTAAAAATAAACAAGGCTTTTGTTTTAGCCTTTTCTTGGTAGAAAATTATATATTGCATGTGCTAATTAGTAACAGAACCTGTTACTAATTAATTGGTAAAAATATCCTGTGTATATGTGCTAGGAAATAATTGATAGTTTATTCTTCTCTTGATTCAAATACCCCTATCTTATACTTTAACGATTATCAAGTAGCATTGTTAAAAGATTTAACAGTGAAGCTCTACCACTTTCTGTCTTTGACAGTTTGTTGAAGATATATGACCTCCTTCAATGTGCTGAAGTGTGCCCCCCCAAAAAATATTTATACCTTGAAGTCCTTTGCCAGCACTTCTTTATAGAAATAGGAACAATTATTTTGAATGGTCTAATAAGCATTTAATTTAGTATTTTAGTTATCTTACATTTGAACTGTTTAAAAATAAAATTTATTAGTCTGCACACATAATAAAAATTCTTCTATAGTCCTGACTTTTTCTTGTAGTTCTAACTATTACCCAATGACACCCATTCTTTTTGATATCCAAAACATTCTTCAACTCGTTTGAGGTGTAAATCATAATATCAGATATCTATAAATATTTTTTCTCATTTCAGAGATATATTTATGCTTTCTTTTACTATATTGTCATCAGATGAAGGCAGCAGGACATACATTGCTTATCTTTAGAATTTTCTCTTAAGCATAGAATGCTGTTCAAATTCTTAGAGGAGGGAGAAGGGTTCTATGATTTCATGAAGCATTCATTTTCTGAGATCTATCTATCTATCTATCTATCTATCTATCTATCTATCTATACACACACACACACATACATATACATATATATATATATATATATATATATATATATATATAGTAGGTGCTTGAAATGCATTGCCGCTTTTAAATTTTCCAGAAGTATTAAAAGATATGGTACTATTTCTTTATCTACAGATGCCAAAATTTAGATGTAAGGAGGGCGTATTAGTTTTCTATGGCTGCCATAACAAAGCAGAACTGAATGGGTGGTTTAAAGAAGAAAAAATAATTTTCTTACAGTTCTAGAAGCTAGAAATCTGAGACCAAGGTATTGTCAGAGTTGGTTTCTTCTGAATATTCTCTCTTTGGCTCATAGGTGGCCATCTTCTCCTTTTTTGTTTTTACATGGTCTTCCCCACTGTGCATGTCCGTGTCCCAATCTTCATTTCTTTTAAGGACTCCTGTCAAATTGGATTAGGACTCTCTCTAAGGACCTCATTTTACCTTTGAAAACATGTTTGAATTTCCACAGTAGTTTTTTGTTGTTGATGGGTGGGAGGGTAAAGTATGAGAAGGCTGACTTTGTTACACATATTGAAATTCATTGCTAGAGTGCTAATTATTTGAAAAAAAAAAAGTGCTGCATAGCTCAAAATAATATTTATTTTAAGGACTGTGGGACTCCATTGTTCCAAGTGTAAGAAACAGATTAGATCACGATTCTGTACAAAACTATTTTTTACTCATGTTATAAGTTGCATGGATTTGAATTTTCAGCAAAAGTGCTTCTTTCTAAAGAGCATCAAAAACTTCACTATGAGTCAAAATAGAATTGATGTAATGGCAAGAGGTACTAAGTAAAGAACTCTTAATTCTAAATATATTTATATAATTGCAAAGATAATTCACACATTCTCTGATCATAGACAAAGAAACCTGTGGGAAAGTAATACTCTTGCAGAAGACACTTTGATCCTTGGTATGATTAGAACAAATTGCTCATGCTTTTCTGTAGTAATTGATACTGAACAATCTGGAATTTTTTGAAATTTAATGAAATTAATTTTTAGTTACTACTTTTGCTTATATTTGAATATTCTCTAGTATATTATTTTAATATACTCTTATTCATGTATATTTACTAATATTTATAGTATACACATATAAAATGTATGCCTACATCTTAATGTATGCCTATAGCTTAATGTATAGCCAGTAACAACATTGTCTTTTGGCCATCAAATTTAGGATAAAACTGCTTATTAAGTACATTTTTATATGTTGCTTTTGTGCTGCATTTTCAATAGCCATAATGAATATAAAATAGCTTTGCCTGTTTACTGGTCAGTTAGGGCTTGTTCAAAAAATGAGTTTTCACACAAGGTATTATAGTCTCCTTAACCTATGTCTAGAAATGGAATTTGGCTCATAGGACATATGGGATAGAAGGACAGATTAACTGACATATGAAATTGAGATTCTATAAAATAAAAATTATTTCCATTAAAACTTTCAAATACTGAATTAAACAAAAACTAAGGCATAATGATTTTCTTCCTTGTCACTATCCCTTTAATTTACATAGGTATAAAGAAATGACAGAAACTATAAGATGAATTAATTAATTAATTCCACAAATATTTATTTTTGTTCTAATTAAGTCTCAATTTCTATGCTAGGTAAAATACAGAGTAATAGTTTTCATAGTATTTATGTTCTTATTGCAGTTGATAACAGAAAAGTAAAGTTAATTACAGTACAGTAGAATAAGTGCCAATGAAAATATTTACTGGTGCTGGAGCCACAGATGTGAAATGATGTTTACAGCCATAATCATATTTTTAAATCACAAAAATAACATCCCTGATAAAATTAAGGTCATTTTATATAATTTAATGGTAATATATATTTGTTTGGATATCCAAATCAGAAGAGTTCAATGAGGAAGTAAATGAATGAGTGGGTTAAATGTATATAGTTTTTGTTAGATCAGATTAAGATTCATTCTGCCTTTGTTATAAGTATAAGAAACATGGATATATTTATTCTGTTTTTACTGAAAAAAATAATATATTGATTTCAAACCATCATTTAGAAACTTAAAGATGCAGCAATTTCTTTTTTACTTTGGAGGGATTATTCTTTTATACCCTTAACTGCTGGTTCCCTAAAATTTTTGCTGAAATAGTAAGTCTCTGAAACTTTGCAAGGTTTATTAACCACCATCTGGCTTTCAGGTGTCTTACCATGGCATCTAACATACTAAGTCAACTCTTGCTTATTCCAGTCAATAAACATGATATTATCAATGTATTAAATTAGCATGATGTTCCATTTCTTAGAATATGTAAGTGTTCTAGATCTTTTGTTACTCTATTATGACAAAGGGAAAGAGATTAAGCAGAGTTCTGGTTCAAAACCATGAAAGAATATTTTTGTCCATTCAACACAATAGAAAATGTCTCTGATCCTCTTTCCTAATTGGACTAAAAAAAAAATACATTTGTCATATCAGGGCCACATATCATATATCTCAGGCCTTATTAATCTATTTGAGCAACCTATTTGTTCTGTAGGGTAGCTATGATTTGGATTGTCAATTGGTTGAGTAGTCAGTCTTTTGGGTCCTTCCAGTTTCTGCAGAGGCCGGACTGGTTAATTAAATGTAAATATAAGGACAACCATCCTTATACTATTTAGGTTTTTAAAGGTGGTATTTTGTCTACCATCATGATTTCCTTCCATTCTAGAATGCAATATTATATTTATTTACTATCTTGGCTGATGATAAAAATGGATTCAGAGGCTTCCACATAGCTTCCTCACAATGACAGCTCTTGTTCCACACACCAAGGACCCAATGTAAGAATTATGTATTTGGGGTCTAAGGAAATTACAATTGGGTGGATCATTAAACGAACTCTAATTTAATCCTTGGTCCCTAATAGAGAGAGAGATTCATGTTTTAGGTCTCTGGCTATCCATGTTAATTCAGACCCCATTATGCAAGTCTTGAAATGTCCTCATGTTTCCCTGTTTCCACGAAAAAGTCAACTGAATAAATGGCTGTAGATCTCTTTGGGGGCAGAGCTGAAATAATCATTACAAAATGTATTTGCTATATTGTTGTAGGGCCATTCATCCTGAGAGTTAGCCACTTTTTTAGTCAATGAATTCCATATCTGCATACTGGCTCAAGCAAAGGAACTAAAAAGAAATTATGGCTTATTATTAAGACAATTGCACAGAACTTCTTGCTCCTAAATTTGTACTTTCTTCTACTTGTATACCTTAAGGAGAATCTTCATTTCCTTCTTACGATTTTTCCCTGAGACAGAATACCATGTTTTATTAACCATCCCCAGAAATCTCTTCAGGTGTAGCCCCATGGCAGCTCCTCTAACCTTGCCATTTGCTTTGATAAATGTGGCATCAGGGCTTTAGTAGTCAAGTGCTACCATTTGGCCTCTATTATTGGAGGATTTGTCACCCCCATTGCTATTAATAAGCCAAGCTCTGTGACAAGCTCTCCTATCATCGGCCCTACTCTAAAAAGAAGAACCAACACTGGACTTAGTGATGCTATCACCCCTTTCATTAGCGCATTCTCAAACTGAGTCAGGTTATGAGAAATGTCTGAATCTTCTTTGCAAATTTTCTGCAAATGTGAAATGTTTTAAAGTAAAATACTTATTAAATATTTAAAAATATGTAAGAGAGATAAAAAGGGGACTCACAAAAGTATTTGTATTTAAATATATAATTTATTGAATCTCTAAAAGAGGTGGAAAAATTTCTGAAAAGCAACATGTAATTGGTTGTTTAATCTTAATAAAGCATTTTTAATTCTTTTGTAAGTAGCAAGATGGGATATTTCCAGTTCAGAGAACATGTGTGAAATAAAAAAAAACACATAATGAAAATTCCCTCTCATTAAATTAATCTTGATTTTTTTTTCCTTTTTGTTTCATTATTATCCTCCATTAGAAAACAAAGTTTGCTAATTCACTGTTGAAACTTGAAATTTTAAAGACATGGAAGTCAGAAAATTCTAAATTAACTTGTCTCATAACCAAATTAAATGTTGTTGAATTTCCAATTACTTCATTTTAGAGACATTAATACTAGTTATAGCCTTGAAACTGCTTGGAATAATCAATCTTTTGCTGAATAATTTGTTAAGATACAAGAAAATGAACTTTATTCATTCCATATTATGTACATAATTGGTGGAAAGTTTATGATTTCCGAATATGTGATGCTCTAAGAATTTTGACTTTTAGTTCTATGTTGAGAATGCTGATGAAGGCTTTAACAATACTTAATTATTTCTGATTAAACTTTTAAAAATCAACATTGCCTAAGAATATGATGTGCAAGCTTCTCAATACTTAGTGATACTGTACATTGCTGAGATGACTTGAAAAATTACTGTTGTTTCAGTTCGATGCCTAATAAAGTAATTCACTTACACATTGGTAAAAACAAGAGGATTTAGTTTGGTAAATTTAAGCTTAAACTTTGCTTTATATGCTTTTTAATTTTAAAAATTATTTAAAAGGTTCAGAACTTATAAAAAGTATTTGTGTATATATATATATTCACACTTTATTTAATTAAAAAATCCTCACTGAATACTTACTATAGACTGTTCATTAAATATTTTGTGGTGCATAAATAGATAAAGAACATACTGTGTTAATTATGAATAAACCTCAGTACAATGGAGAAAAGAGAAATATACAAAAATACCTCAGGTCACTAGTTTTCATGTTTGTCTGAAAATTATACTTTAAAGGATAAAATAATCTGTTTTAAGAAATCTATGAAAACTTTAGAGGAAGGAAGGGAAGACTAAGTGTAATAGATGAAGAGTACAATGAGATAATAGGCAACATTTGATGTACCCAATTTGCCCAACCCAGAAGTCTAGACATCCTATCTATAGGGAATGAAAGACTGCGAAAGATCTGGGCAATAGAGCATTATAAATTTAAGAAGTTAACACTGGTAGTTGTGCAGACAAAAAATTCTTATTTTTATTAATTTTTTTGGAATGGCATTGTTTAATAGAATTATATAAGTTTCAAGTGTACAATTCAACAATACATTATATGTTATTGCATTGTATGTTCACTATCCAAAGTCAAATCTCCTTCCATCAACATAGATTTGACCTCCTTTACCTTTATCTACCTCCCCCCAAGCCCCGTCTCCTTCTGATAACCATTAAACTATTGTCTGTGTCTATGAGTTTTTGTTTGTTTGTCTTTTTCCTTTGCTGCTTTCAGTTTTAATTATTAGATAAAACATTAGAGGCAAAAAAAAAAAATGCTGGTACATTGTAATAATGCAAGTTAGCAATGTAGCAATCTTCAACATAGACAATGTTAAAAAGGGGAAAAATTGGAGAGAAAAGAGTATTTTGAGGGATATTTGGGCAGTAAATCAGAGAGGGTATTATTGTGGGAAGAAAACATGAGTGCTAAAAACAATCATATTCAATGTCAAACAACCTGCATTAGTCAGAGCTAGCTGTTAGGTGACCTATATTCAACTTCCTCTCTTAGTTTATTGGTATGTGTATATTGCTTAAAGTCATTTTATACCAACACATCTAGCAGTCCTCATTATAATTATAAAATTTGTTTAAAGATAGCTAATTAAAATTTTAGATGTTTAGTCCCCTTTCTTCTTACAAATGGTATATGTATTTTTTAGTGTCAAGCAACACTAATCAAATACATGGAGTACTAAAAGTATTAATTTTGGTAATATTAAAATTCATTCATGGCAGGTGATAAACTTACTGCCAAAATTTTCTACATAGGCAGCTGATAGAGCTCATGGCTTCCTTACCTTGCTCAAAGACATTTTGCATTCAGCACCTTTAATTATATTACTGCTATATTGCATATTTTTTAATATTTGAATTCATTTAACTATTAAAAATAAAAATGTCATTTATTAAGGTAAACTACACTATATATAGCATTTATAATAATTTGCTGAACAAAGTGTATATATAGTTTTTTTTAATTTTTAAAATTAAGTTTATCTTATGTGGTGTTTTGAATAACAGAATAAAATCAGCTGATGTATAATTAAAAGTTGTCAACAATAAATTATTTACAATGTAAAAAAGCAAAAGTGCCTATCGTGTAAACCATCATTAAACAAGTTTTACTAACTTAGAGGACCTAAACGGACACTTCTCCCAAGAGGAAATACAAATGGCCAACAGAAATACGAAAAGATGCTCAACTTCAATAGTTATTAGGGAAATGCAAATCAAACCTACAATGAGATACCTACCACTTCATACCTGTTCAAATGGCAGTCATCAACAGGACAAGTAATAAGTGTTGGAGAAGCTGTGGGAGGAAAAAACTCTCCTCCACTGCTGATGGGAGTGTAAATTGGTACATCCACAATAAAAAACACTATGAAGGCTCCTCAAAAATAATTAAAAATAGAGTTACCATATGACCCAGCAATCCCTCCTCTTCTAGGTATCTAACCCCAAATTTGAAAACATTTATCTATTAAGATATATGCACCCCTATGTTCATTGCAGCATCATTCACGGTGGTCAAAACATGGATACATTCGAAGTGTCTTTGAATAGATGACTGTGTAAAGAAGATGTGGTACCTATATACAATGGAATATTTCTCAGCCTTAAGGAAAGATGAAATACTTCCATTTGTGACAACATGGATGGTGCTCGAAGTTATCATGCTAAGTGAAATAAGTCAGACAAGAAAAGTTGAGAATCATATCATTTCACTCATATATGAGATATAAAACTGCAAGCAAAAAACAAATAAGACAACAAACAAAAACTAACAGACAATATGTTAGTGTTTACCAGAAGGAAAAGAGGAAGGGGAAAGGTAGATAAGGGTAAAAGGAGTCAAATATATGGTAAAGGAAGGAAGTTTGACTTTAAATGGTGAGCACAGAAGGCGATATACAAATAATGTATTGTTGAATTGTATACTTGAAATCTATATAATTTTATTATCAAATGCCACTCCAATAAATTTAAGAAACATAAAGAAAAATAATAATAATGGAACATATATACTTATACAGGCAAGTTGAGAAGAAATTTAAAAGTTTACCTTCTCTGGCATGTATGGAAATTGCAAGAGTTTTAGACAAATATCATCATGAGCATTCATATACCTAATTCTGAATAGGCTTTTAATGCCTTCCTGAATGGCCAACTATATTGATAGGCGGAAAAGTACTATTTTGACTAGGATGTGTTTGTTAGGTAAACCTATGGTTTGGATTGTGCCTATTGAAAAATGTAGACATAATGTAATCTTGTATTAAAGTGTAATGTAGTAAAACATTTCTAGGTAAGGTTTTAGGAGAAATGAATTTAAAACTTGGTTTTCAAGTAATGTATATGTGATCTGGGTAAGAAACTTTTCTGTTTCTTTTAGAAAGTTGGAAATCCATTAAAGAATTTGGTGATAGAGACTAGAAATGACAGCCCATAAAACTACTGGACATAACTGAATGCATATGTTATATAATAATAGCACGTTGATGATTCAGCAAGGAAATAAGAGAAGTCTCTGTTTACATAGCCCACATATTTATTGGAAAGCTTAACTGGACTTCATTTTAAAGTATCATTTTATATTTACCTGCACATTTTATTAGTGTTCACTAACATTCTCTAGGGTACCTATGTAGATTTTTAGACTTTCTTTTTCTGTACACCTTTGTTTTCTTTAATTTTTTTTTTTTTTTTTTTTTTATAAAATTGAGCTACCTCAGCCTTTTCAAAATACAGATTCTGTCTCCTAAACTCGGTGAGATTGTCATGCTCTGCTCCCTACGAGCTTGTACTGAAGTCTGGAAAGTACATTTAGGGGATCCCTGTCTTTGCCTTCCAGCTAGTCAATGTTTAAAAACACATATTTCTCCATTTTTTGGGTTGTTGTTTTGAGAAAATCAAGTCTTATACCAGTTAATCCATCCCGGTCAGACATAGTTCTCTAGCTTTTTTTCAAGATGATTTTTTTTTATTATTTTATGTAGCTAAATTGCCTTTTGAACTGATCAATGTATTCTAATTTGTCCACATTTCTGTATATTCATGAACATAATAATCAGTTATTTTAAAGTCTTTATCTGCTAAATACAACTTCTGAGTAATTTGTGGGTCTGCTTCTGTTCTTTATATTTCTTCTTACTAATCAGTAAAGTTACTTGCCTATTGTCATATGTCTCATAATTGTAGGTTGCATGGTGGACTTAGTATATAGAAGACTACTGTGACCACATTATCAACCAAGGAGAACTTGTCCATTTATATAAGACGACAATGAGGAACTGATAATCTCAAAATAATCAGATATTAAAATCTACTGTGTTTTATGTGTAGTTTTAGAATGACTTGTAAACTGCTTTACCTCTTTTTCTTATGTGATCCTCTAGAGTTTAAGAGTTCACAGGTTTATCTCTCCTCAGCCCTAAAAAACTATGAGAAATATCTTTTGCTCTTCAAATATCCACTCCAATTCTACAGATTCCTGACTATTCAATTACAAAATCCGACAGATTTCTTGAGTGAAAAACCAATGTATATGCTTGAAGCAAGTCTCTTCCCTCAGGCTGGAAGTTTCTTATCAAAGCCTCAGGAGATTGCAGGAGATTTCATTCTGCCTTTCCTATACATTTAGTTTAGGTTTCTAGACTCCCATGAAGATCCACAACTCAGCAAAAGACCCGTTAGGAAACAAATTAGCTTTAAGTTGCTACATTTTTACAGTTTATATTCCAGTTCCTGGCAACCACTAGAGATTTACTGGTTTTTCATAACCCTGTCAGAGGTCTTCTCAATGCTAAGACCAAATTTCAGATGATTCCTAAAATTAGCAAATGTCAAAGGGAAAATACATAGAAAAAAATAGATCATTTTATAAGAGATTTTGCTCTCTGATTTTTTAAATCATTTAGTTCTTTTTGCTGTCATAGCTCCCTGAGGACTAAAATATGATTTTCACAAGTTTATTTTGCTTCTTTTAGTTATTGCAGTTGGAATGTTGGCATGCTATGATATACTATATCCTACTTGGAAGCAGAATTCTACATTATGCTTTCGATTAGAATAATTATATTTTTATATCAAGAATCTCTAATTGTTCTTATTTTCAAATCTTGGTCATTCCTTAGGGACTCTTGTATCTGATTATAATTTCAAGTTTCACTTCTATTTTTGAGCATGTAAACACATTTTTTTCCTATATAGTGTTTGATAAATCTGCTCTCTGAAAGTCTTTATGGATCTCTTTCTAATATCTCTTGTTATTGTTTAACTTATGATTCTTTTATATTGAATTGTTGTATTTCAACAGTGAGCTTTTTTTTTTTTTTAATTTATCCATAGGAATTTTTGAGAAATGTATAGAAACTGAGCTCCTTCACAAAAAACTTAAGACTTACTGCTACTATTCTTCCGGAAGCACTACCAAAATTATGATACTTTAAATTGTATTTTTTACTTGCATTTTTTTTAGACCAGCTAGCATGAAGCAGCACCCAAAAAATCCTGCATGTGAGACATCTTATGGTTAGAAATTGCAAGTGATTTATTTCCCCCTACTCAGTTCCAAGGTGAGGATGAATTTTCTTGTTATGTCTTTCTACGATTTGGTTAAATTTCTCATTTACTTTATTCATGAAAATGTATTCTATTGAAAGTCTCAGTTTTGTGTGTAATAAACGCCTTATTTGGGGAAAACATTATAAATACCCTGTTCTATGTTCTTTAAGCAACTAGAAAAGCAGAAGATCAAGATCTCCTCAAACATAAAAGCACATTGAGAGCTTGTTTATCTTCAAAGGTTTCTGTAATTTTGTACTGGTGCCCTACAGATTCTTCGATATCAGCTACACAATGTAATATATATATATATATATATATATATATATATATATATATATGTATGTATGTATATATATATATAATGTATTATATATATGTGTATATATATATGCACACACACACACATAATATATATAATTTGTTATCCAACATTTTGTTTGTACTTACTTATTTTGAGATTGTTTTCCAGTTATCTAAATAGCCATACTACTAGAAAGAGGAGTCATTTTTATTTAATTTTCATAACTTATTTGATGAATACCATTACTACAGACTATAAAATATTTAAAATTAAATAATTTGTAGACTATGTTGTAGTTGCTATAGCTTTGACATATGTAGTCATGTTTTTTTTTTTCTTAGTAACTTGCTTTCTTTTTTCTACTAAATTTACTGGGGTGACATTGGTTAATAAAATTATATAGATTTCAAGTGTACAGTTCAATAATACACTATCTTTATATTGCATTCCATGTTCACCACTTAAAGTCGAATCTCTTTCCTTAACCATATATTCAACTCCTTTTACCCTTATCTACTCCCCCCACCTCCCTTTCCCTCTGATTGCTACTAACCTGTTGTCTGTGTCTATAAATTTTTGTTTGTCTTCTTAGATTGTTTCTTTCAGTTATATATCTCACATATGAATGAAATCATATGGTTCCCAATACTGACTTATTTTGCTTAGCATGATAATCTCAAGACCCATTCACATTGTTGCATATGGCTGTATTTCATCTTTCCTTAAGGCTGAGTAATATTCCATTGCATATAGTACCACATTTTCTTTATCCAGTCATCTATCCAAGGACACTTTGGATGTCTTTAAGTCTTGACCACCGTGAATAATGCTGCAATGAACATAGGTGTGCATATATCTTTATAGATAAATGTTTTGAAATTTTGGGTTAGATACCAGAAGAGGGATTGCTGGGTCATACAGGAATTCTCTTCTTAATTTTACAAGGAAACTCCATACTGTTTTCCACAGTGACTGTTCCAAATGACATTTCCACCAGTAGTGTGTGAGGGTTCCTTTTTCCACACAAACTCTCCAAACTTATTACTTGTCCTGTTGATGAACCCATTCTAATAAATGTGAGGTGGTATCTCATTCTGTTTTTGATTTTTTAATTAAGTTTATTGTGATAATTTGATTAATACAATTATATAATTTTCAGGTGTACATTATCAGTTGATATCTGTATATTCTACTGTGTGTTTACCACCAAAAGTCCAGTTTCTTTCAGCTAACATATATTTGATCCCCTTTACCCTAATACTCTATATTTGACCCCCTTTAACTGTCTACAACCCCCTTCTCCCACACCCTCTACTCTCTGGTAACCACTAGTCAGTCTATAGTCTATGTCCATGAGTCTCTGTTTGCTTGTTCTGTTCATTTGTTGCTTTTAGGTTTATACCTACATATAAGTGATATCACGTGATGTTCAACTTTTTCTGTCTAGCTTATTTCACTTAGCACGATTATCTCGAGGTCCATCCATGTTGTCACAAATGGCAGTATTTCATCTCTTATTATGGCTGAGTAATATTCCATTGTATATATGTATCACAGTTTCTTTAGCCAATCATTTATTGGAGGACACTCTGGTTGCTTCCGTGTCTCAACCACTGTAAATAATGCTGCTATGATAATTGGTCTGCAAATATCCTTTTGGATAGAGATTTTCAAATCTTTGGGGTAAATACCCAATAGAGGGATTGCTGGATCATATGGTGGATCAATTCTTAGTTTTATGAGGAACCTCCATACTGTTTTCCATAGTGGCTGTACCAATTTGCAGTCCCACCAGCAATGTATGAGGGCTCCTTTTTCTTCGCATCCTCTCCATCATTTGTTATTACTTGTCCTGTTGATTAAAGCTATTCTAATAGGTGTGAGATGGTTTCTCATTGTGCTTTTGATTTGCATTTCCCTAATAGCTAGCGATGTTGAGCATCTTTTCATATATTTGTTGTCCATTTGTACATCCTCTAGGGAGAAGTATCTCTTCATGTCCTCTGCCTATTTTTTGATTGGATCATTTGTTTTTTGTTGTTGTTGTTGTTATTGAGTTGTATGAGTTCTTTGTATATTTTGGATATTAGGCCCTTATCAGAGGCGTGGCTTGCAAATATATTTTCCCATTCAGTGGTTGTCTCTTTATGTTTCTGTTCTTTTGCTGAGCAGAAGCTTTCTTAGTTTGATGTAGTCACATTCATTTATTATAGCTTTTACTTCTCTTACTTTTGAGGTCTAATTCATAAAATTCTCTTTAAGTCCAAAGGCCTTCAGTTTAGTTCCTATGTTTTCTTCTATGCATTTTAGTGTTTTAGGTCTTATATATTCAGGTCCTTAATCCATTTTGAGTTAATTTTGTTGTGTGGTGATAGACAACAGTCTAGTTTTATTCTTCTGCAGGTGGCTCTCCAGTTTTCCCAGCACCATTTATTGAAGAGGCTTTCCTTTCTCCTCTGTGTGTTTTGGCTTTTTTGTCAAAAATTATTTGCCCATATAAATATGGGTTTACTTTGGACTCTTGATTCTGTTCCACTGATCCATGTGTCTGTTTTTCTGCCAATACCATGCCATTTTGAATACTATCACTTTGCAGTATAATTTGAAGTCAGGCAGAGTGATGCTTCCAGCTTCGTTCTTTTTTCTCAGGATGGCTTTGGCAATTTGAGGTCTTTCATGCTTCCAAACAAATCTGATAATTTTTTATTCAATTTTTAAAAAAAATGCTGATGAGATTTTGATGGGGATTGCATTAAATCTGTATAATGCTTTAGATGATATGGTCATTTTAACTATGTTGATTCTTCCAATCTATCAACGCAGAATATCTTTCCATTTCTTTATATCTTCTTCGATTTCTTTTAATAGGGTCTTATAGTTTTATTATATAGCTCCTTCACATGTTTCGTTAGATTTATTCATAGATATTTTATTTTTTGTTGTTGCAATTGCAAAAGGTATTATTTTTTCCACTTCTTTTTCTAACACTTCATTTTTAGAGTGTAAGAATGGTATGGATTTTTGAACGTTGATTTTGTATCCAGAAACTTTACTGTATTTGCTTATTTTCTAGTAGTGTTCTTGTGGAGTCTTTAGGGTTTTCTATATAGAGAACCATGTCATCCGCAAATAGCGACAGTTTGATTTCTTTATTTCCTACTTGGATGTCTTTTATATCTTTCTCTTGCCTGATTGCACTTGCTAAGACCTCCAGTGTTATATTGAATAATGGCAATAGTCGATCATCTTGCCTCGTTCCTGATCTTAGAGGGAAGGTTTTTACTTTTTCACCATTAAGTATAATGTTGACTGATGGCTTGTCATATATGGCCTTTGTTATGTTAAGGTACTTTCCTTCCATTCCGATTTTGTTAAGTTCTGATCATAAATGGATGCTGTATCTTATTGAAGGCTTCTTCTATATCTATTGATATGATGATATGATTCTTATTTTTTAATTTGCTTATGTGGTGTGTCACATCAATTAATTTGCATATGTTGAACCATCCCTGTGCCTTTGGGATGAAGTCTACTTGATCATGGTGTATAATCTTTTCAATATTCGGCTCACTATTATGTTATTTAAGATTTTTGCATCTGTGTTCATGAGAGATATTGGTCTGTAGTTTGCTTTTTTTGTGTTATTTTTACCAGGTTTTGGTATCAGAATAATATTGACCTCATAAAATGTGTTAGGAAATATTGTCTCGTCTGATTTTTTGGAAGAGTTTGAGGAGAATAGATATTAAATCTTTGAATGTTTGGTAGAATTCACTGATGAAGCCATCAGGTCCTGGACTTTTACTTTTTGGTAGGTTTTTGATGATTGTTTCAACTTCCTACTGCTGAAAGGTGTATTTAGATTTTCCAGTTCTTCTTGATTAAGTCTAGGAAGGTTGTATTTTTTTGAGTACTTGTCCATTTTTTCAAGGTTATTGAATTTAGTGTTATATACTTTTTCGTAGTACTCTTGTATGATCCTTTGTATTTCTGCGATGTCAGTTGTAATTTCCCCTCTTTCTTTCCTGATTTTGTTTATTTGTGTCCTTTCTCTTTTTTCTTTAGTGAGTCTAGCCAGGGGTTTGTCCATTTTATTAACCTTTTCAAAGAACCAGCTCTTTGTTGCATTTATTTTTTCTATTGCTTTTTTATTTTCAATTTCATTGATTTCTGCTCTAATTTTGACAATTTTTTTCCTTCTACTGACTTTAGCCACATTTGTTCTTTTTCTAGTTTTTTAAGATGAAGCGTTAGGTTGTTTATTGGTGCTCATTCTTATTTTTGGAGATAAACCTGTAAAGATATGTACTTTCCTCTTATGACAGCTTTTACTGTGTCTCAAAAGTTTTGATATGTTGTATTATCATTATCATTCATTTCTATGTATCTCTTGATCTCTCTTTTTAATTCTTCTCTGACACAGTTATTCTTCAGTAGCATGTTGTTCAATCTTCATGTACTTGTGGATCTTCCTGATTTCTTTTTGCATTTGATCTCCAGTTTCAAAGCATTATGATCAGAGACTATGGCTGGTATGATTTCAACTCTCTTATATTTGTTAAGGCTATCTCTGTGTCCCAGTATGTGGTCGATTCCTGAGAATGTTCCATGTACACTAAAGAAGACTGTATAAACAGCTGTTTCGAAATGGAAGGCTCTGTAAATGTCAATTATGTCCAAAATGTGTCGTTTAAGGATGTTATTTCCTTATTGATTTTTTGTTTGGATTCTCTGCCTATATCCGACAGTGGGGTGTTTAGGTCCCCTACTACGATAGCACTTTGATCTGTTTCTCCCTTCAGTTCTGTTAGTAATTTCTTTACATATTTCTCTGTGATTTAAGTCATATATTTCTATGTTTGTAGGCTTATTTTCTGGAGATTTTCCTCTTTCTTTCTGAGATGTCTTATCATCTTGATTGTTCATAGTGTTTAATGGACTATTTCTGTGCCTGGGCATTAATGGAAGTGTATTCTTTTGTTTTTCCAGAAAGATTTATTATATAAAGGTCTCTCTTTAGCCTGTTGCAAAGAAAGCACTTTTCTTTTGATTTCCATTAGGTGGCGTCTAAACTTCTTGGATCCCTGCTTTATATAAAGCCTAAATGTCTTTTTAATTTTGTTGTAGATATTTAATCACACTTGCTACTCTTAGTTTCAGTCCTTGTCAATGTTAGCAACAGTTTCAGTAGTGTTTGCTCAGATTCTCCTGGGGCTCCGCAGTGAAACATCTCAGAGGGTGTAGGGGGAGGTGTCCTCTGATTTGGGGATTGGTGGCTGCAGCTCAGCCTTGGTTTTGAAACTGGGGCCAGTAAAAATCAACTTTTGTTTCACTGCAGTCCCATCCCACTTCTCTGATTTCTGCCCTGATGACTGGGCCCTGCTGTTGGCTGCTAGAAGTTCTGGCACTTCAAGGCAGGCTGATCAGGAAAGTCGCTGCACCTTCACAACTTCCCTCCTCCTTCAGGGAGCTCTGGCGGCTGTGATAAGCAGCTTCTTTATTTCTCCCAGATCACTGCCAGACATCTAGGGTTCTGACCTGTGATAACTGTTATGCACAGATCCCACACTCAGACATGCTGGTGTGCAGTTTGGGTGTTTTTTTTGTTGATTTTTAGAGGTTCAGTTGATTGTTGCGTCAAGGGGAGAGATCTGGGGACGTCTCTCACTCTGCCATGTTTCCCCACACCTTGATATGAAACTGGATCACTTATTTCTGGTTTTCATCTGACATTTCCTGAAGGGATGTTGCAAAGATGAGGACCAGATGCCTACATTTTAAACAAGTTCCTATCACTACTTTACTGCACCTTGTTCTGATTCTTATTCTTTGGGATGCTTCTTTCCTCAAAGCAATAGTCCCAGAACCAGCATTGCCAGCTCCCCTGGAACTTGTTAGAAATGCCCATCATGGTTTTGATTTGCATTTTCCTAATAGCTAGTGAAGTTGAGCATTTGTTCATATGTCTGTTGGCCCTTTGTATCTCTTCTTGAGAGAAGTGTCTATTAGGTCTTCTGATTATTTTTTAATAGGTTGTTAGTTTTTTGCTGTTGAGTTGTGTGATTTTTATGTATTTTACATACTAGCCCCTTATCATATGTATTCTTATTCAATAGCTTATACTCTTCATCACCAAACTACACTAACTTGCATGAAGAAACTCATTGAATAAAAGTTTTAGGTGCTAGCATAAAAGAGAAAGATTTTTTCCATCATGTTATATGCAACAATAGTTTAATTCAAATTAATCCCTGCCTTGTAGTAGTAAATACATAAAGCTAAAGTTCTGCTTTAAAACATTTACTTGCACTTTAAACCTACATATATATAAACTATATATGTAAATATAAGGTAAGAACTGCGGCTTTTGGTAAGATATTGTATTGCAAGTCATGACAGAAAACCTGCTGGAAGCTGAAAATTTGAAATTGGTTTTCTAAAAGAGTGAAGTGTAAGTTATTACATTGCAATTTAGCAGTATACAAAAATGATACAAAAGTGCTATTGTTCTTCATGCTGATCAAAATTTAGACAAATTAATAATAAATTTATACATATCAGAATTTCTATTACAATTTTTTTAATGATGTACTTGTTTCAAAAGTGTAAGATATAATTTATTATGCTACAAATTCAAATAATGTTCAAAAAAAGCACCCTTAAATTAGATATTTTATACAGAAAAGAATACAGCCTGGAACCCAAGCTTTACTTCAATTTTCAACACTTTTCATGAGTGTTTTCTTTATTTATATAATTTATTGTGCATTTGTTATGCCAAATTTAAAAGTGTAAAATAAACAAGTACAGTATACAAAAAGCCACCCTATAGTTGGAACATTAAAAATGATAAAATTTAAAGTGCTGTTTATTTATTTATTTGTTAAAATATAACTTACTAAAAGATAAAATTATAACTCTAATGAAAATACAAATAAACACATGCAAAAAAATATTATTAAACTCACTAAATAATGAGCATTCCAGCAACATGTTAAAATTATTCTAAAGAATGTTCAAGCTAGGTGGTTATAGCCTTTGTTGTAAGATTTTTGAGTTAATAACAAAACCGATTAGTGTCCAACAGGTAGAGAAGGCATAATCTTTGGAGGTTATGTGTTCCATTGGATAGAAATCATTTGCTTCTCTATTGAACAAAAATATTTTGTCTTTCCACTGCTACCATACATACAAATGCCCCTAGTAGTAAGGTAAGTCCAGTATGCACTGAAAAAATATTCTAGTAATATCTCTTGCTTGTATTTATAGTTTTTTAACTTTATACATTACATTTTATTGTTTTATATATGAACTGTTTACTTATATATGATAAAATGTATGTATTGAGGATATTTTATAGTTTATATTTATATAATTAAAGTATACCATGTTGCACATATTGAAAATGTAAAATTAAGCAAATTTTGAGAAACAAGATAATGAACATGTCTGTTAGACCTAAGCTTCTTATTTCTCCTTTGTAATCATCATTCATGCCCCTCAGTGGTGAAGCACTGATAAATATATATTTGCATATGGATGTCTAATTGTTTCAGCATCATTTATCCAAAATATTATCTTCATGCCATGAAATGTCTTTGAACTTTTGTTGTAAATCAATGTCCATATATGTATGAATCTCTTTCTTGTCTCTCTATGCTATTCCTTAAGTCTATATGTCTGTTATTACACACTACTGCTACACTATCTTGGCAACTATAACTGTATGTCTTGAAACAAGGTGGTGTAAGTTATCTGTTTTTAATCACTTTCAAAGTGATTTGGCATTTTAGGTCCTTTGCATGTAAATCTTAGAATCAGCTTGTCAATTTCTAAAAAGGAAAACAGCTAGAATTTTCATTGAGATTGCTATAGATTGAATTAAGAAGTTAGATATCTGAAAAATATTGTCATAACCTGTGAAATCCATTTATTTAAATTGTATTTAATTTCTCTCAGCAATATTTTGTAGTTTTTAGTATACAGATGTTTTACATGTTTTTCATATTTATCCTTAAGTACTATATGTTTTGAAACTATCATAAATGTTATTGTTGTTTTAAATGTTTTTTCTCTTATTTGTTACTGCCAGGTAGTTTTAAATGAAAGTTTATTTAAATGATATAATGAATCTCATAACCAAATATATATGTATATATTGTTTTCTAAATTTGGGAGACTGGCTCTGCTATCATATGCTAATTTATAATTGCACTCAATAACACTCGGCTTCCTCTCAAGGTTAATAGATCAAAATATAAGTCATGTTTCAGTTTATTTAATGATATAACACTCTCATGTTACATGTACTTTTAGAAGGCTGGAGTAATAAAAGTATATAAACATCAGCTCATAGGCACATATATAACTAATGTGAAAATTATCTACAGATTGATCTAACCAATTTTTAATTCTCTGTTGATAGTGTCATTCTTTCTTCTCTTGAAATTCTCTATCTCTAATACTTATGATTGACTTTTGGTTCAATTCCTCCTCTTTTTTTGTGCGTAGCCTACTTTCTAATATGGTATTAATGCTATGCTCTTTTAAGACACTTTTAAAGCATTCTATATTTCACTAAGATTAAAAATGCAAATGCACAAGGGTTCTCTTTTCTCTACATCCTTGCCAACACATGTTATTTTTTGACTTTTTGGTAATAGCAATTCTGACGGATGTGAGGTGTTATATCATTGTGGTTTTCATTTGCATTTTACAGATGATTAGTGATGTTGAGCATCTTTTTATGTCTGTTGGCCATCTGAATGTCTTCTTTGGAGGAACGTCCTCTGCCCACTTTTCAATTAGATTATTTTTTTTGTTTTTGAGTTGTATGAGTTTATTTCATATTTTAGATATCAGCTCCTTGTCAGATATATTATGTACAAATATATTCTCCCATTCAGTAGATTTCCTTTTGTTTTGTTGAAGATTTCCTTCACTGTGCAGAGGCACTGGTGTGCTATGGGTGGGGCTGCACTGTCCCAGCCCCTATGAAAAACAATATGGAAATTCCTTAAAAACTAAAAATAGATATACCATATGACCCAGAAATTTGACATTGGGATATTTATCCAAAGAAAATAAAAACACTAATTCAAAAAGATATATATGCACCCTCATGTTCATTACATTATTTACAATAGCCAAGCTATGGAAGAAAACTATGTGTCCATAGATAGATAAATGGACAAAGAAGATGTGGTATATTATACACACACACACACACACACACACACACACACACATAAAAAAATGGAATATTAACAACAATAAAAAAATGAAATCTTGCCATTTGTGACATGAATGAATCTAGAAGGTATCATGCTAAGTGGAATAAGTCAGACAAAGAAAGACAAATACCATATGGTTTTGTTTATATGTGAAATCTAAAAACAAATAAACTAAACAAAACAAAAACAGACTCATAGAAAGAGAGACAAGAGGGATGGTTGCCAGAAGAGAGGGTGTGGGTGGATGAGTAAATAATATAGTCAATAATATTGTGTTAAGTTTACAGGATGACAGGTGATTATTACAATTATTGGGTGATTGCATTGTAATGTATAAAAAATATTAAATCTCTATATTGTACACCTGAAACTAAGGTAACCAATATGATTATATACCAACTACACTTAAATAAAAAAAAATAAATTTAAAAATACGCAAACTTATATCCAAAAGAAACAAAGGCGGGGACTTGAACAAGTATTTGTACACTCGTGTTCATAGCAGCATTATTCATAATAGCTAAAGAGTAGAAGCAATTCATTCATCTGTCTATTAACAGATAAATGAATAAACATAATGTGCTATATACATATGAAATAATATATTCAGCTTTAAAAGGAAATTGTGACACAGGCTACACTATGGATGAAACTCGAAGATATTATATTAAGTGAAATAAGCTAGTCATGAAAGGACAACTATTGCATTATTCCACTTACATGAGTTACTTAGAGTAGTCAATTTATAGAGACAGAAAGGAGAATGTTGGTTACTAGGAGCTGGGGGTAGGGAAGAATAGGTTAATGTTTAACAGTTGGCAAAGTTTTAGTTGGAGAGAGAGAAAAGTATTGGAAATGGATGGAGGTGATTGTTGCACAAAAATGCGAATACATTTAATGTCACAGGATTATACACTTAAAATGGTTAAAAAAGTAAATTTTTTATTATGCAGATTTTACCAGAATAAAAAATGCAAACTCAGCACAGAGATAAAATGCATTTTATAAAGTTTGATGATGATAGTCTACATGTTTGCAGATATTTAGAATTTCAAAGCTTCTATTTTGAATAAGATGATCTAAAACTTCCCAAAGTGAAATATAAGAAAGCTATAAGCAGTCCCCATTTTCAATAAGTTTTGTTAGGAAAAATTAATAAAACTGGACAATTTTGTTTATCATTTTTACTTTTTTTTATTTCTAGTAATAAAAGTATGAAAATACATTAATTAGACCAACAATACATTGTCATATAATATAAGTAACACATGAAAGAAAACAAAAACATTAATACGATGAATTTCAAATAATGCTGACCTCATTTCCTTATCTGTTAGCATTTTTTTTCTAATAGGATTTCAGTGCTTCGAATAAATCATCTAACCTTCTGGTTATATTTATACTTTAATGGGATGGATTACAAACTTGAGATAATAACACAGATTTTTACAAAATGAAGATATTTCTTCTGGGGCCATTATTTTTAAGTTGTTTCTAAACTACCCAAGAGGCAGCTGTTTCTCCATAAATCATGTCATCTACCTCTACAGGATTAAAAAAAAAAAATGTGTTAAGTGTGCAATGTTTAATTTATTTAGCTAACATTGTAGCTAAATAATAAAGCTTTACTCTTCATTCTGAAGCATAAACAAAAAATTACAAGAAGATCTTAATATTTCTTTTCTTTGAATGAAACATAAAGTGAAATACCCTTTGAGAGAAAATGTGTGGGAAAAAGAGAAACACTGAGGAATCTTTTCCAAAGCATCTTCACAGCTTCTCTTTAGATAGATCTATCTGTGGTCAAGCTCCCATGGCTTCCATAAACATAGGTGGCTGAGATTCCTGACTGCAGAGCAGAGATTCTCAGTGGACCCAGTCCCCTTCTAGTGCCTTTGTATCAGTATAAAAGTTCTATAAACTCTAGTTAGCTATTTTAACTCAAAATCACAATAACAAAATATTTCATCCTAGGTGAAGAAATTCTTTTTGTTGAAGCAAGAAAAATTAATTACCCTTTCTGCTATTGTAACTAAGCATCAGAATTATTTTATTTTATGTTAATCTAATTAAAATTATGGACATCATTTAACACATATCTTCAATACAAATTTAGAATCATGAATAAGGAATTTAATTTGCTGAAGTGTTTAAGTTGACTAGAAATATCAATATGTCATCTTAAATAAAGTATATAAATTGAAGTATATGATATAAAAAACTTTACCCCACATTAACTGCAAGGTCAGAGTTGTATTGAACTTGAGCCTAGCAACTCAGAGGCCTCCTAATACTTATGATGGCTTGATAAGCACATTTGGCAAGCATTGATTTTCCTATCAATATTTGTCAGGCATAGTGAGAATTTCAGCATTCCAATTTTCCCTATGACATTTAGATAAATTACTTAACATCTCTAAAACTCAATATTCTTACTTGTAAAAGAGAAATAATAATAGTACTTAGTTATTCAATTCTTAAAATGTGATGTAAAGTAAATGAATCATAGTGTCTGGCATATAGAAATTTCTCAGTAAATAGTTACCACTATTTTTAATACACGCAAGAAAACCGGGTCATAATAATGATGATATCATTGTTCACCTCATGCTAGGCTGTGGGTAGATACAAAAGATATGTAAGACATTTAACTGTATCTAGAAGACAGTGTTTTCAAGTTAGAGCACTATTAGACTCTGACTTAAACTATTTTATATTCATTTGAAAAAATATATATGGCTATTTTAATATCAGAATTCGTAAATGAGCTTGAGCAAGGAAATAAAAAAGACAGAAAAGTAAAATAAAGCCTTGTGCCATAGGAAAGATTTATTAGGGATCTTTTGGCTCAACTGAGATTTGAAAGGAAAGGAAATTCTAAATATTTAAAGATAGGGTTGACCCTGATGCGTTTGAGAGAAAATATAGAGTCTATCATTGTTCAAAAGAGACTAATCAGTCAAAGTAATTTTTAAGGAAGTGTTTTGAAGAAAGAGAACATGAATGAGAAAGATCAGGTATGTAATTATTATAATATTCTCGGTATGAGATGATAAGCCTTAAGAATGATATTTTGCTGAAGGAGGTAATAGATTGAAGATTCATTTTTTGTTAAGTCTAGACAGGATTTTACATTTTGAACCAGTGCCATGTGGTGCTAAGGTTAATATCCCAAATATATCTGCACTTTTATTCTCAATCAAAACACTTTATTCACATAACTGATGACTATCTGCACTTGATTTAATGCTGAAATGCCGAACTGGGACTTAAGAAAAATAACTTAATGTCAGAGTTGCATGAGGCTTGAATTGAAAATAATGATCCAATTCAACTCATTATTTAAATAAGAAAAATGAAGACAAAAAATATGCAATTACATGAACATTTGCTTCTCTTTTAAGAATCAAAAACTGTAAGTTGCTGATGGAAGGGCAGTAAATTATCTGGTACCACAAACACAGGTAAAAGTCCACTGTTTCAGAGGGATAGGTAGGAAAAAACACATCAGGCTTTAGAAAAGCTCAAGAAACCCCACATTACCTTCCCTTTCTCTGCCGCTGTGATCAGGCAAAGGATCACTGCTTCTGAGGATAAGTGTGGCAGCAAAACATTTCTTTGTTAGCAGATGAACAAGAAATATTTGGGGGCCCAGAACCCTGAACTAATAAATGCAGAGATATACTGCTGTCATGGAAGGCAAGAAAACCTTCAGCCAGTGGTCTCAGGCAAAATTATATTACTTCTAATGAAGTAAAAGTAAAATTGTTTGCCCCTATGTGTGAGATGGGAAATGTAATAATACAAAGCAGAGGTTTGTTACCACTGTGAAAGGTGGAGAGTCAAGAAAATATTTCTTATAAAAACCTAATACAGATAAAAGGCATAGTTTGACTCCCATTAGAGTGAGAAGTAGTGATGAGAATACCCAACCTTTGAGTCTGACTCTGAGGCTGGCTCATGAGTGCCATGAATCATCCTCCTGCTTCCGACATGAATATTGTGCTTGGTCACAAGCAATGGAGCTCGATGGCTATGCGAGTAGCAAGAATATGAAGAGAGATCTACTCTGTAAAACAGGTTGCAGAGATTTCTGAAAGCTAATGGTGCAATGAGAGCACTGACATAAATCCTTCAGACCGCACGGTAGGTACAAAATAGTAGCGGCCTATTTTTGAAGGAATTTTAATAATAAGTTTCACCGAAGATTATAGTAACTGCAGCAAAAAACAACCCAGGTAAAAATATATTAACTCAAACCTTACCCCTGTACACCATCAGGAAACTAATAATATCAAAGAAAAATAAAACTATAGGAATAAATAATTATCTTGTAATCTATTATTGTATACATAATCTTTGCATTCCTTTAGAAATTTGGAGACACATAAAAGCAAGCAAAAATAAAACAAAACAGAAATCAGAAACATGGAGGATTGAAGGGTCCCCTTGAAGATATAACAAGTCAAGCAACTGTAACTCAAAAAAGGATGCCTGGCTGAATGTACAAACACTTTTGAGAGATCTACATATCAAAATATTTGAAGAGGGGTGAACTGGGTGAACAGGGGAAGAGGAAAGGGAGAAGAGCAGAGAAAAGTTCTATGGATGCAGCCTAGAACTCACCTCAAATTGTCAGAAAAAGGAGGAATTGGGCTATAAGTGCACTTTCTACAGCCCCAAGAATTTCTGCTTAATTGATCAGCACATACTGAGGCTGAATCCAGTAATTGCAACAGAGACTAAACACAGAAGGACAACATCTGTGTTCTAGGAGCTGCTATTGCCAGGCAGAGAAAAAAACCATGAAGCCAGACGGCCCCCTTTCCTAATACTTCCAGAACTCCCCTCCCTCTCTGCACACTCCAAGAACTAGCAGCAGGCCCCAGGAAAAACTGTAGCAGTGAGTGCTGTGTTACAAAGCAGAAAATCTAAAGTCCTTAGAACTGGAGAGACATCTCCTGAGCAGCAGACACACATTACGACTAATCCCAGCCCCAGAAACACAGAGGTGAAGTAGCTAAGGTTTAGCAGTTACCATTCCTGGGAAGAGAATAAAGCCTCTCCCAGCTCGTCTTACCCCCACATATTAAGGCTGACCCCTGCAGAGGCACCTGGGACACCTCAGGTAGCACAACGTTGCATCTAGCTGCTGGGGCAGCACTGGGACTTCCCAGACTTACCAACCACATTCTCCCACAGGGGTTGTTGCTCTAAGACTGAGGTGACCTGCTCATAGAGGAGAGGCCCACCTCTCCAGGGAATACATTTTCCACTGTCCAACAGAGATCTAAGAAGCCAGAGCAATGCAAGAGAAAATAAAACACTTGTGCATCCATGCCACCTGCTGAAAAACAAAAGAAAAACTTCTTGTCAATCTGTTAAATAGAGGTATCACTCTTTTTAAAAAATTAATTTCAGTAAATGCCTAAACAGAGAAATAAGTTATCAAATAAAAAAATTACCAAAGTTACAAGGCAGCTTAGGAAGAAAATAAAAAGTCTCCAGAAAATAAACTTAAAGACATGGAAATACGTCATTTGTTTGTGTGTTTATATTTTTATTTTTATTTATTTTTTTGAAATATGTGATTTAAATAAAAGCTAATTTAAGATTGCACTTCTGAAAAAACAATGAAATGCAAGAAAACTCAGGCAGTTTAATGAACTCAGAAATAAAATCAACAAACAAAAGAAATATGCCGAAAAGATTGAAACTTTAAACAAGAACCAAATAGAAATTCTGGAGCTGAAGAACTCCCTAAAGAGATGAAGAATAACGAGCTTAAGAAATAGAGCTGACCAGGTGGAAGAAAGAATTAGTGATAAAAAAGACATAAATCTGGAAATGATGCAGATAGAAGAAGAGAAAAACTTGAGAGTGAATATATATACATATACATTATATACAAGAGCTATCTGACACCATCAAAAAAAGCAATATAAGAATAATGGGTCTACCAGAAGACGAGAGGGAGATGGAAACGGAATCTATTCAAACAAACAGTCGAGAATTTCCCAAAACTATGAAAAGAACTGGATCCTTGATTCCAAAAACCAAACAGAACACCTAATTATCTCAATCCAAAAAGGCTTTTTCCAAGGCACATTATATTAAACCTGTCAAAAATTAATGACAAATAAAGAATTTTCAAGGCAGCAAGGGAAAAGAAGATGGTAACCTATAAAAAGAAATCCCTTAATACTATCATTAGATTTTTTAGCAGAAACTTTACAAGCTAGGAGAGAGTAGAATGAAACTTTCAAACTATTGAAAGAGAAACATTACCAGCCAAGTATAACATATTCAGCAAAGTTATCCTTCAGATATAAAGACAAAATAAAGAGCTTTCCAGACATATAGAAGCTGAAGGAATTTTTTACCATAAGTCCTCTATTACAAGAAATACTGAAGGTAGTTATTCTACAGACCTGAAATAAAAAAGTAAAAGGAAAAAACTATGAGTCAGAAGACTAAAAAGCAAACAAGCCGGAAGTAGCAACCCTTATTCAGAGTAGGGCTCTATACACTTAAATATAACAAAGTTAAAGGAGATTGAAAAAGAGGCAATACTTCCTAACTCATTTTATGTGGCTATCATTACCCAGATACCAACACCTGGTAAAGATAATATAAAGAAAGAAAACTATAGACCAATAATTCTGATGAATAGAGATGCAAAAGTCTTAAACAAAATATTAGCAAATCGAATATAACAATGCATGAAAAAGATCATACAATACGATCAAGTGGGGTTTATTCTAGGGACAGAAGTATAGTTCCACATACATGAATTGATTAATGTGATACACCACTTAAACAAAATAAAGGGTAAATATTATATGTTCATATCAATAGATTCAGAAAAAGCATTTGACAAGGTACAGCACCCATATAAGTAAGACAGTTAATAAAATGGATGTAGAAGAAAGTACCTCAACATAATAAAGGCCGTATAATGACAAACCCTCATCTCATATTTAATGGTGAAAAACTAAAAACCTTCCCTCTAAGATCAGAAACAAGACAAGGCTGTTCTCTATCATCATGCCTATTCAATATAGTGTTAGAATCCTAGGAGGAGCAATCAGGAAAGAGAAAGAAATAAGAGGCATACAAATTGTGAATGAAGAAGTCATATTGTCACTTTTGGCAGATGACATGATTCTCTATACAGAAAATCTTAAAGACTCTACCAAAAAAAAAAACAAACAAAAAAAAACAATAAAACAAAAATCTATTAGAAACAATAAATGAATACAGTAAAGTTTCAAGATACAAAATCAACATACAAAAATCTGTTTTCCTATGTACTAACAATGAATTTTCAGAAAAAGAAATGGAAAAAAATTTCTTTTGCAATTGCAACAAAAAAGAATAAAATACCTTGTAATAAACTTAACAAAGAATATGAAAGACTATAAACTGAGAACTATAAGACAATATTAAAAGAAATTGAAAAAGACACAAAATTTTAAAGATATTCTATGTTCATAGATTAAAAGAATCAACATAGTTAAAATGGTCATTTACCTAAAGCAACATACAGATTTCATACAACCCTCATCAACATTCCGATGGAAGTTTTTAAAGAAATAGAACAAAAAATCATCAGATTTGTATAAAAATATAAAAGATCACAAATTGCCAAAGTAATTCTGAGGTAAAAAGCAAAGACAGAGGTATCACAAAATATATTATAAAATGCCTTCGAATTATATTGCAAAATGACAATAACCAAAACAACGTGTTATTGGCAGAAAAACCGACACACAGACCAATGAAACAGAATTAAGAGCCAAGAAATATTTTGAAAAAGGAGCCAAAAACATACAATGAAGAAAACCTCTTCAATAAATGGTGATGGAAAAATTGGAAAGCCACATGCAGAAGAATAAAACTAGACTGCTATCTGTTACCATACACCAAAATTAGCTCTAAATGAATTGAATATATAATTATAGGACCTGAAACACTAAATTGCATAGAAGAAAACATATGTACTAAAATCACAGACCTTAGATTTAGAGAAGATTTTATGAATTTGACCTCAAAGTCAAGGGAAGTAAAAGTAAAAATAAATAAATAAACAAATAAAAAATAATTTTAAAAAAAGCTTCTGCACAGCAAAAGAAACAATCAACAAAACAAAGAGGCAACCAACTCAATGATTTAAGGAATTTGCAAACAACACCTCTGATAAGGGGCTAATATCCAAAATATATAAAGAATGTATATAACTCAAGAACAACAACAACAATAACAACAACAAAAAACAATTCAGTTAAAAAATGAGTAGAGGATCTAACAGACATTTTTCCCAAGAAGAATTACAAACAACCAACGGATATATAAAAAGATGCTCAACTTCACTAGTTATAAGAAAAATGCAAATCAAAACCACAGTGAAATACCACTTCATACCTGTGAGAATGGCTATCATCAACAAGCCAAACAACAATAAGTGTTGGAGAGGTTGTGGGAAAAAAAATTACCATATGACCCAGAAATCTCTCTTTGGTGTATCTGTCTCCCCAAATTGAAAATATTTATCTGTAAAGATATATGTGCCTGATGTCCACTGCAGAATTATTCATGGTGGCCAAGACATGAAAACAACTGAAGATAGATGATTAGACAAAGAAGATATAGTACATATATACAATGAAATATTACTCAACCAAAATAAGAGATGAAATATTGCCATTTGTGACAGTATGGATCTTTAGATAATCATGCTAAGCAAAATAAGTCAAACAGAAAAAGTTGTGAACCATATGATATCGCTTGAATGTAAGATACAACACTGAAAGCAACAAATGACCAAAACAAACAGAGACTCATGGACAAGAACAACAGTTTAGTGGTTACCAGAAGAAAGGGGAGGAGGTAAAAAGGGTAAAGGGGGTCAAATATATAATAACAGAAGAAGATATGACTTTGGGTGGCAAACACACAATGCAAAATATACAAATGATGTATTATAGAATTATATATTTGAAACTTATATAAATGTGTTAACCAATGTCAACCCAATAAATTTAATATAAATAAATAAAACAAAATATACACTATCCGCAGATTAAGAAACCAACCAAATCACGATCAGTGATAACCCAGATATTGGAGCTCACATGCAAATATTTTAATATATAATCACTTAAACTTTAAAGGATCTAGTGAAAAAAATTAGACACCATAAAATGGATATTTCAGGGAATTTCCCTAGAGATAGATAGATAGATAGATAGATAGATAGATAGATAGAGAGATAGATAAATAAATAAATGGTAAAAGTTAAAAATGAATAAAAACCTAACAGCCAACATAAAGAATTATACAGGAAACTCAGCAAACTAGTAAAAGTTGAGGAAAGAATTAATAAATTATATAATAGGTCAATACAAATTATTGAAACTGAAGGATGAAAGGCAAAAGCAGAATAAAACAAAAAACAAAAACAAAACAAAAAACCTCACATAATTCATGAATTGAGTAATAACATAAAGTGGACTAAAATACATGTTTTGAAATCCCCAAAGATGAAGACAGAAGGTATGGGACAGAAAATACTTACACACACACATTTTTAAGTGATGACAGAATTTTGAACATTCTTGAAAGTTAACAAATCTTAAACCTAATTAACTCAGGGAACTCCCAAGAACAATTAGTACAAAAATTAAACACATTGAGAATAATCATAGTTATCCGTTAAAAACTAAAGATAACACAAAACTTTTAAATTTATCCACAAAGAGAAAAAAATGTTACCTTGCTGGAAACAAAAATGAACATAACAATGATCTGTGTGTCAGCTACTGTGCAAGCCAAATAAGTCAAAAGCCATTGGTATAAAATCTTGAAAGAAATGAAAGAGAATGTCAACCCAGGATTTTAGAAACCTTAAATATAAAGCCGAAACATAACAACAAAATAGCAATTTTCAGAGAAGTAAATGGTGAACAAGTTCATTGCCTACAAGTTTACACTAAAATAAACGTTAAAAAATTTCTTAAGGCAAAAGGAGTAGGAAAATAATTCTAAATTGAAATTACATAGACAATACAACAAAGAAACATGTTGGAGTGAAAGATGTCCTCAGATCTTTCCCCCTTGAAAAAGCAATTAACTGAACATCAAAAACTGAACAAAAAACACCCAAACTGCATGCCAGCATGTCTGAGTGTGGGATCTGCACATAAGAGTTTACCTCAGGGCAGAACCCTGAGTGTCAGGCAATGGACTCAGAGAAATAAAGAAGCTACCTCTCATAGCCACCAGAACTCCTTGCAGGAGGAGGGGGAAGGGTGAAGGTGCAGCGACTTTCCTGATCAGCCTGCCTTGAAGTGCCAGAACTTCTAGCAGCCAACAGCAGGGCCCAGTCATCAGGGCAGAAAGCAGAGAAGTGGGATGGGACTGCAGTGAAACAAAAGTTGATTTTTACTGGCCCCAGTTTCAAAACCAAGGCTGAGCTGCAGCCACCAATCCCCAAATCAGAGGACACCTCCCCCTATACCCTCTGAGATGTTTCACTGCGGAGCCCCAGGGGAATCTGAGCAAACACTACTGAAACTGTTGCTAACATTGACAAGGACTGAAACTAAGAGTAGCAAGTGTGATTAAATATCTACAAGAAAATTTTAAAAAGACATTTAGGCTTTTTATAAAGCAGGAATCCAAGAGGCTTAGACACCACCTAATGGAAATCAAAAGAAAAGTGCCTTCTTTGCAACAGGCTAAAGAGGTACCTTTATATTAATAAATCTTTTTTTCTGGAAAAACAAAAGAATATACTTCCATTAATGCCCAGGCACAGAAATAGTCCATTAAACACCATGAACATCCAAAGTGACAAGACATCTCAGAAAGAGAGAGAAAAATCTCCAGAAAATAAACTTACAGACATAGATGAACACAGATTTAAATATCCTAAATAAGATATTAGCAAACCAAATACAGAAACATATTGAAAAGATTATACATCACGATCAAGTAGACTTCATCCCAGGGGCACAGGGATGGTTCAACATATACAAATCAATTAATTTGATATACCACATAAGTAAATTAAAAAATAAGAATCTTATAATCATATCAATAGATGCAAAAAAAGCCTTTGACAAGATACAGCATCCATTTATGATCAAAACTTAACAAAATAGGAATGGAAGGAAAGTACCTTAACATAATAAAGGCCATATATGACAAGCCCTCAATCAACATTATACTTAATGGTGAAAAACTAAAACCTTCTCTCTAAGATCAAGAACAAGGCAAGGCTGTCCTCTATCAACACTATTATTCAATATAACATTGGAGGTCCTAGCAAGTGCAATCAGGTAAGAGAAAGATATAATAGTAGGAAACAAAGAAATCAAACTGCCACTATTTGTGGATGACATGGCACCCTATATAGAAAACCCTAAAGACTCCACAAGAACACTACTAGAAACAGTAATTAAATACAGTAAAGTATTTAAATACAAAATCAAGGTTCAAAAATGTATAGCATTCCTATACTCTAAAAATGAAACGTCAGAAAATAAAGTAGAAAAAATATTTTTTTTTTGTAATTGTAACAAAAAAAAAAAAATACCTATGAATAAATTTAACAAAACATGTGAAGGACCTATATAATTAAAACTACAAGACTCTATTAAAAAAAATCGAAGCCGATACAAAGAAATGGAAAGATATTCTGTGTTGTTGGACTGGGAGAATCAATATAGTCAAAATAACTATATTACCTAAAGCATTATACAGATTTAATGCAATCCCCATCAAAATCCCATTGACATTTTTTAAGGAAATAGGACAGAAAATCATCAGATTTGTATAGAAGCATAAAATACCCCAAATTGCCAAAGCCATCCTGAGAAAAAAGAACAAGGCTAGAGGCATCACTCTGTCTGACTTCAAATGATACCACAAAGTGACAGTAATCAAAACATCATGGTATTGGCAGAAAAACAGACACACAGACCGGTGGAACAGAATCGAGAGTCCAGAAGTAAACTTACATTTATACAGGCAAAGAGTTTTGACAAAAAAGCCAAAACACACAGAGGAGAAAGGAAAGCCTCTTCAATAAATGGTGCTGGGGAAATCAGAAGGCCACCTGCAAAAGAATAAAACTAAACTGTTGTCTATCTCCACACACCAAAATTAACTCAAAATGGATTAAGGACCTGAATATAAGACCTGAAACAATAAAATGCATAGAAGAAAACATAGAAACTAAACTCAAGAACCTTAGACTTAAGAGGATTTTATGAATTTGATCTCAAAATCAAGGGATATAAAAGCAAAAATAAACGAATGGGACTACATGAAGCTAAAAAGCTTCTGATCAGCAAAAGATATTGTCAAAACAAGATAAAGAGAGAACCATCTGTATGGGAAAATATATTTGCAAGCACACCTCCAAGAAAGGCTTAATATCTAAAATATACAAAGAACTCATACAACTCAATAACAACAAAAAAACAAATGATCCAATCAAAAAATGGGCAGAGGACTTGAATAAACATTTCTCCCTAGAGGACACACCAATGGCCTACAAATATTTGAAAAGATGCTCAACAACATCGCTAGCTATTAGGGAAATGCAAATCAAAACCATAATAAGATATTATCTCACACCTGTTAGAATAGTTAAAATCAACAGAACAAGTAATATCAAATGTTGGAGAGGATGCAGAGAAAAAGGAGCCCTTATACACTGCTGATGGGACTGCAGTTTGGTACAGCCACTATGGAAAACAGTCTTAAGTTTCCTCAAAAAAACTAAGAATTGATCTACCATATGATCCAGCAACCCCTCTACTGGGTATTTACTCCAAAGGCTTGAAAACCCATATCCGAAAAGATATTTCCATACCAATGTTCATAGCAGCATTATTCACAGTGGCCAGGACATGGAAGCAAATGAAGTGTCAAACAAGAGATAATTGGCTAAAGAAGCTGTGGCACATATATACAATGGAACATTACCCAGCCATAAGACCAGATGAAATACTGCCATTTGAGATAACATAGATTGACCTCGAGATAATCATGCTAAGCAAAATAAGCAAACTGAAAAAGTTGAAAATCACATGATATCACTTATATGTGGGATATAAACCTAAAAGCAACAAATGAACAGGACAAACAGAGATTCAACAGCATGGACAATGGACTAATGGTAACAGAGGGTAGGGTCAGGGGAAGAGAGAAGAGGTAGACAGAGTTAAGTGGATCAAATATAGGGGGGTTTAAGGAGAATGAAGTGGGTAAAGGGGATCAAATGTATGGTAGCTGAAGGAAACTGGACTCTGGGTGGTAATCACACAATAGATTATATAGATGTCAAATTATAATGTTCACCCAAGAATTTACAATTGTATTAACCAATGTTACCCCAATAAACTTAAAAATAAATAAGTAAATAAGTAAACAAACAAACAAACAAATAAATAAATAAATAAATAAAAAGAAATTATATGAAGAAATAAAGTACACAAGAATGGATAAAAATAATAATTAATAACCCAATTCTCTTTTAATGTTCTAAATATAATTGATTGCCTAAATAAAAATACTATCTTTATATTATATTGTGGAGATTATAATATTTGAGAGTATAATATAAGACAAAAATAGGAGAGGATATGCATGGAAGAATTAGAAATTACCCTTCAAAGACTTTTGCACTATATATGTGTTGGAACAACATAAATTTTAAGTCACTATCACATGTAAAGTATCAATTAAAATTCTTTGAGGAACCAGAATTTTTTTTAATTGGTAAATTGTACACTTGAAACCTATATAATTTTATTAATCAATGTCACCTCAATAAATTTAATTAAAAAATAATAATTTTTACATACAATTGGTTTTTTCTTAAGAAGTTTTTAACTTTTTCACAGGTAGTGAGATGATTTCTTAAATATCAATATTTTGAGATTTCATGACAATAATCAATTAATTTCTTTTAGTCTAAATATCATTTTAATAATAAATATTAAAATAATTATTTAAAAATCCCATCCCAACATCAGGACAATATGTTAGAAATAATTTAAATTTTCTTTTATTTCATCATGTTATTTTAATTAACTTTACTCTTGCACATAAAATAGATTTGGGGCCATTTAAGGGTTACATAAAGGAGTGTCCAATATGAGCACTCTCAGAAGAACTTTCAAACTAAAGAGTTCCTGAGAATATGTGTCATTAGTTAAACCTCACTACAATTGCCAAAAAGTGAAATGTTAGTTTTTCCTCTGAAATTTAATTCCAGAGAACTTGAAGAAAGTTCTTATATTTTTATTTTTCCCTTCTTCATAGTATTCATGAATATTTAAAACAAATGCAGTACAATCATCAGAGTCAAAATCTAAAATAATTTTCTGAGTTTCTGTGTGCTTGTTTCCTGCTGTATTTTTTTTTTTTTTTTTTTTTGCTAATATGTTTTGTTTTTATTTCACATCACACCAAATTTCTTCACTCTTCAGTTTCCTCATACAATAACTTTCCTAGAATTTTTAACATGCTAAATTCCTTTACATGATCAATTCTCTCATTCCTTAAAGATTCCTCTAGAATTCTTATTTTTCCAAAAGCAAGAAATAGTTGCATTAATCTAGATTCTCCAGAGTAACAGACCAATAGTGTTAGGTACCAAGTCAGACATAAGCGACAGGGGAAAAAAGGAAGAGAGACCCAGCCTAGAGACTTCCCAAAGAATACCCTATTAGTAGTTAGAAAATCCCTGCTGCATCCCCAGAAACAGAGGACAGGAGGGTCATAATCTCAGCTGGTCTAATCCAGCTACAGATGCCTGCACAGAAGGTACTATCCTAATTTGCCCATAAGTTAAGCCTCATTATAATACTATGTTTATGCCTGGAAGTTCATGAATCTAATTATAACAGACTGAATTCTGGGTAAGCACACACGCAGTAGACAAAGTATTATATAGCATCCAAGTGTCAGTCAAAATGACTTCTCTTGCCAATCACCTGAGAAAGCCTTTGTAACCACCCATCACGGCCCTAATATAATTCAGACATTTCCACTTCTGGGTTGTTATAGCTCCCTTCACTGAAATAATTTTCTTCCTTAGAGTATACTCTGTCTTTCTAAAATACACTTTTAATAAATCTTTTCTGAAGCTCGCTGACCTGTGATTGACATAGTAATTCTTCACTACGTCATGAGGAATGAGGAAGAACTGAGGAAAAATGCTAATTACACTTCTGTGCATTATCCCCCACCTCACACTGTTGAAGCAACACTGAAGTTAAAATCACCCCCAACAGTAACAATAGGATATATTATAGATATACAGATATACTTGAGGAGATTTATTATATAATCTGCTGTCTGTAAGCTGGAGAACCAGGAAAATTGGTGATGTAATTCAGTCTGAATTAAGGCCCTGAGAATCAGGAGAGCCAATGGTGTAAGCCTCAGTCTGAATTCAAAAGCCCAAGAACCAGGAGCACAGATGTTGAAGGGCAAGAGAAAAAAGTCAAGCAAAGAGTACATCTCCTCTTCTTCAGCCTTTTTTTCTATTCAGACCCTCAACAAATTATATAATGTCCATGCTCATTGGTGAGGGTGACCTTTTTTACTCAGTCTAGTAATTTAAATGCTAAATTCTTATAGAAAAGTCATTACAAACATACCCAGACATAGTGTTTACCAGTTGTCTGGGAATTTCTTAGCTCACTCAAGATGACATATAAAATTAGCCATCTCAATGTGTATACCAATATAAAAAGTAAAATTCTGGCTAGAACAATAATTTATTCTCTAAGTTACTCTTCTACTATGGTGTCACTTTTAAAGATTATTGGAATTAATTAATGTGAGGCTTCTGCTTCTAACAATAATGGAATAACAGAGACCAGGTTTATTACTGCCCATGATATAACTAAAAAAAACCAAAATATATAAAACAACAGTTTGTAGAACATTGGACATTAGTCAACAAAGCATAGAAATACCAGGGATATGAGCAACAAACCAAGTGAACTCTATAATTACCTTGGCTTACTGCCTGGAGAGAGCTTCCAGACTGTAATGAAGGGTTTTGGAGGGTTTGGCGGCTGATGGAGCTTGGTGCTCTCCCTGAGTTAAAGAGACAAAACTGATAATAGGGTAAGAGGGTAGAGATCAGATAGCAGAGCAATGGAGAGTAGAGAGGTGAACAGAATGAGAACTCTGAAAATCTGCAGAAGAAAAGCCCTTAAGTATTCAACAGAATAGTGACCAACACATACATGTGTGTTGACTAACAGTGGAAGGAAAAGCAAATACCCCAAAGGATTAGAAATACAAAATGATTAGAGAGAACTGTACCAGGTCCTCATGCAGTATTGAGAATAGCACATGTTTTCACCAGCCAGAATGGAATTGTTCACAATCCACAAGACTCATCGTGGTCTTGTTTTAGTAGTGAGAAATTATTTGCCCTAAACAAAAGATTACTTTGTTCACACCTAATAAATTTTTAAAACAAGAACTAAAAAAAATTAAATATTTCCTAAGTAACTTAACTGTCTTATAGAATAGAGCTTAAGAATATTCATGGGGATAAAAATACCCAACACTCAACAAAGTGAAATTCAGTGTCTGAAATTTAATAAACTATTACCAGATTTGCAATGATAAAGAACAATATGGCTCATAATAAGGAAAAAAAAATGAATCCATCGAAACCAATTAAGATGTTACATGGGTTTTAGAAATATGAAACTAGGTCTGTGATGTCTTTAGAACAGGTGCTACAACTGTATTCCAATTGTTCAAAGGCTAAAGTTGAAATATATTAAGTAGAGACAAGAAATATGTATTTAAAAATACACAAATCAAAGTTATAGAGCTGAAAACTACAATGTCAGGGTTGAACAATATAATGGACATTATAGTAAAAAAATAATAAGGATTTAAGTAAATAGCAAGAAAAATGATTTAAAAATTAAATAAAGACAGAGCTGGGGAAAATGAAAAGGAAGATTCAGTTAACTCCAATAAAACTTCAAATTACAAAATATACCTGTAACTACTCTCCTAAGAAAGTAAAGAGAGAGGAAAAGGAAAAAAACATAACGAAACTCTAATCATAAAACACATGAATGATTCTAGACCAAGATACATTAAAATCAAATTGTTGAAAAGACACACTCTTAAAGATAGCCAGAGAAAAATGGCACAGCATCTATAGGATATTAAGAATAAGGATTAGATTTCCTGTTACAAACAGAAGTGAAAAGACAATAAAGAGCATATTAAAAATATTTTTAAATGTCAATTTAGTATTTTATACACCATAAAAATATTTTAAAGTGAAAACAAATGAAGACTATTTCAGGTATACAAAACCTGAAAAAAAATCATCACCATTACTAGAAATATTGAAGAGGTTTTCATGAAGAAGAAAAATAATATCGGGTGAATATATGAATATAAAACAAACAAAAAAATAGTGCAAGACACAGTGCATGTGCATATATGTAAATATATGACTAATTTTCTTATTATTTAATTTTATTTAAAATATAAGAATTTAACAAAAATAAAATCAGCACAACATGCCATTTATAACACATGCAGAGTTAAAGTGTATGGCAACAATAACACAAAGGTTAGGAGGGGTGCAATGGAAAAATATCCTGTTTTAATGTTCTTATATTATATGTGGAATGGTTTAATAATATTTAAGGTTACACTCCGATAAGTTAAAGTTGTGTACTATAAACCCTAAAACAACCACTAAAATAAGTAAATATATATATATATATATATATATATATATATATATATATATATATATATATATATATACTAATAAGCTGACAAAGGTAATAAAATTGAATCATAAAAAAAATACTTTGTTAACCAAAAGAAATAAGAACTAAAGCAAAATGGAAAGAAAGAACTTACGGGACAGAGAGAAAAATAAATAGTAAGCTAGTTACAGTCCATACATTCATTGATAGATGAATATGCTGTTGATAAACACATTCTGGTATATGTACATAATGGAATAGTATTCAGCATTAAGAATAGAAATATTAGTACAGCTGATTTCAAAATAATCATGCTGAATGATCAAAACCAGTTTAAAAATCATACATACTACAAGTAGCCATTTATACAGAAATGTAAACTCATATATAGTGACTAAATGTGGATCAGTGGTTGCCCGAGGTTTGGGTGGGGATGAACAGGAGAAAAGCAATAGAAAGAGAAGGAGAAAACTGCTGATATGTTAAATATATGATAATTTTTTTTGTATACTTTGCTTCCTGATTCAAAAAATAATATATTGTGCTAATAGCAATTATACAGAATGTTGCTAACTGGATATCTTAAGTCAATTATGACTTTGTAAAGGGGGTAGGCATTGTAAAACTAGAACATCAGACTAACAAGAATAATGTAGAAATCCTTTGATATAAGAAATAATGGTATTTACAGAGATAAGCAAACACTGTTTATAAGAATGCTCAATGAACTTAAGGGATGAGTAGATGAACTCAGTGAGAGCTTAACAAAGAGATATAACACATAAATATGCAGATAGAAAACATAAAAAAAAAAAAACAATCAGAAATGAAGAATACAAAAACTGAAATGAAGAATAATTAGAGGGAATCCATAGTAGATTAGATGAAGCAGAGGATCAAATCAGTGATTTAGAAGATAAGGTAACAGAAAATACCATTAGAATAGCAAAAAGAAAAAAACATCCGAATACATAAGGGACCTCTGAGACAACATCAAGCATACTCATGTTCACTTAATAGGGGTACCAGAAAGAGAAGAGAGAGAGCAAGGAATTGAAAACTTATTTGAATAAAATGACAGAAAACTTCCCTAACCTGGCAAAGGAAATAGACATATAAGCCCAGAAAGCACAGAGAGTCTCAATAAGATGAACTCCAAGAGGCTCATACCAAGATACATCATAGTTAAAATGCCAAAGTTTAAAGACAAAGAGAGAATCTTGAAAGTAGCAAGAGAAAAGCAATTAGTAACCTACAAGGAAGCTCTCATAACACTGTCAACTAATTTCTCAATAGAAACTTTGCAGGACAGAAAGTATTGGCAGAAATATTCAAAGTGATGAAAAGAAAAGATCTACAACCAAGATTACTCTACCCAGCAAAGCTATTATTTAGAATCAAAGGACAGATAAAGCACTTCCCAGACAAGAAAGAGCTAAAGAAGTTCATTAACAACAAACTAGTATTATAAGGAATGTTAAAGAAACTTTAAGAAGTGAGAAAAACAAAATAAAAATACAAATAATAAAATGGAGTAAGTACATAACTATCAACAATTACTTTAAATATAAGTGAATTAAATGCTCCAGTCAAAAGATGGAGTGATTAAATGGATAAGAAAACAAAACCCTTATACATACTGCATGCAGAATATCCACTTTAGACCAAAAGACATACATAGAATGAAAGTAAAGCGATGGGAAAAGATATTTCATGAACATGAAAACAAAACAAGCTAGGGTAGCAATACTTATATCAGACAAACAGACTTTAAAAGAAAGACTATAACAAGAAACAAAGAAGGACCCAGTAATCCCACTTCTAGATATTTATTAAAAGAAACCCAAAACTGTACTTTAAAGGGACGTTTGAAACCATATGCTCATTGCAGAATTATTGACAGTATCCAAGATATAAAGGTAACTTGAGTGTTCACCAATGAGTAAATGGATAAAAAAGAAGTAGTATATATACACAATAGAATATTACTTAGCCATAAAAAAAATAATGAAATTTTGCCATCTGCAACAATATGGAAGGACCTAGAGGGTATTGTGCTGAGTGGAGTAAGTCAGACAGAGAAAGATAAATACCATATGATTTCACTTACATGTGGAATCTAAAGAATAAAATAAACAAACAAAAGAGAAACAAAATCATAGATACAGAGGACATTTTGATGGTTGCCAGATGCAAGTGAAGTCAGGGGGTGCATGAAAAAGTGGAAAGGATTAAGAGGCACAAATTGGTAGTTACAAAATAGTCATTGGGATGTAAAGTATACCATAGAAGATACAGTCAATAATATTAAAATAACTAGATATGGTGTCAGATAGGTACTGGACTTATAAGGGTGATTACTTCATAAGTTTTTTAAGTGTCTAATCACTATGTTGTACACTGGAACTAATATAATATTACATGCCAACTGTAATAGAAAAGTAAACAATTATTTAAAAGAAAAAAAACAATTGTCAAATCTCTTCTATTTTTTATAATTTTCCTTGTTTGAAAATAAAATTTTAAAAACACTATATAAAATCAAATAAAGGCACTAACAAGAACTATTTTGCATAAGAAATAATGGACATTGTTGGTATTTCTTCTGAATATTGAGATAACATTTGTATATCTTTAACATTAGCTGTGATAAAGAATTGGATGTTTTCAACTACATTATTTTATTTATAAAGTCTCTTATATTGTTATTTTTTAATTGTCTCTAAAACATTAACAACCAATTTTAAAGTCTACTTGCCAAATAAATTGAAATAAACTATTCTTTTTAAAAAAAAGTTATTTAATTAATCATGTAGTTCCTAATTTCTCCTTTAAGCAATTAACACTATCAAATTGTAGTTAGTACAGTTAACTTCTGAGAAACATTCAGTTCTTTAAAAAAGATTTTACTAGTCATATATACTGCAGTCCAGATTGTATCACTCACTTTAAGACTTAAATAAGTGATACTCCACGTTGTCATTCAAGCTTATTTCAGGACAGCTGAATGACTTTAATACATACTTCTTAGAGTAACATTTCCCTTGTGACCTTTAGTGTAATTCAGATTGACTGACTTCTGTGTCAGTAGAAGTTGCTAAAATTATATCATTGTGCTTTGGATCTAGTCTCAGTCTTCCAAAAACCTACAGTTTTAAGGTGTTCAGAAAGTATGTCATGTCTCCTTTCTGGATCATCTTTAATATGTCCCTCTGCACCCTTGTCACTGTCTGCATTGTGCCAATTGCCTAGAACTCCCACTACCTTTAAAATGCAAAAACGAAGTTGACTGAGGCAAGTCAGGGAAAGTCTTCTTTGATTGACCAATAACCATGGTAACAGCAATCACCATAGGACATAAGTTTCTGTATTATGATAAAACTCTGAAAAAATTTAATAGCATAAACTCATTCTTGGGACTAAAATTCTTTCTCGTAACTTAAGAGATTAGTACTATAAAACATTTGGTATTAATGTTAAAATAACACGGATACAAATAAAAAATGTTATCAGATAATCAGAAAACAAAACAAAAAAAGATGTACATTTATAATTCTCTTTATAAAAGTAGCATTTTTTATTATAAAATTTGTAACTAAATTGCACTTACGTTTAGCAAGCCTAAATTTTGTACTCATATTTATGCGTAAATAAAAAACGTACTATTTTCAAAAAGCATTTTAGTTCTTGTTAGTTCTGCAGATTAGGTAAAATGAGTGAAATTAGTCGAACTCTGTACTTCATGTACATGAGACATTAGGAATGTATTTAATAATATTTAGATAAAACTAAAATGTAAAGGTTTGATATCTTAATCTAAAATTAAAAAGCTAAAGTGAGAGGCAACAAGTATTCATTTGAGACCAAAACAAATTACAATTGGGAAAAGCACTAATTCAGGCAGAAACCCAAATAGTGTGCCAATTAGGAGGTGAAGGAAAGGGGTATTTATAAGAAAGAGAGGGGAAATAATTATTCGAAAGAAGGAAGGCACTTCCAGTGGCATTACTAAGTCAAGGAAGGAATTTCTGTAGGTGTACAAATTAGCTGTACAGGAAAATGGGAGGGACCTCAAGTCTTTGAACATTGTTTAGCTAGCTGTACATGCTAGTGCTAATGCTAGAGAATGTCTTTCATTTTCAGTCCAGTAGTCAGAATGCCTGCTTTCTTGTCAGCTTTCCAAACAGTTGTTTGAAATACAATGTTAGTTTGTCCCAGTCCAAAGGTTATTTTGCTCATTTCAAACATTACAAAAGTTGAAGAATAAGACATTCAAAGCAATGCCTCTGGATGGCGACTATGACACATTTTGTAGTTGCTCTGTTAAAATTTATTTCAAGATAAATGGGAAAAAAATGTATTTGACAATTAATATTTGGGATTTGTCATTAAAACCAGACCTGGGGGAACCTATTTGTCTACATTGCATCTTCTAATTCCGAACATTTTCGCATTTTCAAGTTCAATCCCAAAGAACCAATTTATGAGTATGCACTTATTCTCCACAGGAAGCTAAGATTTTGTATCCTAAATCAAACTGTTTGAGCTGACAAAACTTCTTTTTCCTCAATGAAAATAATAGTTTTGTTCTTGGTATGGCAATGCTCTCAAGGGGGTTAGCAATTCAGAAATGAAAGATTTTGACTTTAAAAACAGTTCAGTGAGAAACCCAGTAGTAGAGACAGCACTAGAGATCCATGAAGCTGCTCAGGACAAAGGCTTAGCTGTTCTTTGGGGAGAACCCTAGCTCATCCAATATTAGTGAGAATGTAGAATTTTATCACTTTACAACCTCAGTTTCATGCCTCTGAGAGAGTTCTAATATGATTTTGGGAATAAGTATTATTTTTTTTTTGGCAGATCTTCTAACATATAGCATCCACTGACTCTTAAAATGTGTGTATGGCAATTATTACATTTATTCAAGAAACTCCTGATATCTGTACTTGATATTAGCCACTCATTTCAAAGAAAATTAAATTGAAAGTAGTAAAATACATTACTATTACCCTGAGATGGCATCTGAGGACAGGAAAATGGGAAGGGACTCAAGTCTTTGAACATTGTGGGAAATGTAACAGACTGTGACAGTTATTCTTAAACTTACAAAAGGAGACTCTTTTATTTCAAATTATCCAAAGATTTTTTTCCCTTAAAAATCCCAGGAGTCTCTCTATAGCAGTATTTCACTGATCATCTAGAAAGCATGGGTATATAAATGCAATGTAAATTAAAATATTAATCCCAAAGTAAATTCTCACTGAGGCATTTAGGGAAGACCAGCAGCTTATGGAGAACATCAACAATACAACTGAGAGCAAGTATTACTTATCCTATCTGAATGCATTGGAGACTAATTATAGAAGAAATTTGTTATGCTTATTGGGGGAGGGTTGTACAAGTTTAATGTTGACCAATATCCTAACACCATCTCCTCTAATTTCTAAATTTCTGTTCCTTAATATAATTTCAAAGACTCATTTAATAAATAAGCAATAGAAGTGGGAAAAAAATGACTTTAAAAAGAAAATCTGGATGAGATGGACTTTAAAATTAAGCCAACTGCATATATTTACTTCTATCCTTTAAAGAAATGAGTTTTAGCTACACCATGATAGATTTATCTTGAATTTAAAAAAAAAAAACACATAAAATAAAGTTGTCTAAAATAGCTTAGCTTAGTTGAATTTTTTAAGAGAAGGGTAGTAATAGGATGATGGCCATTAAAACAATGATAAATCATAAGTTGATAAAAAAAAGAATTAACAGTGTTATAACAATAAATGCAATGTGATTGTGATATGAATAAACAATATACACATTTTTTAGCTAAACACCTTTTTAATATGGTGATTTTTTTTCCTTTTTAGATAATGACAAAACCTTGTTTGCTCAAAAGTCAATAATCAGAGATCAGAAAAAAAAAAACATCAAAAATTAGAAAAAATAATTTCTAACTATGGAATAAATATATTGAGAAAAATTGTTAAATCCTTTCCCTTGATCCCCTTCCTTCAGCTAAAGACTAACATATTTCTCTGGTGGAGAAATCAGGAAGAACAGCAGACAACAGACTTCGTGGCATCAGAACTTCAGGGGTTGGGGTTCATTTTCTCCTCCTGGGACTTAACTTCAGTAGGAATAGTAACAGAACTCCCAAAGAAGTGAAATCTACAAGAAGACCTACGTTTCAATCCCATGTGGACACCTGGGAGGTGGAGAATTACTGGAATTGTTTGAGCCACAAGGATTTGTGTTCAGCACAGCAAGGAATGACAATGATGGTTTCAGGGGCAAAGAAGGCCAAAGACAAAGCCATCATTTTTCCTGTATTCCTAGAATATCAAAAGAGTTAAAACCAATAGTGTATACACTAAGGGTATAAATATATAAGCTGAGAAAAACCAGGGGCGGTGGGGGGGAAGTAGAGAGAGAGAGATTAGAGCATTGGCCCCCAAAGCAGACAATGGGGTATGGCAGCCTATAAAAGAGCAATTAGAAAAGCAAATATCATTGTGGAGGGGTGACCATGTTTGAGGATGGTCTTATCTAGTCACGTGCCTACCTCCTTAGGATAAAAATGTGGGTAATAAAAATTCTAAATAGACTATTTTTAAATGACTAAGTAAATCTTGAAGTTATTGAATTTAGCATTATGTGACAAGGTAAAATGTTCTGTTATGGGACAAAACATGGGTTGGAATTTTTTTAAAAAGGCTAAAAGCTCTATTTTGAATTTGTGACCTGAGGAATCCATCAGCACAATATAATGATAACTAACAATCATTAAATAATATAACTAATATTTATAAAATGTGCCAATTTCTAAAGTATATGCTTTTCAAAATAAGCCGTAAGATAAGTAGTATGATTACATACATTTTACAGATGAGAAAACATTCTCAGAGAAAATAAATGACTACTGTAGTGTACTAAGTAGGTAGAAAAACAATGTTTTCAACTCAGGTAGTCTGACTCCAGCCTCTGGATTCCTAAGCACCGTGTGTTACACTATTACAAATGAACTGATATATTATGAACTGAAAATTAAATACAATAAAATATCAAATGCAATTGGATAAAAGATATAAAATACATAATGCTAATATATTACTCTAGGCATTTTTATTATTTTCAAACTCTGTCTAATTTATGTAATTTTTAATATACATGGAGCCTTATAAATGGAAGACAGGCTATCTTCTACTGAATGCCCTCTCCTTGTTTATTCTGTTTTGTTTCTGTAATTTCATGAGTGCAGAATCTTAAAATCAACTGGGTGTGAATGAATGATTGGAATGAGAGAGGCTTAGTTGAATCCTAGTTATTTTTTTTTTTTTAGACCAAAAACTACTGAATAGCAATTCCATTTATTGTGATAAAGAACCATAAAAAAAGTAATAGCACTGGATAGAAGATGACGCTTCCCATTTGGGGAAAAATTAGTATCTGCAATTCTATGGTATATCTAAGTGTAATTATTCAGTCATAAATGAATTTAAAGTTTCAAGTTCAGGGCATAAAGTTGAGAGAGAATAAATTAGTTGGGAAGTGCGCACATGAAGATGCACTGATAAAAGAGACTTAGAAGCGGGAAACACAGGAGGGAAACTAGGAGAGAATGAAAGCACAGAAGCCAAGAGATAAGAGAGCTTCAAGGACTGAGTAGTCTTTCACCTGCAATTCCTGAAAAGTTGATCACAGAAAGCATGGAGTGTTGTAATTATTGGCATGTAAATACATGATGATCTTGTGAGAATAACTTCAGTTAAATTACTGGTGCAAAAGAAGAATTGACTATATAAAGTTATTGAGTAGGAAATTAAGAAATAAGTATGAAAATTTAGACAAAATCTGTTGTATGTAAATATATCACATTGTTTTGTGTATTATCCTGATTCTAAAATTTTAAACTTTGACCATCAGATAACAAATTTATTTTCCAGTGTTTCATGTGATCTCTGTTCTCCCTGCTATTTGAAAAGAGGGTTAATGTGCTGTATTTACAAATTTGTGTTGCTAATTTTCTTAAGGCAAAAAAATCTAAGTAGATTTTTAACAACTGCATTTCATCTAAGCCTTAAGTCCTTCAATTGTAATTACCTTGAATTACATATGAAGACTTCTAGAAGTTCTTTAAAAATTGTAGGGGGAGGGAATGAAGTAGAAATAAATTCTGGGAATAAAATAGTTCCTGGCAAATGATGACTTTACCATAGAAAAAATAAATGCAATGGAAAATAAAATTCACTAGACCTCTTTTCTGATCCTCATTTGCATTTTCCAAATTTTTTACTTTTACAGTTCATTGAGAAACCAATCACGTTCCTCCTGTATAATATACTGATCCCTGCTTTCACCTCCACTCTTCAAAACCATGAAGATGTCCATAATTATGAAAATAATTTTTATTTAGTTTTAATTCAACTTTTATCTTTAAGTAATATTAACTCTAGAAATAATAATAAATTCACTTAAAATAAGATGATAACATATTTTCTAAAATAGGTCTTTGTTCATTATTTAATTTTTATAGATTTTGTTTCTGTCAATTTTGGATTTTATGAATTTGAAGAACCTTTTTTTTTCCTCCCAATAAAGTCTGAGAACAGATGTTAATGAAGTTAAAGGATATATCAGCCCTGGAATGCTGTTCCTCCAACAGAATGTTTCTTTGGGTGTTGGCAGACTTCCTTCATAGCATTCTGAAGATAGGCTTCACAAACTTACCTTATTGAACTATTTCAAGATTTATTTTCATATATTCTTCTTTATTAAAATGATTTCCTATAAGAGTATGTTAGCTAATGTGAGATTTGTAGTGAACTTTATTTGTTTTCTGCCTGCTTTACATTATCTCCCTTGTACTATTAATAGTACTTTACTTTTTCTTGAGGGAAATGTCTT